>JAQJVL010000787.1:0-72500 GCA_035578905.1 Stictocephala bisonia
GGTATTGGAGAATAAGGGAGGAGTTGATGTTCTGGGACTCCTTTAATCTAAGGCCATCATTCGATGTCTTCTTCTGTCTTTCTGCACCAGCCAGATCACAGATAGAAAAGCTGTATAAAAACACAGGTGTTTTAATAGATTATTAAGCCATCTGTAATTGTAAGATGAATGTACATAATTTACTTATTGACAATAAGCCAATCATCAAGATATAGGCAAATGTGGATTTAGGATGAGTGTGTGTATATATCAGCAAATATAGAGTTTGTAACAAACTAAGACCAACTACTCCGTAGAAAGTGTCAATAATTGATAACCCGATGAAAAATGAACAGCCAGTGGTTATCAGCTGATCCTCTAAAAATTTGACTGATTGAAATCAAACTGTCAACCTTTAGCTTATGAATATTGGCTTTAACCAACTACACTACCGAGTGTAAGGCAATTTTTTTAACAAACTTGTATTGATTTCCCTCTAATGCTTTCCTCAGAAAGTATCAACAGTTGCTGACCCCATATAACAAATGATGGGGATCTATAGTCATCTCACAGGCCATGCCTCCCCTGCCCCCCCCCCCCCACCAGTAATGGTATAGCATGTTTGTCTTACCAGTGATATTGACCCACCCGCCTACCGATACATGTACAGTGGTATTGATGTGATCAGTCCAGTTAACAGTGATATTGACCCACCCGCCTACCGATACATGTACAGTAGTATTGATGTGATCAGTCCAGTTAACAGTGATATTGACCCACCCGCCTACCGATACATGTACAGTAGTATTGATGTGATCAGTCCAGTTAACAGTGATATTGACCCACCCGCCTACCGATACATGTACAGTAGTATTGATGTGATCAGTCCAGTTAACAGTGATATTGACCCACCCGCCTACCGATACATGTACAGTGGTATTGATGTGATCAGTCCAGTTAACAGTGATATTGACCCACCCGCCTACCGATACATGTACAGTGGTATTGATGTGATCAGTCCAGTTAACAGTGATATTGACCCACCCGCCTACCGATACATGTACAGTAGTATTGATGTGATCAGTCCAGTTAACAGTGATATTGACCCACCCGCCTACCGATACATGTACAGTGGTATTGATGTGATCAGTCCAGTTAACAGTGATATTGACCCACCCGCCTACCGATACATGTACAGTGGTATTGATGTGATCAGTCCAGTTAACAGTGATATTGACCCACCCGCCTACCGATACATGTACAGTGGTATTGATGTGATCAGTCCAGTTAACAGTGATATTGACCCACCCGCCTACCGATACATGTACAGTGGTATTGATGTGATCAGTCCAGTTAACAGTGATATTGACCCACCCGCCTACCGATACATGTACAGTGGTATTGATGTGATCAGTCCAGTTAACAGTGATATTGACCCATCCGCCTACCGATACATGTACAGTGGTATTGATGTGATCAGTCCAGTTAACAGTGATATTGACCCACCCGCCTACCGATACATGTACAGTGGTATTGATGTGATCAGTCCAGTTAACAGTGATATTGACCCACCCGCCTACCGATACATGTACAGTGGTATTGATGTGATCAGTCCAGTTAACAGTGATATTGACCCACCCGCCTACCGATACATGTACAGTGGTATTGATGTGATCAGTCCAGTTAACAGTGATATTGACCCACCCGCCTACCGATACATGTACAGTGGTATTGATGTGATCAGTCCAGTTAACAGTGATATTGACCCACCCGCCTACCGATACATGTACAGTGGTATTGATGTGATCAGTCCAGTTAACAGTGATATTGACCCACCCGCCTACCGATACATGTACAGTGGTATTGATGTGATCAGTCCAGTTAACAGTGATATTGACCCACCCGCCTACCGATACATGTACAGTGGTATTGATGTGATCAGTCCAGTTAACAGTGATATTGACCCACCCGCCTACCGATACATGTACAGTGGTATTGATGTGATCAGTCCAGTTAACAGTGATATTGACCCACCCGCCTACCGATACATGTACAGTGGTATTGATGTGATCAGTCCAGTTAACAGTGATATTGACCCACCCGCCTACCGATACATGTACAGTGGTATTGATGTGATCAGTCCAGTTAACAGTGATATTGACCCACCCGCCTACCGATACATGTACAGTGGTATTGATGTGATCAGTCCAGTTAACAGTGATATTGACCCACCCGCCTACCGATACATGTACAGTGGTATTGATGTGATCAGTCCAGTTAACAGTGATATTGACCCACCCGCCTACCGATACATGTACAGTGGTATTGATGTGATCAGTCCAGTTAACAGTGATATTGACCCACCCGCCTACCGATACATGTACAGTGGTATTGATGTGATCAGTCCAGTTACCAGTGATATTGACCCACCCGCCTACCGATACATGTACAGTGGTATTGATGTGATCAGTCCAGTTACCAGTGATATTGACCCACCCGCCTACCGATACATGTACAGTGGTATTGATGTGATCAGTCCAGTTAACAGTGATATTGACCCACCCGCCTACCGATACATGTACAGTGGTATTGATGTGATCAGTCCAGTTAACAGTGATATTGACCCACCCGCCTACCGATACATGTACAGTGGTATTGATGTGATCAGTCCAGTTAACAGTGATATTGACCCACCCGCCTACCGATACATGTACAGTGGTATTGATGTGATCAGTCCAGTTAACCAGGTACACTTTTAATCTTTCTTTGACACTACTTGGGATCAAATTGGGATTAAGCTTGACCCTTAGTAATCAGCAGACTTGGTTATATGATTTCCTCTCAGGACACAACCACGGACTGGACCCAATTAGGTCTTTTGCCAGGTCTGAAAAGTTACTTATAGTTTGTTCTTCCGGGACACATATCCACAGACAACACCCTTTCCTGTTACGTGTTCGAGAAGTTGTATTGCTTTTAAAACTGTCAAGACACTGTATTGCTTTTATTTCAGTTATAGGGCGTTATGTAGGTTCTGCTTGAGGAAAAATCTAAGTGCAGGAGAAATTAGGGGCCTAAATAATATGGCAAAGGGTTCAAATAGTTGCATTACCTACTACACTTTTTAACCCTTCCCAAGCTTATGACAGGTTAATCTGCTTACTTTTACTTCTACTACAACCGGCAGGCAGAATTTTTCATCATAAGCAATTTTACTCATATTGCATTGTTACATTAGCAGTATAAGACACGTAATGTTTGAATGATTGGAGTTCCTATCTATGTCTCCAGCTCTGATTTATATAAGTAAAGGCACATAACAGAGTTAAGGCAACTGGGTGTTGATAAACCACTTGTAAAAAATATAGAATTAGAATCAACGGTAATACTGTAAGTGATCGGTAATACTGTAAGATGTATGCAATATTCTTAACAACCATTTTAGTAGTGTTACAAATAAACTAAACATTGCAAGTATAAATGTTGACCAAGTACTGTGTAGCTTAGAAGAAAGTAATTTACAGAATTTTGAAATCAAGGGAGTCTCTGATTCAAAAATTAATCAATTACTACCCTCCTTAAAAAATAAAAACTCTGGGATGGTATCTCCAAAAAAATTATGAATAATAATGAAATTCATATTCTAAAACGCTCCCTTGCTAAAAAAAATATTGTAAATGCTTCAAACATCTGTGGTATCTTCCCAGGAATATTAAAATATGCAGAAATCGAACCCATCCATAAAAAATTCAAAATTTGATGCAGACAACTATTATCCTGTCTCATTATAATTGGGCTTTTAAAAATTTTTTTTAGAGAGCAGTGTTTGATCAACTATCAGCTTTTCTTGAATCGGGTAATCTATTGAACAGTTCTCAATTTGGTTTTAGAAAAATATTTAACACTAATGTGGTACTCTCAAAATTTCTAATATGGCGCACAATCCAAAGCATTGAGTGCCTTAGATGGGTCATGGAGAACTGCTGGGGTTTTCTGTGATCTGTCCAAGGTATTTGATTGTGTTGATCACAATCTTTAATTTGGTAAAATGGAAAAATGGGTGTAAGGGGTAAGAGTCTGAACTGGTTAAAGTCATATTACCAGGCAGTAAACAAGGAACTGTCATCAAGCTTAGATCAATAAAACTAGAAAATGATTTGCATTTTAGTGAGTTGTTAAATTCTATAAATTGGTTGGAAGTTTATGTGGGCAGTCAATAATGCTTATGATCTTAAAAGAACAAAGATAAAACCAATGTTGTTGGACAATAAATGGTACACACAGGATTTGAGAAATTTAAAAGAAAAGAGTGATAACCTTCATTATAAGTTTAAAACTACTGGAGCAATAAGTGCAAAACAGCAATACAATAAAATGGCACAGAAATACAAAAGAAAAATTAAGCAGGCTAAATTAGATTATAATAGTGGTAAGATAATAAACAGCAACAATAAAATTAAAGAAATGTGGGGCATAGTTAAAAGATTGTCTGGTTCCTGTTGCGGTATGTTAGTTGAGATGCCACAGACTTTGTCACCAGATAGGTTTAATGACTTTTTTGTATCTAGTGTGGAAAGAGTTTATAAGAACATTCCTGTAATAAGTGATATTGATGTTAATTTTTTCCTTAAGAAATTAGATTGTATAAAAAGTACATTTAAGTTCAAACATGTAAGGGTTGAAGAAGTCTTTGAGATTATAAATGGTCTGAAAAACAGTAGGAGTCTGGATGTATATGGAGTCAATGTGCATATTTTTAAGTTATCTTCACCAGACATATGTGAGGTACTTACTTGTCTCATAAATGAATGTATCGATGAGGGATTATTTCCAAACCCTCTCAAAAGAATTAAGGTTGTTCCTATTTATAAAGGAGGAAAAAAAAATACTTGAAAACTTCCGTCCTATATCAATTGTACCTGTAATTGCAAAAGTCTTTGAAGCAGTAATATTTAAACAAGTAATAGAATATTTTGAAGTAAATAATTTATTTTCAGATAGGCAATTTGGTTTTAGGAAGAATCGAAGCACCCATGATGCAATTGCTACTATGGTAAGAGACACAGTACATAATATTGAAAAAGGTAGATTGGTATGCTTTCGGTCATTTGACATCTCAAAGGCTTTTGATACGGTATCTCACAATATTCTATGCAAAAAGCTGCTATTCCATGGTTTTGACAAAAAAGCAGTGAATCTTTTAAAATCGTTTTTAAGCAATAGAACTCAATGTGTTCAGCTCAACAGTTTTAATTCTGTGGGAAAATTAGTTGAAACAGGTGTCCCTCAGGGATCCTCTCTTGGCCCATTGCTGTTTAATATCTTTATAAATGACCTTCCCACATGTTTACCTGATGAAATTCAGCATTATCTGTTTGCAGATAACCTGGGTATAAATATAAATTGTAACTCTCAGTCCATCTTGATAGGCAAAATTGATTTGGTAACTAAAAGGGTTGAGGAGTGGTGCATGGTCAACAAATTAAACTTAAATCTAAAAAAAGTCAAAGATTTGGAAATAACTTTCTCAAACAAATTTCTTTTAGGATTAGGAACGGCAAATTTAAAATTTTTAGGTGTATATTTGGATAGATTGTTTAACTGGCAGTATCACACGAATCATGTCGCTACAAGATTAGGTAGAGGATTATATTGTATCAGAAGAATTAAAGGCAACATAACAACTGATGTTTTGTTGACCACTTACTACTCATTGATTCATAGCCATCTCAGTTACTGTACATTAATATGGGGACAGCAAGGCCAGTCATCAAAATTGTTTAAATTGCAGAAAAAGGCTATAAGGTTAATTTGTGGAGTGGATGACAGGACATCTTGTAAACCACTTTTTAAGCAATTAGGTGTTATGACATTACCATCTATCTATATATATCAGGTGCTGTTATTCACGCATAAGAATATTGGGTTGTTTCAGAACAATTATAGTGTCCATAGCCACCAAACTAGAAGTAGATTTCAGTTAAGAAATTCAGTTTGTAAATACTCAGTCTCAAAAAAATCTAAATTATATGTCGATACTGTTATACAATATGTTACCTATAGCCTATAAAGAGTTAAATTTTGACCACTTTAAAAGAGAAGTTAAACGTCTGTTAACACAGCATTGTTTTTATAATATCAATGACTTTATATATTTTAATTTTTGTGACTTATTGTAACTGATTATATAAGAAAATATGACTATAGTTATACATTGCACAAATGTTATTGACAATAAAGAGATAAACAAATTTAATATACTAACCTGCTGACAACCACGCTCTCCGGATGTTCGACATTGGAGCACTTCATCAACTTAATTGAGAAGATACAATGAGACCTGCTTGAGCTAGAATTAACACCCGTTGCTGCCACCTGCAGATTATTCTTTCCAAAACGAAGAACTTTGTACGCTTCTTCTTCATTTTCAACGAATATGTGCTTGAGACCTGTAATAAATGGCCAATATCTCTCATCAATTTAAAAATAAAGTCCATATTTTGTCAGCTGGAAAGAATAGTTGTTGAGATTTGTTGGTTTTAATCCTGTTGACACAACACAATAGTTGGTGGGAGAATAATATTATATAATCTGCAAGGGTGAACCTGAGGTATGCACAATAATAACCAATGGGTATTGGGTTGATTAAACCTAGTACCATCTTTAAGACGCCGACCTGACACATATTTCACTCTACAACTTTGCAACACGTTCTGCACATTCGTTTAAGAATTAGCAATAGTTCATGTTAAATTGTACAAATTTGCCAACTGCCTGGTAGTCCAGATGTGTAAATTGAATTCGTGTTCAGATGTTGAAATCAGGTTGGTGCCTCAAACGCAGATCTAGGATTAAGTCTTAACCTCTAAATTCTTAATAGTTCAATATTAAATTTATTGTTTAATTTCTTACTACATCACATACCAATAAATTATCATTACTATAAAATGATTTGTTGTATCTAGTAAGTTTCAAATTAATGTATGCTAAGCTGAAAAAAATTCCCTCCCAAATGTCCTGAAACTTGGAAGGAACTTAATTTCCTTCCTGAACAAAAAAATCTCCTCCTGTCCATCCCTACTTCTAAGTCCAAATAACGAATAAAACTTCCAATAAACGATCCTTTTAAAAACATTGGAAAGACAAGTATGAATGGATCTTTCATGATGAAGAAATTGGTTGTGTTTGATTTGTAAAGAAATCATTTCGGATAGTGAGCCTGTTGGAGAAAGAACAAAGCAAGACAAAGATGCAAGGAAAGCTTACTTATATGTAGAATTTTTTTCATTTAACAAGGCCTTGAAGAGGTTTCTGTCCCCAAAAAATCTGATTTTCATTTGTTTATTGCACTAGAAATATTGCAATTGATAAGTGCGTAAACGTCCACTCTTTATTGTCCGTTGGCATTCTCAGACTGGGGAGGGAGGGCACATAGAGGAATTGATCAGGTTTCCAACTAACGCTACTTTTCTACAAATCTCTCATTGCAATAAAGGCCAATCACAAGAGAAAATGAAATGAAATAAATGAAATAAATGATTTATTCAGTCATTATAAACAAACATAAAACAAAATATCAACTCTGAATATCAACTTCCACAATCTCAAGTAACGTGGCAGTGCTACAACAATATTTACACAAAGAAAACTAGAGTCCAGCTTGTACTTTCAACTGATAAGAGAGTCGCTCCTTGTGTCGTCTTATCTATTAAACTGGCAGTATAATTATGCAATTGTATATTATGACTAATTAACAAGTTTAAATGCTAAGCTATTCTTTATGAATTATTACAATAATAATGACTTACATTTCTAAAATATTATTTACATAAAAATATTAAAAAAAAAAATAGATTTGGTAACGATGAATAACAAAGAAACTAATACATAAAACTAAACCTGATTTCATTTCTGTATTTAATAAGCAGTAAGTGTTCATTTTAATGATATACAAATGATATATATAAATTTAAAAACATGATTTAAATTAATACATTATTCAGAAAAGTTATATCTTCATAACTGAAAAGCCATAGTTTTATTTTCTTTGAATAAAACTTCACATTATTAATACTTTTAATGTCGGATGGTAAACTATTAAAATACTTTGGGCCTAAATAATGAAAGGAATGTCTAAAAAGTGATTTTTTTACCTTAGGTAAACGAAAAGTGTTGTTACTAAAACTTCTAGTGTTATAAAACAAATTGTTTGTCTGAGTATTTCCACTCATAATAAAAAATAAACGTAACACTTTAAACACAAATAAGTGCTGGAGGGGTAAAATACCTAGGCGGCAAAATAAAGGAAAAGAACTTTCACGTTTTTTCATTTTTAAAATTATTCTTAAAAAGTGATTCTGTATCACGCGTAGTTTTTTAATGCTATAATTATATGTCCCACCCCAGCACTGTATCCCATATTGCAGTCTAGAATCGATTAAGGCAAAATATAAGGATCTTAATAGCTTTTCATTACAAAAATTTCTCAAAAAATAGAACTTTCTTAACGATAATTTTAAGTTTGAGTGCAAATAGTTAATGTGTTTTTCCCATGAAAGCTTTTCATCAAAGAAAATACCAAGATATTTAAAATGTTTTTCCTGGTCAATTACTAGACAGTCACAATTTTCTGTTACACAGTTTATCTCATGATATTTTAAGCTTGATAGAAAATTAAATCCTCTGAATTCAAAATTGACAAACTTAGTTTTTTTAACATTAACTTCCATTTTATTGATTGCACACCACTGTCTAAGTTTTCTTAAATCGCTTGTAAGAGCGTTCCAAATATTGTCAATATTTTTCATTGTATAAAAAATTGCTACATCATCGGCAAATGCTCTTATCAATCAAGGTTACATTTACACCAGCTTTACTGGTTCAGTCATCTGTAAATGCCACTTTTTACGGAATTTCAGGGTACTGGAATATACACTGAAATGTACAATGATATATGCAAAAGAATAATCTCATCTACTGAACTAATTAACATATAACATCCTATGTAAAAGTTAATATCCAAAAGTTGTTTTAAAATCAGAAATGTATTCATAATTTTGTTCTGAAATGTAATTCAATGTATTATTATTGTTTGGCTTTTCTTACACTAGAATAACCAAGCCAAATTAATAAGTTTACAATCAGTTACTTTCGCTTTAAACAAACCTTTAATATAACAGTTCTTGGTATTATCTTGTGAAATACTTAGATGTTGTCTTTTGCAGTTTTGAGACATGGGTTGTAGTAAGTCATAAATGGCTTCGTTATATATCTCCGCAAAGCTGATCCAAACAGAGAATCGGTCTTCTGGTTCTGCCTCAAATTCAACTTTCACTGCTTCATTAGTCAGTCGGCTTTGCATTTGCCTTAAAATTTGTTCATCTAAAATAATAAGTGAAAAATTACAATCTTAAATCTTTTTACCTCTTGGCTAACACTTAATTTTAAAATTTTAGGTTAGGTTTAAGGGCACTAAGCCAGGAATTAGTAAATTGGAGAGATAGGACATCAGCAAACTTACCTTAGAAGACAAGTTCACTAACACCAGAGTAGAACATACATAAAAGAAACACAATCACACAAATTTTCTGTTCCACTGGCATTTTCTTCAATCGCCTCTCTTTACTCACCTAAAGAAAGTGCGAGTGGCACAGAAAATTTGTGTGATTTTGTGTTTCTTTTGTGTATGTTACTACTACTCGGGTGTCTTCTAAGGTAAGTTCGCTGATGTCCTATCTCTTCATTTTATAATTGAATTAAGATGTTAAACAGATTTGAATCCCTGAAATAAATGCAAGTGGAAGTAGATTGGTTATACACTGTGACAAAAGCAAAATGCCAGAGGAAAAAACAATCTGGCTGGAATCATCATGGTCACACAAAGACAACATGGAGAAGCGCAACTGACTGAAAAGTCTATAGGAGTGGTTAAAACTGGTAGCTCTGTTTCATTAACGCCCTATGACTCAACCAGGAGAAACAGAATATAATTAATTCCAATCAAAATCTCTGAAAAGTTTAGTAAGTTTCACTGTGATACTCAGAGAGCATCCTCTTAAAAGAAGAAGGTTCTGTTGTGTTATCAGTAGTTTAAGAAGTGTACCAATAGATATTTAAAAATTCATAATACTGTAAATCAAAAACTTGATATTAATATAACAACTTTTAGAGTGTAACTTTATTACCTCGGTAATTATTTCAACAACAAAAAATAACATTGGCAAAATTATATTTTTGGTTCGGGTAGAAAATATTATGAATGTTTCATAATTTTTAATGTAATAAAAGAGATAGGTCCAGGCTTCAAGTATGTTTTTTTAAACTTAAATTCAAGTATAAATAGCTGCACTTCCCTAAAGTGTTTGGACAGGTCCCATGGGGTGGATAGTAATGTTCCATCTGCAAATATAAAATAAGCTGTTCTAATGAAAGGAAAAACATGAGTGCGACTGAAACATATATTCTAGAACTAACCCCTCCAGTTTTAATATCCTAGGTTTTCAAACCTAACTTCTGATCAGGGCTCAAGTGCATTTTGAAAGTTGAAAATTACACAAGGAAATGACACCAACAATAGAAGAACCTCTCTATTTCCAGTGACATAAAAACGTATCTCTCTTCTATATAGAACAAATTCTAAACTTGTTTGTATTGAGCCCAGACTTCAAACTCTAGTTAATCAATGAATTAAAACTAAAATTTATTGGAGAAATGTCTGAAACATTTGAAATAAAAAACTATATACTGAAAGCGCATAAATTATGTGCACCCAAGTTTAAAGGTTGTTTTCTAAGAAACTTAAAGACCTATGAAAGCTTCAATCATACCATTGTTTTCCTTGTTTAATTGTGTGTTATAAGAATTTCAACATTTTATATTAAGTCCTAATAATTTTTATCAATATCTTAATTGGAACAAAAATGTACTGGAATTTTAACTATTTATGCCATGTTATTTTGGCCTAAATGTAAATACACAACCATACTTCTAGTTAAATTTTGGCTGTAACACACTTTTAAATAAAATATATAACTGATTAACATTTTACCACAAACCTTTATTCCTCTTAAACCCGGGAGTAGGGGTCCAAGTCTTACAGACCCTGAGCAGAGAAATTTTGTTGCCACGGTTGGTAGTACTGTGCCAGGAATGGCTCCCTTTGTCTAGCTGTCTAATTTTTTGTTCCAGTCAAGGTCAAATTGTCACCGCTGTTCTATCTGCGTTTGTATATGATTCGAGTCTCACAGACTTGGCATCCCGACTCATGTTACTGTAATTTTTCTATTTTGGGTCTGTCAGACTAGGCGCCCACGTTTGTGTAGCTAAATTTGTATTCTATATATAGTTTTCTTTGTATTTAAGTGTTGTAAATAGTCGTATTATAGTGTTATATTAGTTATAAACCATACTTAATTGATATGGAAATGAAACACAAAGAGACTGTGAACAAGAACGGATTAGGGAGTTATTAGAAGAGAATATGGACGAAAACAGTGATAGTGTTGAGTTTATTAATGGATCTGATATAGAAGAAAAGGATCATGAGGAAGAATTTCATGAAGATAAGGATACCGAACAAGATGGGGGAGATTCCAAACACGAACAGTTACAACCAATGGGACCATCTTACATTGGAAGAGACGACACTACAAAATGGAACATTTACTGCCCTCCAAGACAAGCAGTAAGAACTAGAAGATATGTCAAAGCCTACGCTAAACATGCTAAGACTCCACTAGAATGTTGGGAATTATTTTTTGATGAAAATATTCTAAACATTATTGTAACAAATACCAACTTGCATATCACAGAACAAACAAGTACTTATTCTAGAGAAAGGAGATGTAAACCTACTGATGTTATTGAAATCAAAGCTTCTGTATTTAGCTGGTTTACTGAGAAGTAGCCGATTAAATATAAAAGGTCTTTGGGATAGAGAAGGCTGTGGGATAGAGATTCTGGCTAACAATGTCACAGGATCAATTCTTGTTTCTGCTGATACATTTATGTTTTGACAGTAATGCTTCAAATGGAAAGAAAGAAATTAGACAAATTTACCCATGTTCAAGAAATATTTTATTTATTTACTAATAACTATAAAAAGAGCTACACTGTTGGTGAGAAAACTACACTGAATGAGATGATGTTGGTATTTAGAGGCAGGTGTTCTTGCCGGCAGTACATGCCAAGTAAGCCTAATAAATACGGCTTAAAATATATGCCTTAATTGACGCACGGACACACTACATGTTTAACTGAGAGCCATATTTAGGTATTCAGCCTAACGGTCCTTATAAGAAAGACAACAGTCAGTCATAAATAACACCCACCCGGAACCAGAAGGTGTTATTTACATAAAAAAGACAGCAAAACTAAATATAGCTGCAAGTAGCCTACTGTCTCAAATTTATTTGTTTAAGCCATGCTCAGTCTGTGTGTACTAATTGCAACGTCACAATTGCATAAGTAACTTTGCTTTAACATTTTTCATTGAGCTCTAGTTGATATTTTGTCTTAAAACAATTTCTTCAAATTTTAATAATCAATGATTTAAAATATTAACCTCCAAGTAACTTGAATCATATTTTCGTTATTATTTTTATATTTTTTTCTGATATAATTACAGTTTGCACTACTGTTCAATAACATTGTTTATTCAATATAATTATCTCTTTTTTGTGTTATAATGCTCTAAATCTCTTCATTAGGAAGCTTTAACTACAAAAATAACAGTTAAACATTACAAAAGTGCTTACAATAATAAAAACAATTATGGGTCTGTGAGACTGGGCGCCCCTACTTGCGTTACAAGTCCGGGCACCCCTACTCCCGGGCTTAAATACAAGAAAAACAACTTCTAAGAAATTCATTATTAAAATATAAAACATATGTATTAACATAGTATTAAATTGAATAAACAAATTACAAGGAGTACGCATTTATGTTTTTATTTGTACGTACAAATTCTACTCACAACAAAACTAATAAAACTTTAAAAACAATAAAAAGTATTACTCACCTAATATTTCATCAAAACTTTGTTTTGAGGCTGTGGTTGTATGAGATTTACCAATGCGACTTGAATCTGACTGCAATCACAATACACATACAATTTTAATATAATATAATTTATCAATTAACTAAATATTCATAAATAACAGTTAGTTTGTGGTTAGTTGGGAGAGCTGGTGGCGGCTAGGTTGGGGGGTCTGGGCTGGGCCTGTCAGGTCAACTGATCCAGGATAGCAGAAAATAACAACATCGGCGGACCGGTTCCCCACCCTTCACCTCTGCCACTACCTAAAGCTTATATCCTATCACAATACCTCCGTATAAGTGGGTGGGTAGGTCAATACCACCATACGTGTATGGGTGTGAGGGTGGGTCAATACCACTGTACGTGTATGGGTGTGAGGGTGGGTCAATACCACTGTACGTGTATGGGTAGGCAGGCGGGTCATGACCACTGCACGTGTATGGGCGGGCGGGCAGGTCATCACCACTGCACGTGTATGGGTGGGCGGGCGAGTCATCATCTAATACATCATCTGACAATATTTCAAACTTAGTAGAGTGGACAAACAAAAACAGCCTTAATTTAATTAGAAATAAGACAGCCTATCATAATCAGTTATATACAGTTGAAAAAATCAATGAATTTTAACAATCTACAAAATATTTATGTAAAATGGCAACCTATACCCTTTTGCAGTAAGGTAACGAGCCTTAGGGTCACTTTTTAACACAACACTCACTTTAAAAAAAGCCACTATTGAGACCTGTAACAAGGTATTTGCTGGAATAGATTAACCGAAAAGGCTTCAAAAGTTTCTTCCTACTGAAATCAACCTTGTAAAATCACTCATTTTCCCACACTTTAATTACTGCAACTCTGTTGTCAACAATATGACTGTGTCACTAGTGATCAACTACAACATGCCTAACTACTGTCTACGAGTTGCCTTTGATTTAAGGAGAGATGACTAAAAAACGCTTACTATAACCAATAAAAAATTCTAAAACTGGCTGGCTAAAGAAAAATTAAAATTCTGTTATTATTGACTTTTTCTTTTATTAATTCAAGAACTCCTCAAAGAAGTCCCAGTTCCTGCTCTGGGTCCTTACTTCTGCGCATTCCTCACCACAGAACTGCAACATATGACAAATTCACCATAACAGCCTGCGGCCTATGCAATGTCCTTTCTATTAATGTAATTTCCATCTGATAATGTAATTAGGATCTGCCTAGGTCTCAAGCCTGGTTTGCTATTTGCGGGAGAGAGAAAAAAAACTGTGGGAGTGAATAATAAGAACGTTTATTAACCATTAAATACATTTGTGTACAATAGATATTGTCATAATAGATTCTAAATTGAACAAGTTATAATAGTTATTTTATTTATTTTGTTGTTGTAAAAATACAATAAGTCTACATAAAATAAAATTAAGAAGCGTTAAGAAACTTATTAATATAAAAGATAGAGTATACATTTAAAATATGATATTATTCATAGATACAAATTCTTTGAGTGTTTAAAATGGATTATTAACAAGCCATAGGTACAATTTATCTTAGCATTTTTTCTCTGTGTATTTGTTTATTAAGTTCACAAGTTTGTTTTATATTTTCAGTGACACAACTACATGGCAAAACAAACTTTTACTCAATCTATGGTGTTTTACTTGGGTATTACTTTTATTAATAGATCGTACCCATGTAAAATGCTGTTGAAATCTAAAAGATCCCGGTTTTTAACTATGTACATTACAGAGCCAAATATATATAAATTTATTACCATTACGATTTTGAAGTTAATAAAAATTGGTTTGTAATGCTCTAAAGTCTTAGATTTAGACATTGGTCTCAAAACCTTTTCCTGTAAAATAAGAATTTCCTGTATTCTACTGCAGTTACCGTAAAGAACAAGTCCGTATCTCAAAACAGATTGGGAAAAAGTATAATATGAAGTTCTTATATAAGGTTGTGGTATAGAAATGAGCAAACGTTTTAGTGGATATATTACTCTCGTGAGTTGTAAGGTAATGTAATCAATATCAATGTGGGCTCCATGTAAGATGATTATCAACAACAAAAACACCCAAAAATTTGGTAGAATATACTTCCATGAATCATCAAACTCCATGGAAGTATATTTTTAGTTTTATTTTCCTTTAATTTGAAACCATTGGAATTAAACCATGCAGACGCATTACGAATTGTTAATTGGTATATTAGAGAGATAGGACATCAGCAAACTTACCTTAAAAGACAAATTCACTAACATCAGAGTAGTAGTCACAAACACAAAGTAGACATATCTCACAAATTTTCAACACCACAGGCATTTTCTTCAGGTGAGTAGAGGGAGAGAAAGAGAGACAATCAGAGTAGTAGTCACAAACACAAAGTAGACATATCTCACAAATTTTCAACACCACAGGCATTTTCTTCAGGTGAGTAGAGACACTCTGAGTGTCTCTCTTTCTCTCCCTGGCCTAGTGCCCTTTAACCTAACCTAGAATTGTTAATTGTGAAATTCCAAAAGTTCATTAACATTATCTGCTACATTAAAAGAACTTGAGTCATCTGCATAAAGTGTTGAATTAGATAAACTGAAGCTGGCAAATCATTTATTGCTATCAAAAACAGCAAGTGACCCAAAATAGAGCCCTGAGGAACCCCCCCCATTTAATCTCACGCTCCTGTGACCACATGCCATCCACACACACACTTTCTGCCTACGATTTCTAGGATAACTTTCAAATAATTTTAGAGGGATACCATCAATACCATAACATTTTAATTTCATTAGAATGTCTGCATGATTAACAGGCTAATGTGGCATTATTTTGTTTAACCTTTTTTCATAGCTAATATGATGTAAGAAACTAAGAAAGTACATTATTAATTGAAACAACGTGGATTATAAAGATTTAATCTGTTCACTCATATCACAGATAACATTTTTTATGCAAGCCAATTATACTGTTTCACAGCCAACCGATATGTTTATCTGGTGGTTCAGTTCAAAATGTACCGTGAAAACGTACCGAGCTTGTTGGCAAAAGCCGCATCCAAAAAAACTTATGCTAAAATTCAAACGAATCAAACGCCATCACCAAATGCAGTCATTTGCTTTCAGAATTGCCTCCTCTCAACAAAAAAATTGATTGTGTTCACGCCAAGAAGAGTGGATCTGTATTCTGTAGGTATTCAATTCACACTTAATAACTTAGGATGAATTTGTTTTTAAATTATGATCGGTAATGAAATGTGTGCAACTTAAAACTACTTCGATACATGAGACTACACTCAACAACAGATAAATAATTATTTCCTAACGAGAAATTCATGAAAACCTGGTGTAATCGAATGAAAACCATAGACGTAGTCGGCTAATGTAATAGGTCCAGCCAATATTGGCGACGAGATGCAGTCTGAAATATCAGCCAAGTGCCAACTACTGATACAATGAATATTGTGGGCAGCTAAATTATAAACTTATGAATAAAAGATGAGACCTGTGATAAGGCTTTGGTTCGATAACAATTTTATTTTCCCAGTCTAAATTTGTCGTATTTTGTTTAGAAAAGGTCTTTCAACATGTTTCTCCCTCACTTGGGTTGATTCATGATTGTTTTACTGTTTACATCGACATCAACATGAACAGGGAACCGTTCAGTGAGTTTACGAATCAAAATTATCATACTTTACCACCTTTTTACACTCCAACTATGTTATTGACTAACCTAGTCAGAAAACCGTTCAACAATTTGACAGGAGAAAATATCGTATGCGCAAATGTTACACACAACAGTTTTGGCGATCTAAGGTGTTTACGGAATAATAATTAATAGACGTTCGCCATGGATATATATACAGTAGACTCCCGATTTTCCACAATAATGAGTGGCTGACCCTTCGTGGATAATCTAAATCGTGGATAGTCCAAAACTTGGATCCTAAAATTACTTGGCAATGACTAAAATCAACTCTGAAACAAAACTGAGCCTTAAATTAGGCATTATTATGAGTTTAGGTTTAAAAATAAAAAAAAACAGGATCGGAATAAGGAAAGAGTATTATTTCACAAATTTGGACTGACCTTTCATTAGTTAAAATATTATCCAAGCAATTATGACCTCTGGTGGGTTTGTCATTTAAAAATAGATAGTTGTTTTGCTTTAAGATATTAATAAGTGATTTAATTGTGATTTTGTTCATATCATTTACATTTAAACTGGCATTAAAGTCTCCTCCAATAATTTACCAACAACTCTCGCCATCTGGATGAATGCTGCAATAACCAGTCAATAGTCTCAAGAAAAATGGCAGAATCTCCACTATTTGAGTGGTACAAAGCCACGATAACTGTATTAAAACTTTCAATGTAGACTGCAGAAACCTCAGAATGAAATTCAATACAGAAGTCTTGAACATCAAAACTTTTACAATCTACTTCGTTTTTAACAAAAATTGCTGTTCCACCTCTGATATGGTTCACCCTACTAAAATAACTTGCATGATAAAAACCAGTTGGAAAAGAAAATTCTATTTCAGTTTGCTTGAGCCAATGTTCAGTAATACAAACTACCACTATATTTTTTAGTAGCATTAAAAAAATTTCTAAAATCAGTAGTTTTTTTTTATTCCAA
Source organism: Stictocephala bisonia (assembly GCA_035578905.1). Classification (NCBI taxonomy): domain Eukaryota; kingdom Metazoa; phylum Arthropoda; class Insecta; order Hemiptera; family Membracidae; genus Stictocephala; species Stictocephala bisonia. Next base: position 17,635 of record JAQJVL010000787.1, read on the forward strand.
CCCTGTATATTTAGAAATAAAATTTGTTTCAGTTCATTTTTGAAAGAGATGGTACATATTGGTTTCTATTTTTACAATTATTAATTTTTATTTTACTGTTTCCTTGTCTTTTCCTTAAAAAATATTCTTTACTCTGTCCCTTATCAGATATTGTTTTAGAGACAGTTAAATGTATATTTTTTTTTTTAATGGCTTTTAGTTTTCTGTTTAATTTAAACATATCAGGGGTTTCAAAACCTAAAAAAATAACGAGTTCTCATATGTAAACAGGTCGACAGTCTGTACACAATCACGTTGGCTATCCCTCGTCACAATTACATCCTCTTCATTGTGGTGATCGGGTTGTCCAAATACTTCAAAATTAGATGCCACCAGGTGGGTGAGAGGCCAGTGAAGCGTTGGCAGAGTTTGTAGAAATTTCACCAGCTAATGTTTTTTGTTTGAGAAGTGGCCTCAGGTGATGAATAACAACAACTCTTGATATTGCAAACCATTCCATAGCTGTCTTGAACGGTGCCGTTTCACTGTGTCCAGATTTCACAAAGTCAAGTAAACAGACTATTTCATAAGGTCAAGTGTTCACCAGGTCCAGTATTGGTTTGTCCCTATAGCGAACTACGCTCGTAGAACTGAATTTCACAAAGTCAAGTGTTCACATTAAGTAAACATTTTAAATTGCACTAAATCAAAGAAATAATTGTTTCCTAAAATAGTTACAATAATATTATATTCTGGCTTTACGATTTGTATTAAATCTTAGAAATTTGCTTTGCATAGCTAATTAATAGATCTTAAACTCTGTGCAAATATTTACAGGTTTTAATTAATGTTTACAGCATGTTAAGAAAAAATAATGCTACCGGTACTTTATTTATATCACCGAGCCAAATTAAAATTATTATTTATAAAACACGACTATATCAAGTTTTATTCTTACATTTATTTTATTATTTAATTCCTCGCAATTAAATCCTATGATAAAATAAGTTTTTATTTATATTAGTAGTTTGTTATTATTGCTTTGATACTTTAAAGGATTTCCCATTTTTGCCGGAATCGTGTAGGATATTATCCATTATAGAGGCTTAACCACAAAAGTAATAACTATAGTAATCTTTACCCATTATTTTATTCTAAGTAAGGTTTCTCCGAAATTCGTTTCAAAATTACTGCTGTAGTGTATTTATACTAAAAATATAATAATTGTTTTGGTGAAAGGTACTACTTTGTTAACACGAAGTTATACAATTAATTAAATAGAGTCATACTCTGGTGGATTGGTGGACTAAATGCTCAACATTTGATTTGGTTACCAAACATACTGATTGTGAAAAGACATTAAGGTAAACATAAGTAAGGCTCTAATTTATGATAGCCTACATTATAATTGTGTGACAGGGTACCAAACGTTTGTCCGCTTCAGAAAAAATGAAGACTGAAATCGGCAATATATGTGATATGCATTTTAAATTAAATTACATACCAGCATAGTAATATATTATAAAAAGAAACTGGAGGTCTAAGATATATTACAGTAGGCCCCTGAAATCAGATTGCAATTGTCATAATAATAATAGTAAGTGTCCAATAAGTAAAAACTATAACACTTGAAATCCCAAGTTATCCGTGACATAACTTACCTGCAATGCTGTATTATCCTGGTCACATTTATAAATAACTATATATATATATATATATATATATATATATATATAAAACACTATAAATTACAAATATAGTGTTTTATCGATTGCCTGAGTTATCAATATATTATATTTTCATCATTTGACGTCTCCTCAAGTAAACATTGTACACGTGAACAGTTACTAATTATGACCAGCTCATAATTTATTTGGGTGGTTATTATTTGGGAATTATAATTATTGTTTTTTGATTGAAAACAAACATTAAAAATAAAAATCTTCCATAGTAACCTCAGTACACAAATGAGAACCACATTCAAAAAAGGATGATTCATTTTTTGTGTTTTTCAGTTTATGTTGGTAATACATAGCTCAGGCCAAAAGTAAGTTGCAGGGGGTCGTTACAAGCAAAAAAGCTGTTGGTCTAGCTGTAATAAAGGTTTAAAGTAAGTATGCTATACTCTACAAGAAAGATAATAGCATAGACCTTCTATTCATTACCGTCACTACAGATTGTTTTTAAGTGTTGAGTTAAAAAATGCTAAGCGCATCTACAGTACTATAGAACAATGCTTCATGAATGCAGCAACAAACCTAAGCTTTTTTGGGGAATAATCAATGAACTCTCTGGGGGTAAACAAAAAAAAGATGAGTTTCCAATGGATAAATATCACCCTGATGTTTCACATTTTAATAATAATTTGTTCAAAGAGGTTGCAGATGAGTTTAATATATTTTTCTCGAACGTTGGACAAACCCTGGCACATTCTATTGCCTCAACTGGAGAACTACTAATCACTGACGATGACTACAGACTTGACTGTACTTTCAACTTACACACTGTCACTGAGCTTGATGTGCTGCGACACGTGACAGCGCTGCGCGGCGGCTCGGCGCCGGGCCCTGACAATGTTCCTGCAGCTGTCCTCAAACAGTATTTCAATATTATCTGTACCCCTTTCACCCACCTGATTAATTTGAGTTTATCTTCTGGTGTTTTCCCCGATATTCATAAGATAGCCAAAGTTCTTCCACTGTATAAAGCTAATGATGATACGGATAAAAATAATTTCCGCCCCATCTCTCTCCTCAGTGTGTTCTCTAAGGTGATTGAAAAAATTGTCAAAGAACAGCTTGTAGGTTACCTTCACGCCAACCAGATTCTGACAGAGCGTCAGTATGGATTTAGACAGGATAAAACCATCTCGGATGTTCTTTTTGACGTTAATAAAGAAATTCATGATGCAATGTCAGCTGACGACAAAATTATTCTCACCTTTCTTGGTTTAAAAAAGGCCTTTGATAGTATCGATAGAGACATCTTACTTAGGAAGATGGAATCCATTGGTGTCCGTGGGATTTCTCTTGCTTGGTTCAATAGTTACTTAACGAATAGACGTCAATGTGTTTCCATTTCGCGTGTAAATAGTGACCTTCTTCCAGTAGATTACGGAGTGGTGCAGGGCAGTACGCTTGGACCAATTTTGTTCTTGATATACATAAATAATATTACAAAACTCAAATTAAAGGGTAAATTGTTCTTATTTGCAGATGATACTTTAATCTTTATGAAAGCAAAAACGTGGCACGAGGTTGCCTTGACGGCACAACATGATCTCTTTTATGTAAAAAAATGGTTTGATCAAAACATTCTTTCGCTTAATGTGTCCAAAACTAAATTCTTGCCACTGTCGTTAAGAACTAATTCAGACTTTAATCTAAATGATTTAGTGATTCACACCTGTAATAGTTACTTAAATCTTAACTGCGCTTGCGCGACCATTGAGAAAGTTCAGTTCTGTAAGTATCTCGGAGTTCTCTTTGACAGTCGATTAAATTGGTCCAAGCATATTGACTACCTGAAAAAGAAGCTGCGCAAATACATTTTTTCTTTTAAAAATCTACGCGATATACTTTATGAGAAAGAAATCAAATTAGCTTACTTTGCGTACGTTCAATCTTTACTCTCCTTTGGTATTATAGCTTGGGGAGGTTCTTTTAATAATCAGTTGAATTTATTGAGTGTTATCCAAAAGTCCATTTTGAAAGTAGGATTTAACAAAGAGAGACGATATCCTACTGATGCTCTGTTTCAAGACACACGAATCTTAAGTATACGCCACATTTACGTTAAAACCCTTCTGATATTTATTTTCAAACATTCAAGCACCATCTTCAAACCAATTTCTCACTTGTACAATACTAGATATGCACGTCACGTTGGCATTTCTTCTATTCAACTACGCAAAACGCATCTATCAACTAACTCGTTTTATAATTGTAATATTTTGTTCAGGAATTTGTGTAGGGAGGCAAACGTATTAGATGTCTTCAAATGTACGTCCTTATCTAGTTTTAAATGTAAAGTTTCTCAGTGGCTGCTGGGGCTCAGTGTGTCGGGAGTCGAGTCGCTTCTTGCAGCGGAGTACTGACATACACACACAGACAGACACGCAGACATACATGTATGACTTGACTACAGACAAGAATTGACAGAACGGACACCAGAACACAGACATCCACCGACCCACCGTACCATGCCTCTGCACAGTCACCCACACTGCTCGCCGACCTGTCCTCCCCCTCCTCTGCCTTAGCTTGTGCTCATATCAGCATAGTTGTTTTTCTCATGTACAATAGGTTTCTCTTTCTGCCAGCCGTCGCCACTGTTCCTTATATCACCAATCAACTTGTTCCTACTCCAGTCTATCATATCAAACACCACTCATTATTTTCATTACCATCGGCAAAAAAAAAAAAATATATATATATAATCGAATGTCTTGATAAGTAGCTCAAGCCTACGCACGGGCTTTGCCTATGTAGGCTTATTTCCATATAATTTAGTTTTTTTTTTCTTACGCTCCTGGAATGCAACATTGTATATATACTGTATATATATATATAATCTGTTTAATTTGTTTAATTCAATAACAATTGTTGTATGGATATTAATTTATGAATTATATTTTGACCAAATAGCAGTAATATTAATTTAAAGATTATTACTTGGTTGTAGTAGTTTCTTGTTAATTAGTATTCTTTATTATACCATGTATAAAATTGTACTGCAATCCCGTACAAGTAAAATAGTTTTACTGTATTCCTTAGTTTAAGCCATCATTATGTAATCTCACATTTCACTATGGACGGAAATAAAAATATTTGACTTTGATATTTGACTTTAATCTATTATTATTATTATTATAAAAATTTGGCCAAGAGAAATAAAAATAGAACATTTTCAGAGAAAAGAACTCTTTTTTTTATTTAAAAATAGCATGATAACTGTAATAATTTAAGACTGAGCTATTAAATTGAATAATAACTATAATTAAGTACTCTTTATTCATTTTTTATAATAATACATGACCGGTTTCGGCCCTTGGGCCATCTTCAGAGTGTAAATAATATAACCTATAAGAAATGAACAATTATAAAAATAAAACAGATGAAGATAACATATGATTAATTTAGTGTGTGGGTAAGTTGAATAATTGATTATATAAACTTACATTGATTATATATCTTTTGATTCTTATGTTTTTTTGTTTGTCTTATTTTTTTTCATATATAGGATTTTTCATGTTAATTTGTGTATTTACATGTTCTGTGGTTCATTATAATTGTAAATTTTCTTTGGAATTCATTTTTTTCTCCTTTCTTCTCATGTTCTTAAGTTGTAACATTTTCATTGATATTTTGGTAATTGTGATTTGACTGGAGAATATGTTCAGCAAAGTTGAATTTAATTGATGTTGAGTTGTTGTTTCTTATGACTTGTAGGTTATGTGTTCTTTGTAACATAAATTAAATGTTCTTCCGGTTTGTCCTATGTAAAAAGAATTGCATTTCGAGCATTGTATTTTATATATTCCACATTTTTCATATTTGTTATTATTTTCTTTGTTAGATAGTTTGTTAATTAAAGTAAAACGTCACACAACACAAATTCACCACAGTATAAACACAAAATGCACAAATATACTTCAATACAAGTTCAAAATGCACAAATATTGTGGTGATCGATCACCACAATATTTGTGCATTTTGTACTTGTATTGTAGTATATTTGTGCATTTTATGCTTATATTGTGGTGAATTTGTGTTGTGTAACGTTTACTTGTACTGTATATGTACCAACACGTATTATACCAAAAAACTATTTAAAGTAAAAGTATTGTTCTTTGTTTTATAACTGAGTGTATATTTACTGTGTTGAAAAGTCTTTCTAATAGCCTTATTAATTTTTGTATTATAAGGAACAGTAATAACGCGTTAAAAAAGCACATGGAATAAATGAATACTGGTTCTTAGAAGTATAATAACATTGGTATAATATAACAATTAAAATTTACTACCAAAATAATTCACATGACATTTATATTTATTAGGGAAATAAGTAACACCTACAAAAAATAATCTTAACATTGTAACATTTGGTACAACATTTATCAAAGTGGAACCTAAAAAATAAATTTGCAATTTAAGAAAAAGTTTGAAAATGTATTTATCGTTGGTGGAAATTATAAAATAGTTTTTTATGAATTTAGTGATATGTGATTTGGTTTGTTAAATTGGTGATATATAATATTAATACCATATGTAATTTTAGAACGAATGTCTATACCTTGGTACCAAGTATTATTAAATGAAATTTTACAACTTTCAGAAAATTGAATAACAACTACTGTATAAGATAATATATATTTACATTTAACCAAACCTGCATAAAATTGGAACGACAAAAAAAAAGAAGAACAAATAAAATAACTAAACAAATTGACATATAAAACTATAGTTAACAACAAACCACTTTAAACATCTTTGAGTTATGAAATAAACTGCATCTTACGTTTAAATTAAACCATCACAATTAATCATGTACTGTAATGTTTCATCTTTAACATTTCATCACAGCAACAACATACTTAATACAATACAATAAATGAGATATGTACTATACTATAATTAATGGTATATAATGTAAAAAAATAACACTTTCATAAAAATATTACAGTAATAAGTTCAAAAATAATACTAATTTCCCAAACCAATTGTTTAGACAAATGCAATATTTATAATATTATGAAAAACAAGTTAGGATAGCATTCAACACTGGCAAAATCCCAAATAACATTCCTACTGATTGAAAAAAAAGAAAACACAACGTATTAACTAATTATTGTAATTGAAACAATACTATCATTACCATTTAAACTTTTTTGTTATATATACTAAACAGTTATAACTGTTATAACATTATTTTTTTAATGCTAAATATATGCCTAGTTGTTAATCATTATATACTTATAATTAATACCAAAGGTTACATATAAATACACCTAAATGTCAAATGTCTTAAAATTGGTTTTTATATATTTATTATTTACAATATGCATGATAGGTACCTATCTAAAAATAAGACATAATTGTCTTGGATTGATCTGATAATATCTCATATTACAACAGTTTTATTTAATTCGCAAACTAGGAGTGTGATTGAATTTAGGTATTAAAATTATTGCCTCAGTGTTTGGTATCAATAAATAGCGATGGCAGAAAACGATTAAAAATGCATAAAGCTTTTGGCCGGGCAGGCAGCCTTGGGCCGGGACATGGCCAGTCTCTCATGATAACCAACAAGAGCTGACGTAACGTGACGTAGTGCCTGACGTCTTTCCTTAGGAGGGTGGGTAATGGGTTGAGGGGGGAGAGAGCCAGCGCAGTCTGGCGAGGTCTCGAACAACTAGCCGACACGTTGAACCAGAACTACGACCATATCGCCCGTATGATGGGACTGTCTGGTATAATAGAAGGTCTATGATAATAGTCAGCTCGTCCAATGCAAAAAGGATGAGTGTCTTTTCAGCTGGTGGCAGCTATGGCGAAACGCTCTCACATGGCGTTGTTTACGTTATTTGTTTCCGTTTATCATTTCTGTTCTGTATTTATTGCAGATTGAAGTCAGCTCATCTTCTTTTCAAGATGGAAATTAGTGAGAGTGAAAGTGCCTTTAGTGATTTTGATTCTATTAATAAATCAGTTTTGTATTGTGGGTACAACGAAACAATGCCAATTAATAAGGCTGTACGAAACATGACCCGACTGTAACTGCAGACTTAAATGTTTTTAAAAATTATCTAAAGACAAATTAAATTAAATCATTAATTATTTTAATAGCCTGTCATTTAACAATGTACAGTTGTTGCATCTAATATGTTTAATTAACCTACATAACAATAAACACCTAAAGGCTACACTCAAACTACGACAAAATCTACCAATAAATAACTGCATTAATGTTTCAAGCAGTATTTTTTGTATCTTATTGACATGTCATATATTTTTGTAGTTAAAAGAGTTCTTTTCATAAATATCAAGGCCTACATCATTAATAGGCGAGTTTTTGAAAGTGAATATCAACTTCCACTTAAGTGCATAAAGGATCTTTTCGAATGAGCTTAAAAAAATGTTCACAATTATCACTGGCAAATGTTCTTCACATTAGCAATGAGGTAAGTTATAACAAAAATAAAGTCAGTTTCATTTATTTGTCACATAAATACTTAAAAAATACCCCGTCATAACGACCCCACTTGAAGCCAATCATTACCCATTTACAATTTTCTTAAATTTTGTACCAACAATACACTCCAGCAGTTTAACCGGGTTAGACTGCTTAGTTTTGGAAAACATATACCGTAATTTAAAGTGAAAATAGGATTTTCATAATTCCTCAAAAATTTAATTTTCCATAAAATTATTCTAAAACTGATAATGTGTAAAAACTGCTGGTATTAAAAAATAGCTTTGTTTGTTGAACATTTTCATTTTTGTTTTATTTTATAGGCTAGAAATTGAATAAGAACTGTATATCATAATGTTTTCATTGTTTCAATTTTTAAGGATGACAAAGTTACTGTAACAAATTTATTACATTGTAATAGATTATTAAAATTAAGTATACTGTGTAATGATATTTAATTATTCCAAGCAATGGGCTTTTTTAAATTTAGTCATAATAGGGGTAGTTTTAGGGTTGAAAATTTACTGAAAATCAAATAATGTTATAGATAATTTACCTATATTCATTCAACGTAATTGGATCTGAGTTGATTCTGTGCTAGGGTATAAAATGGAATAATCGGAATTTTGACAATAAGGGGTAGTTGTAACCCCCATCAGATGATAAACAACTATTGGCGAAGGGTGTATTTCAAATTAATTCCACTTAATTAATTAAGCTTAATTCCACATTTTCATGCAAATCCATGCATCTTCATAAAAGACGGCGGTTTCTAGAGGCTGCGATGTTGCAATGGGTGACTTTTTGGGGTTGGAAATGAAATAAATATCATTATAAACATTTCTTTAAGCTTGAAGGTATATTATTATAGGCATTCCCCTTCGAGAGGGAATAGTTTGTTACCTTGTATGAGAGCTATGTACACGCTAGTGGACTTACTCCACATGTTTCTTTGTGCCGGCCTTTAATCTCATGGAACTTTCAGCCACACTTATAAATTTCATACATATACAAATATGTGTACATTGTCATCTTCAATGTCTCACGTATAGAGCTGTAGCCACCTACCTCACATGTGTGACTGCAATTACCTAGGTGCAGTGATTATAAGGGTTTCTATCCTCTGACAGCCACTTGATAACGCGCATTTTTAAGGCGCTTACTATAAAAAAAAATTAAAAAATAACTAAACGTGATGGAAAGCAACTTAATGAAAAGAAAGTTGAACAACCTAAAATTTGTCGATTATAAAATAATTTAATAACTGTTGAACATTATTTAGATCTTATAGACTAAAACAGCTGTTGTATAAGAAACCTGTAATAGATATTAACTAACTTTAAAATTGAAAGTTAGTTAATATCTTTAAGTAAAAAAGCATTTTATGCTTTAAAACTATTCCTTCTGAATACGAATGCGTCCACTGGTACACACCAAGTTTTAAATTAAACACACTAAAACATAAATACTCTCCTCCTCCACACGCTGAAATACAAAATGTTGAATTTAAAGTCCTATGGTTAAAAAAAACTACAATTCGTACAAGATTTCTAGTTGATTAATTGAGTTGGTTAGTTACAACAATGTTTTACTCTGCACAAACTTACCTAACCAAAAAACTTTAAAATGCCCGCATTACTCGAAAATATGTTTAATGAATTAAAATTAAGTTTTCAAACAAACGTTTATATTAATTAATGCTTGCAGCCACAATGCATAATCTTGGTACCGTTATAATCATATTTTCTACCAGTAACAAACTATATGTCTGACACGTTCCTTACAATTAGTTTTATGGGTTAAACAGCCGTTGGAAAGAAATCATCTACTGTTCGGCCGAGCTGCCTATGTTATTCTATGTTACGGAAATTTCTTCTTTCAACCTCTAAAAACATCCATTATTTATTAAACATTTGTAAATGTTAAACTTTTCCTGGGGGTTGTACCATTTCCCATACAGTACAAATGTCAAGTTACTAACACTTGTGAAAGTACCTTAGGATTTATATACTCTATCAGTGAGTGAGTGAGTGAGTGAGTTACACAAGAGGCTGTATACAGTACTATTTTGTAAAGAATATTGACTAAAATATATGACTGGATACTGGGAGTAAATACCATCCACTAATGAGAGGTAATGTCAAGTTATGGTAATTTCAAACAAATTAGTTACTGTTTTATGTTATATTTATTTATATGATGGAATTGCTATCACATGTGCCTACATTCATATAACAACTTAAAATACGTAAAAAGTTAAGTCGGGGTCTCATATGTTGGAATGAATGATTTTAACAAGGATATTAGAAAGTAAGTTTTGAATTTTGTTCCAAGAGACAGTAAATACAGTGTTTTAAGGACATGTATATTTTTTCCTGAATTTATTTAATTTGTCTCAGTAATATTAATGATTATTTGAGATTTAACCATTTAATTCATATACTTTTTTCACACATATACTAAAAGAACAAATGTAATTTAAAATATCAGTATAGGGGAAATTATTTTTTTAATTTTTTAACTGACTGAGAGTTTGATCTGAACTTATAGGTGTATTGGGAGCAAGATTCACCACAGGTTACAAAAAAATGTTTTAAATTGTATGACGTATATATTTGTAAGTATTCTTTAACTATAGAAGTGCATAAATATGAATGAATAGTCACAAAAATAATAAAAAACAAGAGTTTGCATAGATGCATTACTGAGTATAAGGATTAACCTTTTCAACACAACACAGCGGTCTCAGACACAGTGTGGTACCGTTACAACTGTGTGTTTTTTTACTAGTTTGTGTTTTACTAATTTGGCCAAGATATGGGCCATAGAAACCGTACCATACCAAACCATGGTTATTTACTTAATATAGAGACATATTTTATGTATTTTTTTCAACCATTAAAATAACTTTTATTTCATCATTAATAAATTAACCCGCCCTCCTATACATAATGTTGTCCCAACCGCCCACCCATACATACCCAACCGCCCATCCATACATCTACAGAGGTATTGACCCAAACGCCCACCCATATATCTACAGAGGTATTGACCCAACCATCCACCCATACATGTACAGAGGTATTGATCCATCCGCCCACCCATACATGTACAGAAGTATTGACCCAACCGCACACCAATACATGGACAGAGGTATTGATCTACCCACCCACCCATACATGTACAGAGGTATTGACCTACCCGCCCTCCCATACATGTACAGAGATATTGACCCTACCGCCCACTCATACACATACAGAGGTAACTACCCGCCCACCCATACATGTACAGAAGTATTGGCCCACCCGCCCTCCCATACATGTACAGAGGTATTGACCTACCCGCCCACCCATACATGGAGAGAAATTTTGAGCCAACCATCCACCCATACATGGACAGAGGGATTGACCCCCCCATAAATATACAGATCCAACCACCCATACATGTACATAAAAGGGCCGCCATCTTGTTTATGAGTGAAAAAAGTAAACTTTTGTGAATTTTTCTGGAGGTTTCAGATCGAGAGCTTCAATTTAAGAATAACTTACACTTTGTGGGAGTAGGATGCCGGTAAATGTCTCAACATTTAGTGTTAGTGAGTGAGTGAGTCAGTGTATCACTGATGTATATAGATATTTCTGAGCTTTATAGTATATATATATATTTCTAATACTACCATGAAATGTATCAAACATATAATAGTGAAATCTCACTTGAATGTACCAATGATCCCTCATTATATACATACTGTCTATTACATTAAATCAGTACAATGATTAATATGCCGTATTATGAATTTATTGAAGGAAATAATATTTTGGATTACTTGTTATAATTATTACTTCAGATTTATAAAGATCTGTTTCTTTTTCTTTGTACAAGAAATATGTAGCCTACATAGTTTAATAGTAATGACGAATTAGTTTAGAAAAAAATGTAGTTGAGCTATCCTTATTTAATATAAATTACAACATTTATATTAAAGACCATAGCTTTGTATACGATTATAGTATATAAAGTATAGTAGGTGAGTAGCAAAACAACTTGCTACATATGTTTGGTTTTCATTATTTCGGGTTCTTCTTTTTTTTTATTGTTAACTATAATAGGAGGGTGCTAAAACGTACCAATTCCATGGAAGTTGTTTTTTATCAAGCAATGATTTAAGTTACTTAAATTAGGTGACGATGGTGATAATCAGGACTTTAAAAAAATATTACCAGCACCATCCAATGAAAAGTCAAGAGAAGAATTGGAGGCATAACTTTAGCAATTACTAATCAACGTTTAATTACACGTTTTGAGGTTAAGCTAAAATTGGAATTAGATAAACCTTAAAGATTTTGCTAGTTTTAATTCGTCATGAAGTATTTATGTGTAAGTAAACAAAAGTTGATTGTTGTTTAACTATTGTTTTCCAGGGAGATTGTATGACGGACAAATGGACAATTTCTTTAAGATTCTACATAATTTCAAGACATACAGTGAAATTTACTGTAAATCCTGTTTGAGTGTAGTTGTGATGGGCCACGATCGGTGCTGGATAGTTTCCCTGTACATTTTAGAATCGAAGGCCTAAAATGTATAAAAAGTCAATTGGGATCCTAGAAAGTATTCGAGGGTATTTCTTTGAGTGCCCTTTCAAACCCCGCCTGCCATATAACCTTGGCATTGGACACATCTGGTAAGAATGTCAACCTCCCTTGTTGGGCGTGTGCGAACATCTGGCCTGTGTAACCCCCTGTCACTTGGACTAGCCCTAACGTTAAAAAAATGTTCTTACTCTTCACGATTATGAATACAATTTTAATTTATTTAATGTTCTTAAGTTTTTTATAAATATTTAACAAGTTTATAGACAACTATAAAATTGACACCAAACAAGTCACTATTAAGTTATTCATTTATCACAGTTGTTGCATGTGAATTCAAATAATGCTCTATCACAATAATATTGCATATTTTTAGAAGGAATGGAAATAATTGAGTTTAAAATATATTACACGCACGTGCGAACTTACACACACACACACAAATATATATATAATATTTATTATATAAGTAATAATTTAAAACGTTAATAACTATGTAGCTCACACCAGTCAAAAATTGTTTTTATGGTTTATAATGATAAATATCATATCAGAAATCAGCAATATAACATTAAATTCTTTTAATCGCTGTATTTTGTTAATGAGTCATCCTTTTGACTTCACATTAGCCAATTTTTTTTTACAAACAATGGCCTTTAAAATGATGTATAAAGTTGACAACGAACAAGTCACTATTACGCTATTCATTTATCACAATTGTTGAACGTGAATTCATTCATAACTTTATGGGAACGTTATTCATTCATAACAGCTGTTTACTGAATAGTGACTAAAATTTAGTTTTCGTTACTGTTAACTAATTGTCTCTTTAACTTTGAAAATCTATGTCTTAAAGTGTAGTTTTAGTGCTTAGGTAGGCGTACATTTAACATTTTTAAGGCTTCTTTCATGGGCCATCACCTACATATGCAAAAAAAAAAAAAAAAAAAAAACAAGGAAAATATGTCCATGTGTTTGGTATAGGGACATGTACATAACTACAGAGTTTCATTACTTTTCTTTTAATAGTTTTAAAATTAAATATGTATTTTATGACTGGGCCATCCTTTTGACCTAAGGTTTGGACTCTTGTGTTTTACAAATAAAGACCTTTAAAATGAATTATAACTCGAGGTAGGCTCATATTTTAAAATGTTTAAGACTTCATTCATGGCCCATCATCTGGCTATGCGAAAAGCTAGTAAAATATGTCTAAATTTTTGGTATAGGGACATGCACATAACTACAAAGTTTCATTACATTTATTTTAATGGTTTTGAAATTAATAAATATATTCCAGACTTTTGCCCAACCTTGTATAAGACACACGGATCTGCCCAAATCATGTATCCATTCTTATTTTACCTATTCATGTTGCACATCGTTGCCCCTAATCATGCAAATACTAACATAACGTATGAGATAAACAAAGATTTATCCTTCAAAATGTATAGAGCACATCCAATCACATGCCAATTACAGATTTAAGATGTTTAGTTTATAGCCTCTCTCCTACGTTTCTAATTCAACATTTTTTTTTAGATTAAGGCATAATTGTCATACCTGATCAGGTTGCCTGCTGCAAAGCCCCATAAATGGAGGTTGAAACCCAATAACTCTTGTATATTTACTATAGTGCACTAGGCGTTGAAGGTTCATTAAATACTACATTGCCAGCCATTTTTAGGATGGAAGTTGGAATAATTTACTAATTTAAATACTAACCCAACAGAAAACAATATATCACATTTAATTAATCTTACTTGAGTCTTCTCTGGATTCCAGGTAAGTATTTTAGATTTAAAAGAACATTCTTCTTGAAATGTCTTATCCTTAACCTCTAAAGCAGAGTCGAACAAGTGAGGTGTAATCCTGGCATTAGTATATTGTTTACCCCGTATGGATTTGAAAACAGTTGTAAGAGTCCGAGGTATTATGCCTGGATTATCTCCATTACCTGAAATGAACACAAACTGATAATCAGTATAATCATAACTTAAAGGTGGGGAAATGTAGCTATCACAGGTTATCAGTTGCAAGAACAATAAAGTAAGGGTACAGTAAAATGAATAATACTGTTACAAGTCTCATCTTTATATTTGTTTGTATAGTTATTGAATATTCAGTTACTGTTGGCATATAAATTATGTGTATCACAGTTTAAAGGTTGTTTACTAAGGCCTATTAAAAATCCAATTACACCATTGTTTTCCTCGTTTAATTGAACATTATAACACATGCATTTTAAATGTTATCATAAATTTTAATCATTACTTAATTGATAAAAAAAGTACCAGAATTTTAACTAGTTTTCACTGTGCATCAAATTTGCACTTTTATTGCTCAAAAACCCATTAATCACATTTATTATATTTTTAAACGTGGTTGACAAAAATGTTTTCAATAAGTTTTATAAATTTCAGGATTTAAAGTTCTCATCAATTTTCTGAAATTTTTTCTTGGCTTCTAGAGGTTATAAACATAATTGCTTGGCCAAATTGTAATCCTTATGAAATGTATCGTTACAGCACATTACTTTTATATGCGAAAGTAAATGCAGTGGTTTTATATTGATTTAAACCAATTTAAAATCGTATTCGCTTACACATATATAAAAGTAATGTGCCCTAACTATACACTTCATAAGGATTACAACTTAAATAAATAAATAAAGATTTTATTGTCGTTAAGCCTTTACAGCAATGGACAAAGTTAAGTTCTTACAACTAAATGGTTAATAACTAATGGTTATAATAGAGTGTTAAATAATAGAGAAAAATACATTATATACATTGAATAATACAACAAAAAGACATAAGAAATAAACAAACATCTAATCGTACAAAAGGAAATATTAACACAAATCTTATTAATCTAGAAAACATGGTCAAAGAACTCTGATATAGAATAGAAAGGTTCATTTACAAGAAACATATATAGCCTAGTCTTAAACAATTTTTCAGGTAACTGGGTCATATCTAATGGCAGTTTGTTGTACAATTTTATACCTAACAGTTCATAGTTCTTTTGAGACATGGTCAAAAGAACTTGACCAAGCCATTAATTTTATGACCTCTAGAAGCCAAGAAAACATTTCAGGAAATTGATAAAAACTTTCTTTCTTGAAAAGTTCAAATTCTTAAATATAAAACTTATGGAAAACGTGCCTTTCAACCACATATTAAAATATATATATATATATATATATATATATATATATATATATATATATATATATATATATATATATATATATATATATATACGATTCACAAACAGGGTTTTTAGTGATAAAAATGTTCAGTTGATGCACAGTGAAAACTAGAAAAATTCTGGTACTTTTTGTTCCAAATAGGATAAAAATTATTAAAACTAGTAAAAAGCAATATGGCTGTTAGTAGTCTCTTTAACCTCTTTCTTTACTTTCCCAACTATAACATCATGAACTTCAGAAGACCATTTACTTTGTGATTCATCATACTTTATTGAACGGCCTTATCACCTATTGGAACCTCTCCATCAATCACTGTTTCTTCACCATAAATCTCTATAATCTGACAATACATTTGCTGCCTTAATTTTCTTGCTTTCTAAAACCTGAGAAAGTGAATTTTTGCAATGAAATGAAGGCACAAAATATACATTCTTCTAATTCTCTTCTAGTAAATAATAACTTTAAGACTTTTAGGTATCCATATTGACAGTAAATTAACTTAGAAAGAACACATTAACAATCTTTGTAAAAGTTTATCAAGAGTGATTTATTTTTTTGGAAATTAAAACCACTTTTAAGTCCTGAGAACAGCTTACTTTGGACTTTTTTCAGTCTCATGTTTTGTATGGCCTGAATATTTGGGGTCTTCCATCCATACCGATGCCATTCTATTACTACAAAAGAAAATTATTCGTACAATGGCTGGGGCCTGCCCTGTGGAGCACTGCAAGCCGCTCTTTGTTAAATTGAAAATATGCACAGTAGCAAATCTTTATATCTACAATTAACTAGAATACACAAAAATCTTCACAAATTTCATGTCAGACAGGAAATTCACACTCACAACACTAGAGGGAAAGATACGCTGGATATCCCATACCACAGACTTGCTCAAATAGGTAATTCTTTCAATATTAACTGTGTGAAATGCTATAATAAGCTGCCTGAGTCTCTAAGACTAGAATCTAACTCTACTAGATTTAAAGATAAGATTTTTGTGTGGCTAGTAGATAACCCATATTTTTGTGTGGCTAGTAGATAACCCATATTTTTGTGTGGCTAGTAGATAACCCATATTATTCCACTGAAGAATTTTTAGAGTCTTAACATATAATCTAAAATAGGAAATTTGACCAACTAATGTATGACAATGCCTATTTAATGTTCTATTGATCAACAGCTAATAAAAATTCTTGATATTACATATTTCTGATTACATTCCTCATATGTCAGTAATTTTTTAGACAGTCAGAACCACTCTCACTGTCATTGTTTGTCTTATAATCAGATTCTGGGCATGCATTCTTTAAATTTGATGCCTCACTCAAGCGTGTTTTGAACAATTACGTTTAATTTCCAAAATTTCAGCCATTTTGGTTTTTAAGGCAGCTGGGTCCATATATGTGTTGACTTCAAAATCACGGATTCAGAATAATACTATTAATTTTGCCTCTTTTAAGTGTGCTATGACATCAGTAAACAATACCCACTCTCAAAAATGTTTGTTCTTTTGTCCCAAATTGTTGAGTTTCAAAACTGAAAAATGAAATAAAAGGGAAAATGATTTCTATACAAATTTTAAGTTTTTTCAAGTTTTCTCTTACATTTTTTGAAGCAAGTAAAAAAAATATTTTCCTTACAAAGTGCTATTAAAATTAGCATTGCTTGAAATTTTTTTAGTTAAAACTTTGTACCAATTTCAAATTTTTAAAATTTGAAATTTCCTGAGCATGTCAGGAAGTCTCATAAAATTTGTGTCAGTGACCGAGATGAACTATGTCTAGGTCACTACCCCATATAATGTTTCAAATTTGCTGAATAAAATTAAATTGAATGCTGCTTCCTTTTTAAAGAATACGTCACATGCTCAGTGCACACTAACGTTGCACTAGGTTAAAAACCCATAAAACCGAATACTATATGAACAAATTCAATACAGTAATTAAATAAATATCAACTCCCCCCAATGAAGGTTAAAACTATTAACTAATTGTAAAGAGTTACTTACCTAACACAGTAAATGTCTTGCCAGCGTTGTTTGTCCCATAGGTAAACAACAAACAATGTTCGCCATCAAATAAGGCTTTAACATGTTGAGCTACGCAGCCATTAAAGATGTCTCTTTGGGTCACATCAGGTTCAAAAATTTTTGAAAATTTGTACCTAGAAAATAAAATTAATGCTGATTAATTGCGACAACTTAACTTATCATTCCTAAAATATTAACATATTATATTAATAAATTGTATACTCATTAAAAGTAATTTTTATATTTTTTTAACAGACTGTATTTAAGATTGGTTTGAGTCATGAATTATCTTTTTGTTTACCTACTGCACATTTAGAAATAAATTTTGACTAAAGTGTATACAGATATGAATAACTGTTTTAAGAAAATATTATTCCTATGTTACTTAAGAGGCATTCCTGGAATTTTACAGGAAAACACAGCCTCAGTTTACTTATATGCCGATGATACGAATGTTCTAATATCAGGAGAAAATATTGAGTCTGTACAAATATCTTCCTACATTAATCTTTCATCTATCAAGCAACTATTAGATCAAAAAAACATGTTAATAAATTCAATGAAAACAAAATTTATGGAATTCGCAATACAAAAGTCTAAAAAGACATCTGAATTAGTCATTCACATCGATGAAAAAGAATTAGAACAAACTGAATGCATAAAATTTTTAGGTTTATATATAGATGAAAATTTATCATGGAACACACATGTCGAAACAATCTTAAGAAAAATGTCATCTGGCCTCTTTGCTTTAAAAAGAATGTCTAACATATGCAGCTTAGATATCTTAAAAAATATTTACTATGCCTTAATTCACTCCCATATAGCATATGGCATTATTATATATGGTGCAACTACCAAAAAGAATTTAAATAAAATACTATTAATACAGAAAAAAGCCCTCCGTATATTAATGAATGTCAAATTAAGAGACTCAGTTAAAAATTACTTCAATGAGTTAGAAATTTTAACAGTATTTGGTCTTTATGTCTTTGAAACCATCAAGTATGTGAAATCTCTTCAGCTGGCAGGCAAGAATAGTAACATTCACCCTTACAATACTAGAAATCACTACAGAACTGAACAACATCGATTAGAATTTTTCAAAAAGAAACCTAGCTACATGGGTCAAAATTTTATGAAACACATACCAAAAGAAATATTAAGTACACAACCTTTTTCAAAATTTACATTACGACTTAAGAAATATTTGGTAAGTGTTCCACTTTATTCATTTGAGGATTTGGATCCCCAACAAAGGTTGGTGTGATGGTTCACAATCGCCTCACTTTCACATTAAAAAAAATAATTATCACCATTAAAATATTATTAGAAAACTTTAATTTCATTTTGAAATAAACATTATTGATATATTGTAATATAATCCGAATAGACTGGGCATATAGTAATAGAATGTAAATTAATAATTGGTGTGTGTCAGGGGGAGTAATGTTGTCAAGAGATGGTTATTGTGAAGGCACTAAATGTAAAAGTGGTAGAATCTCGTAAATTTCAACTTGTTTGTTTAGATTATTTTTTAAAATTTAATGTAATATTTTTATTTATTTTGGAATATAGTTTAAGTTACTTAATAAACATGAAATTAGATTTATATAAATGTCTTAATATAATAATTTTATAATATCTTTTTAGATTGTAAATATGACGCTATTTAATTGTGCTATTTTGTGCAAATACAAATAAAGATGTTTTGAATTGAATTGAATTGAATACCTTAAGACTGGTATCTTACTGATGAATAATGAATTTTAATTACTCACTTGTACTGATCAGGCATGTTTAGTTTTGTATTAGCCTGATTGAACTCTGAAGGTGTTTTAAAAAGTAATGTTCTAGAATCCATCACTTCCCATATACTTTCCTGCAAAATATAAAATGCATTTAATTTTTTACAGTATTAAACCAGTTTATCTTGCTGACATAAATATAATTAATACCTATGTAAACAAATCATCTAAATATAAAAACAAAAAACACAACTTACTCAAACAGGCATTAAAACGTTTTTAACACAAACAGTCCGTTAAAAGGTTTATGGGTATTTTTTTTATTCATCTTAAGTAATCATAATATCAACATAATCATTATTTCACTCAGTATTGTACAAATGATTCTCATTATTTCAGAAACATTTTACATAAAAATATTGTTAGCATCAAATAGGCCTTCATAGAACAATGACAAAGAAAACATCAAAAATACACAAATCTGAATAGTATATGAATAATAAATATTTAGTATTGAGGGCGTTTTGAGAGATTTTTTAAGCTTATTGCCTTTTTGGAGGACCAACTAACATCCACATTAGTAGAGGAAACACTACAAAAGACGTTACCACGAACGTTGTCTCTCTCTCTCCCTCTACTCACCTGAAGAAAATGCCTGTGGTGTTGAAAATTTGTGAGATTATGTCTACTTTGTGTTTGTAACTACTACTCTGATGTTAGTGAACTTGTCTTTTAAGGTAAGTTTGCTGATGTCCTATCTCTCTAATATACTAATTTGATTATCCTAAATTAATTTGGATTCAATAGCAGCCCATAAAGCCCAAAAAATTACGCAACTAATGTCCTAACTTAAGAGGGCCGTTTTGCTCCTCCAAAAACACCCAAAATACAGCTTTCTATTTCAACTATACAGTATACGGTTCATAATAATGATCATTTCGTAACACTTGATAGGTGGAGAACTGTTCCGGTAGACCGTAAGTTTGAATCATGTAAAAAATTGAATTTTTTCTACAGTTAAATATGCAAACCATTACATATAATTCTTGATAATTTTTTATTTAAAAATTCATACCGATCAACTTATGGTCCAATGCATTGGACCTTTAATAATCATAAAGTGTTCACTATAACTCAATAATAATAAAAAACATGAACCTCACCGGTGAAATAAAACAACATGTTTTAGCCTTAACCTGTCGTTTACCCAGTGGTGACTTGGCGGTTTGGGAAACGGCTAACTTAACAGATATTTCTGCCATTACCACATCTAATATCTGAACTTTATTTTATTTTACTTATTGTTCTACTGGTCAAAGTCATTTACAAAGGTTAGAAATTATGATGCAGACTAAATGCATTCTTTAATTTGTACTTAGTACAAATTTTAAACTACTGTATACACTTCGAATAACAAGTCATTAATATAATTGAAAAAATCCAAACAGTCTACCCGTAGACTACACATGTAGACCTACGGTGATATTGACCAACTTACCTATACACATACAATGGTACTGATCCACCTGCCCTCCCATACACCTGCATGACAGGGTGGGGATGGGTGGGGAAATGGGTTTGTAAGAGTAGGTGGGTGGGCAATAGTATTATATACTCACTTCATTGCCAGACATTTCAGTATGGGATAGAATTCTGGGGAGGGACTCACGAAAACTTAATCAATAAAATCTTTGTAACTGAGAAATATTTTGTTCGAATATTACTGTTTAAATGTAATAGGGAAAATACCGATTTACATTTTAAAAATTTAAGAATACTACCAATAAAAAACCTATTCATTTTCAAAGTTTTAAGAATGTTTTATAAAAAAAGTGGCAACAGGGGAACAGAGAACCTACATTACACAACCAGAAGTACCAGCCAACAGAATTTTGTAAGACCTAGAATTAATAAATCATTCTTCTCTAAAACTTTTGTTTACTTGGGTCCAAAATGTTTCAACCTGTTGCCTATTGAAATAAAAAACAGTTTTAATTTATCAATATTTTGTAAGAAACTTAAAAATTGGCTCAACGATACATGTGACATTAATCCTTTCTTTACTATTGTAAGATAATTTTAACTGTTAGTTGTACATATCATAGTCAATAATCGATCTATCAAAACTTTTTGGATGGTCACTAAATACTAGTAGTCCAATTACAAGTGAAAGCTGTTGTCCGATTGTAATATTTATATTGTTATATTATTATATTGTTATATTGTCATATTGTTATATTGTCATATTGTTATATTGGTATATTGTTATATTGTTGTATTGTTATATTGTAATATTATTTATAAGCATGCGCTGCATATGCCGCTGAAGACAAGTGCAATTTGCAAAGGAAGACTACGTGGACTTATAATTAATTTGTAACATTTGTTTTTTTATTTTTTTTCCATAACCACCGTATACTTGATTTGGTGGTTATTAATTCCAAACAAGTTATGTATTTTACTTACTTGTATTGCAAAGAGGAAATAAATAAATTATTATTAATTATTATTATTATTATTATTATTATAACAGTATATAGTATAGTTAAATATATGAAATGGATTAAACAAATTACTATATCAAATATCCACAAATTAAAACTGAAAGACACAGAATGGTGGTTCATGAACGATTGCCTTCACAGGCAGGAGTTTTTTCGTCAACAGACTGCTAAACTCCATTAAAAATGCCCGACACGTACGGCATTTAAAAATTGTCTGAAAGAAATGTTAATAAAGGAAGCATTTACAACTCTGGAAGAATGAAACAATTTTTGAATCTATTCATGTGACTTATGTGTTTATGAATATTAAATTTTAACCAGCTAATTGACTGCTATAGATGTTAAATGTCTCATGCAATAAAAAAATTATTATTATTAGATTTAACTTATATATATATATATATATATGATTTAGCATAATATTTTTAAATGAACAGAAAAAAATTTTTGCGAAAATTATTTTATTTAAATTTTTAACTATTTTACAAAAATTATACAAAACAGATAACTATGAGAGGGATAAAATGAATAATTCTAAACTCTATTCTATTTATGGTAGGCATATATATTAATATTAATACTGTAGTACAATTTACAATACTTACTTGTTTGCCAGTATTATTTGGTTTTAATCTTAAGAATACTTTAATTGCATCTTCTCTCTCTGGTTCTTCACCAAAGCCAGAAAATAAATTTTTTCCAGGACCCTTACCAGCCATTCTACAGCGAAATCTAAACTATGGTCTGTTGTATAACTGTTCAGCACCTGAAAACAAAAAATTAATCTTTAAACTCAATTAAAAAGGAAGATTCTATTCCATACCTAGTCTAGACTTATAACACAGTGCTCAATAACAGTAAGACAATTTTGTTACACTGACTATACAGGGGTATTCAGTGCCCCAAAGTAAAATAATCACAACATTGGAATAAATGTAGGCCTATAATTTTTAGTTTAAAACTTTATGAATTTTTTACGGTATATAGTTTACAGGCTACGTAGCAAAATAAATTGGGCTTTTCTGAGGAACAAGTTACCTTATTTAGTAACAATGACTACACTCGTCTATCTACACTCATCACGCTCATTCATACCTCGTGTTCGCCCATATCTTGATGATCGGCGTCTTACTAATGAATATTATAGAAGATATTTTAAAGCATTTAATACAATAAAATTACATTTTCATAAAGTTGTGCATTAAGTTAACTTGATCAGTTTGTCTATATTGGTGTTCTAACAATCAACACAAATTGATATTGAATGAGTTCTTTTATACTTCTTAATTTATATTTTTAACATTAGCTCAAGTTTAAATTGAAAATAAAATATTGACACTAAGTTAAAGCCGCACTTACACTAAGCCTATGTAGCAAAACCTGATATGTAACAAAGTTATATAACAAATGGTATATGTAGCAAAACAACAAAAGATCAAATGTTATAGCATTTCGAGCTAGATATAGCAATTTTGGCTATATGAATCAGAAACTCTGTTTCCCAGCCGGAGTCGGTAAGATCAAAGGGAAATTATGCTACACCTAGCTTCAGCTATAGCATTGGTAGTCACGTACATCTTCTTCCAACATCTGCTACATATAGCATTATCTGTCATCAGGTTGGTTGTATGGTGCCATGACAGCTACAACAAAACTTATCAAGGTCGGCAAAAATTGCAGAATAAGTCACGTTGTATGCTTTGTGCTTCTATTGTTGTTTTCGTTTAACACTTTGAGTGCTGGTCCTAAATAAATAAATGAATTTATTTTCTCAATTTGCTACAAAATAACATTCATTATTAAACAAAATTCACCAAGTATACAAAAATAACTAAAAAGAAGAACTGTCCAAGTTCGAACACTGTACTTGCCAAGACTGATGTCAACGTAACACTAAATATATAAAAGAAAAACAATATCTATATCTACATAATTTTTATCTATCTATATCTATCTATCTATATCTACATAATAATCTACATACATACAAACTATATCTACATAATATAAACAAATATATATACAAGATTCTACCTTGATCAGCCATATCAAAACAAACGAATGATGGTGTATCTAAGATTATTAGAATTAAAGGCTACATTGCATTTTAAAGTGTGTGTTTTGTATAAGCAAAAGGAGAAAATTTAGGGCCTCCAAGGCATTTTTTGCCCATCTGGAGGTTCCTATTTCTTAAAATAAATGTCTTTTTAAGAAGCGTTCAGATAGTGAATGTAAATTACTACTAACTTTACATTTTTTCGGCCACATTAATAGATTTTTAGTTCATATTATAAATTATTGAATTAGAATGATTGTTGACTAAAATTGGTGCTTCCACTGTAAACATTAGTCTACAGAACAATGAATTTATAATAACGAATAAACTAAGTAAAATAACAATTGATGGCTCATTCAAGAAAAGAGCTTAATAAGAAAAAACAAAAACAAAAGAAGAACAAAAAGAAGGAAACACATGTGCACTACGTTGGAATGTCAATTAGAAAATTTGGGTCCTCCAATATAAACAGCCAATCTTTTAGCTTTTTCAAAAATATTCTAAAGTTGTGTACCGTAAACTGGGGTAACTTGAGACACTGGGGCAACTTGGGACAGTTTGCTTAAAAAAATTGCATTTTGGGTGTGGTAACCATTTTTGTAGCTAGGCCGCTCTGAGCAGCAGTTTTGTGTAGTGTAATAGTTACAGTTTAACCCTTTATAGGGCAGTGGGATAATAATTTCCCACCATGTTTTCCTACAAAACATTATTTATAACTTGAAATTACCACTGGGATAAATATTTCCCACTTACTAAATGAACACACAGAATGTTTATGCAGTTCTCTATGATGGTTTTAGAGGTGTTTTTTTTACCCCAGCTGTTCTGTGAGAGTAAATGTCAAAAAGTGGGAAATTATTATCCCACTGGTTCTTTTACTGCTCTGCATTTGTTTGTTTACTAGTTCCTCGAAGAAAACATTTATTTTTGAATTGGACAGATCATCTTTGGAAATATTTTAATGAAAATATCAAAATCTACATATATTTTAGTTCCTAAAAATCCATAAATGAGATCATTTTATGAATGCATAGGGCTAACTTATTACATAATAGTTTTATGTTATTTCAAGGTTATGTTTGACACCAAATTTTATTTATTTTTGGATGCTTTATTTTTATGGACTACAGTTCTAAATTTGTACAGTTCCATACATTACAAGGTCTAAATTATTAATATAAGTCCAATATCTTGATAAGTTATTGCGCAAAGATAATTTTGGTGATATTTGAAAGTTCGACATAGGCTAGCCTAGGCCTCGGTGACTGAAGGGCCTTTTAGCATTTGAAAAAAAATTCCACAATATCCCCATTTTATTATTAAAATATTTCAACTAAATTTCAAATAACCACATTTCAATGTACCAACACAAACCTTAGAGTTCCACACTAATCATTTGCATAAATGAACACTGGGATAACTATTTCCCACTTTATGTCAACGTTTAGTGACCACTGGGATAATAATTTCCCACCCCATAAATATATCAAGTCAAATAATTCAAAGCATGCCAATGTAATTTTATTATATATAAACATGCCCTAAATCAAATTCTTTAATAAAAAATTAAAAAAAATTAGTCCCACGTTTATGCCCTATAAAGGGTTAATAATTTCAACATAATGAACAGTTTGTATTAAAGGTAAGTTTATTATATTACTTAAAATGTTAACCTTCAAATCATTCAAAATTGTACATGCTTAAAACTTATTGTGTTCCTCAGTAGTATCGTGAAGTGCTCCAGTTTTTAATATAATTTTATGGTATCAAACACGGTACTGCTTGTTTAGTGCATAAAATTGGAAAAATTAAATACTTTTCTAGTAAATGAATATAAAATACAGTTTTCTGACAATTAATTGAGGTATTATTTGTAATTGTAAGCATACTTACTCAAAACAGCATTCTACCACTGATTTATTTTAGCACAAGATTTTTGTTTCTGTTTAACATAAAAAACTTTAACACTTGCTCTAAAGAAATTATTAGTAATCTCTCAAAAACTACAAAACAAAATAAAATTATTAAAATGAAGTACAAGAAAGAACTATTTTAATAATGAGGACAGAACATTTAAAGTGTTTTCAAACTGAAACCTGTACTTAAACAGCTGTTTGCTGAAATCATTTAGTCAGTCAAACAGCAGTAACTGTTTATCAGCTGAGCACTCAAGACAACAATATTACTTCCACAGACACATTACTCAATATGGATATAGAAATTTCACAAACTGTGTAATAATTTGTTTGATTTTATATTTGAGTAAAGTAAATTATTTGGATAAAGTTTTGAGTTTTAACACTAACAGTTGTCATTTATTAGTATCTCATAACTTGGCTCAGAAGAATTTGTGTACAATAACTTTATTAAAAAATATTTATTGCAATACTGATGTATAAATATAAAATTTTGTAAAAGAATAAAATTTCTAGAATATGGACAGACTACAAAAACCAACTAGAAACTTTAAATATTTCTAAAGAAAAAGTACTCAAGATTAGTCAGTGAAACTTTAACTAAATGTGAAAAAAACATTTGGTTAGAGTTTCACTGACTTATCTTTAGTGCTTTTTTTTTTTTTTTTGAAATATTTAAAGTTGAGATTTACTCTAAAAGTGCTAAAATTTTGTTTTTTTTTTTTTTTTTTTTTTTTTTTTTTTATTGTACCTGCTATAAAACATTCTTAAAGTCTTCAGAATAATATCTAAGTTATATGAAATTACGTAGAATTAAAGAAGCTAAATTTTGGTTTACAACACAACGAAGTCGGATGAGCATTTACTTTCTAGCAGAAGTTCAAACTCGAGTACATTGCTTTTTGAATCCAGCAGTAAGTTTTAAGAAGTAACAGGCATTCGAAAAGGAAATCATTGACAATTTTTTTTTTTTTTTTTTTTTTTTATATATATACCAAATAAATGTTGTATGGTAAAAACATTGCTAATATTTGCAATAAAAATGTTCAAAATATTCATGTAAAGAACTGTTTATGCCATCTTATACATATATAGTACTATCATCACCTAGCTGTGGTAGACCAGCAAACATACGAATTCTTCAATAAACGCCTTCCAACACCAAACGCAGTGTTTTGCAGTTCATGTCTGTCTACAGGTTGTCGCTAGAGAATGAAGGCGCAACATATTCAACGAGTAATATTGATAACGTAAGGTATTTAAATTTCTAAAACACGCAATAAGTTAAATGTAACTGATACAAAATTTGTTTATTGCTATACAGAGATTGCAATAGTACATCTAGTGTTCTCACTATCTTTACATAGCTTGTTTCTTCAGAACGCAAATTAACATCACACTTATTTAATTCCACATATTACGAAGACAAACGATTCTTGAACATAAGTTTAGTTGGTAATCCAGTCAATTCAAAATTTAATCTAACATATACTCCGATACAACTGGCGATTTTCAGAGATGATAAACTAAGCTTTACTAATACAAGTCAAGATTCCTAAGCATTAAACCATGTGCTAAACATTTTATTCAAGGTCCAGGGTCAAAAAAGTTTTTAATTTTTTAGTGTTCATTAAGGGGTGAAGTTTTTGCCAATTATTTGGAACCATTTATTTCAATATGCGTTAAAAAACATGTGAACGTCACTCGACGTAGATTCATTATACAGTAATATAATTATAAAGACGGAAAATTAATTATCTTGGAGATCGCTTGCAGTAAACCACGCGAACTAAACCCTTGAGTTCGTTAACAGATGTATTAACGAAGGAATCAACAATAATCCAAGAATGGGACAACAAGGATCCCTTGCTGTATCTTGTTTTAAAAATTTTATGGTATTATATTTTTAATTGATTTGAAGTAGTTTGTTGCAGGGATATCTGTTCTAAAAATTTAAAAACAAATAATTAGATTTTAGCTAATTGTATTTTAACTTACATTTTTATTGTAATTATATCAATTTGGGCTAACTTGTGCTTTCTTTACATTACTCGAAACAATAATCGTAAAAGCTGTTTTAATCTGTGGTATAATTTGGTTGTTTATACTGCTAGTTTGTGCCTCAATGTAAAAGTTATAGATTTGTATTTGTTAAAGTTACTTTTTTATTTATTTATTTATTTTTTTTTTTTTGTTCGAATCATTATGCCGGGGAAGTGTAGTAAGTGTCGTGTGGAGATTATGGCGTCTGATGTGGTGGCTAAGTGTATAGAATGTAAAATGGAGTTTCATCCGTCATGTACGCGACTTGGATCATCACAAAACTTCCCAACAAGTAAACAAAGGACATGGAAATGCAACTCATGCAAGGAGGAGTCCAACTCAACGACTTCAAACAAAAGTGTTGAAGACAGGGAAGACAAACGCTCAATCTTGGAAGCCATTAAGTCTCTAAAGAGTGAGCTCATTACCACTATGGAAAATAAAATAGACGAGATTAAAACATCCATTAGCACGTTGTCAAGCGATATACAGACAATTAAAAGCAGTATAACTACATTGGATGACAACCAAAAGGAGCTGAACCATCGCTGCGACACGCTCAAACAAGAGAACGACCGCCTCTCGTCCGAAACGCGTGAGTTGAAGCTACAGCTGTCCGATCTTGAGCAACACTCCCGTGCATCCAAATTGGAAATTACCGGAATCCCAGTTACCAACTCGGAAAACGTGTACGAGCTCTTGGGGAGGACTGCCGGTGCAATTGGAATCGCTTTTAAAAAAGAAGACGTGTCGATAGCGCACCGCCTGCGGCTGTACTCCCGGAAGCATGCTTACCCACCCATCATCGTGCAGTTTGTGTCGAGGGTGGCGAGAGAAGGCTGGCTGACTGCAGTACGAGCGAAGAAGGTCCTTCTGGCGTCAGAGATCGTCAACACATTCCCAACTACGAATGTGTTCATCAACGAGCACCTGACTCCAAGCAACAAGGCGCTGCTCGGGATGGCCAGGAGGCTGCGTCGTGAGGGCAAAATCAACTTCGCTGCGTTCGTGAACGGCAAAGTGCTGATCAAGCCCAAGGAGGGAGACGCTTCCATCAGGGTACTCTCTAATGAGGATATGGACAAGTATGATTCTACAAGTAAATAGACTTATAGTTCAATGTTTTTCTTTCTTTTTTCATATCATTTATAGCATAGTACATAACTTATATTATCAGTTTTATTATCTATTTTTTATTTTCCTGTTGTACAACTTAACACGTTTATCATTATAATTTAGTTAACAGAAACCAAGTGAAATCTTTTTTTTTTTTTAATAGAGTTTCTTGCAAATATACATTAGTAAAAAAGTATACCTTATGGTATAATATGGATTAAATCCTTTTTAATGACGTTTTATAGACGCTAAACAGCTAGAATATTTAGATTTTCAATCCTTTTGTAATACTTTGTATTATAATAATCCATTCATTCTATCAGAGTTACTTACGTTAACATTTTATTTACCATTGATATTTTTAATTTTAAATTAATCATTTAAATCATGATAATATGTTAATTACTTAAATATTAATTACAAATAGTTTCCATGCGTTGCTTCGATCTTTCTCTTTACACACCGTAGAGGTGAACCATAAGTTGGTTTTTGTAAAAATTTGAGTATTTTTGTGATATTTTTACTCTTAAATATGTAAAACTTTAAATGTCACTCTCGACGATTTTAAGTTAAGACCCTCGAAATATCAACTTATGGTTCACTAGATTGGACATTTAATAGTCACACAGTGTTCACTTTAACTCACTATAATAATAAACATAAACCGTACAGTTGAAACAGAACAGCTGTGGCTCGCTGACGTAAGGGTTGTATGTCTACTACAGGGGCTGTCGACTTCCCAGCGGTGGTTCTTAGTTTCACCTTAAGTGTAACAATTGCAGTTTCATAGTAACTTTATTATCATTTTTAACACCAACAAATACCAACTTAAAATTTACTAACAAAATAAACTAAATTACGAAGCTTAAATTTGCCAAATTTTTTAATGTTCTATATTATATACATCTCTTTACATCGCACAAAGAAGAGGGAAACAGACGCCACATACAATATTGCGGTAAATGTGTGTCGAGTAGTTATTTCTCCACCTTGCCAGTCCCCCCTTTATCCCCCAAATCCCCAAGGATAATCGTAGTAATCATTGCCTAAGACGTGTTACGATGTACATTAGTTGTAATCCACTTATAAGTGCCATTGAGTTGTTCGCTAAAAATAAACTGACTTCTGTATCTATTTCTCTGTGCACATCGTTTGTATTTTCTTCCGACTTGCAGGTGACTCTTCCCGCTGCCGGCCTTCATTCGGTCAAGGTCCACTCCTCTGACGGCGCGCACTGAATGACACCGAACCTGCTTCTTGAGCTGGATTCAATGAAAATTGTTTTTCATTAGCGTTGTTCTCTACTCGAGGCCATGTTTTTGCCGGATGCCTCGTCGAGACAATGGCCACCTTGTTAGAACTGATGTACGGCTTCCTCTGGAGTCGATCTCTCCTGTACCGGTGACACGCTTACGTGCCCATCTCGTTGGTAAAGTATATGTCCTTTCGCCCCCCCCCCCCCCGATGAGACGAATGAGTGCAGTCATTGTTACTAAGTATTGTTTCTAAATAATAATATTAGCCTTGAATCTAGAGCACTGACAAAAAAGAAATAGAGGTAGCTTTCTTATGGTCACAACACAAGCATCAGTGGCAGTCTGAAATAGATTACAACTAACGTAACTCTTTACACATCTGTACAATTGTAATAGTTATTTCGTTTATCCTAAAATATTTGTGAGGAATAAGGGAGGTACTGACAAGGTGCTGGTCCTGCCATCGAATGGGAAACAGAAGAAATAACTACTCGACACACATTAGCGCACTATTGAATGAGACCTTGTTTTCTTTCTTCTCTGTGATCTGGGTTGAGTTAAAACATAAATATAATAAAAAATTACCATTACATTTTTGTTTGAAAATTCAAGGGCAAAAGAAAGTCACATATGACGTTATCAGAGAAGTGATTTATTAATAATAATAACTTTCCCAGTTTTCCCAACGATGTCACAAACTGACGTGACTATAAATCAGGGAACCGGGAACAATCGGGGATTACTACCTCTCCCTTTGAAAGGGTGAAAGGCATAATTAATTACCTCGCAGTCTTTCAGACAGTTCACTTTAATTATGGTTGTTTACTAGGAACATTACTTTAATGGTGATGGGTTAGTTGTTTCAACAAGTGAGGAATCTCTCCATTTAAGTCCTTATATGTTTTGTTAATAAATGGATAGAGTAAAGTAATTCATGTATTAGTAATGAGTACATACATAATTGCAGTACTGTATTCTTCCAAACACCTAGGGGTTTGTTTCGGCCACTTATATTACATACTAGCCGACAGCCATTGCTTCGCTACAGGATGGATCTCTACAATTGCTTACCCTTCCCTCCGTGGGTTTAAGTCGCGCCAACTAAATTCCGCTCTGGCTGCCTCCATGTGAGTGAGGGTGCGGAGGTAAAAACGAATGCCTGAAAACATTGGTTTTCTTTTAAAAAAGCCGACCAAGTTTATGATTTTATTGCTCTGAAGAGACGAGCCCTTCCCTCAGGGTTTTAGTGTACTCGAGGAGACCGACACACCACTAGTCAGTCACAAACTGTCTTCTGTCCAGTAACTCAGAAAACACTTCTTTATACTGGCACCCAGGAGTTGACGAGGCAATAATACTACCCTTGTGCTTGGGCAGGAGAGGGACAGTAGGAAACATGTGCAGAACCTTAGCCGTAGTATGGAGTTTGGCTAGTAGCGGCCGAGCCAGAGCGGAATTTAATTGGCGCGACTTATAGCTCTCAAATCAATACAAAATCTTAGCCTGCTGCCGTTATACTCGTTATACTTGGTACTGTGCTGCCAGCACGCAGCCTACCAACTTCCTAGTTGCCATGACAACATTTAAATGGAATAACACCGTGGAGGAAGTGTAAATCTCTATCTCACTTCCACCACTCAGTGGTATCTCTCTCGCGCCAGTGTTTTCAATGTGTCTCTTTCTAAGTGGCCTATCTAAAGTTCTTTAAAAATATTTTTTTTTTAAATCAAACATTGAAAAGTTATCACCACTCAGCTTGTCTTTTCGACCCATCGAAACTTTTGAAACAATTCATAATAAATACACGATTTATATAAACCTAGGAAACATTAATGCGTACTATTTAATACCATTCACACAATGTTACGCAATCATATTCACATTCAAACCACAAGAGAGGTCGTAAATGGCCAATGGGTTTAGTAGGCCACTAGTTTACCACGTCGAGTCTAGGTGTAGGTGTAAGTGTGACAATCCGCTTAAATCAGGCGCTAATACTATCGTAGCCCTAATGGCTCTCTCTATCGTCGCACGACAAATATAGTAAACTTGTCGTGTAGCTCGTGTAGGCTACAACACATTTTTTTGTTCGACACCAACTTTCTGCTCGCTCAGTCCTTTCTTTCAAGTTGGTATTACTACTTATCACTTCTATAATATATCATATATAATTGGTTTTGTACTTCAGTTTAACTCTGAGATGATTGCACTACTTTGCATCCCTGGAGTAGATTTATAGAGTTGTCTTGACTATAAGAATTTGTTATCTAGGAAAACGGCAGCTGGCTAAGCTTTTATATTGATGTGGTGGTTTAGAGAGAACCTTCTCTAAAGAAGAGAGATGCTGGTATGCAAGTGAAGTAAAGGTTGGCAGCTATTATAATATAAATATATATGTATATATATACATATATATATATATATATATATATATATATATATATGATCCAAAATTGATATACTCTCATATCAAGAAAATCGAAGAGACCCACTGAGAAGGATTTATCGAAAATCTATTCCTGAAGGAGATACAGTTCCTTTACGGGTAACGATTTAATTTATTTAATAATTTATTTGATAATAAATGGTA
The DNA here is from genome assembly GCA_035578905.1 of Stictocephala bisonia. NCBI lineage: Eukaryota > Metazoa > Arthropoda > Insecta > Hemiptera > Membracidae > Stictocephala > Stictocephala bisonia. The sequence goes on from JAQJVL010000787.1 coordinate 50,871, forward strand.
CCAGGTAACTGGCACAAACTTTCTCCTGTTCCCTTTGTCGTGTCAGATTGTTTAAAAATGTACAAAGCTTGTTAAAGAAATAATAATTGAAATAGTTTGAAGTATTGATATTTAATTTTCTTTTAAATAAGATACCTACTATACAAGATAAAAAAATTATCTTCAAAAACAGCTATTCAATTAATCACATTTATGTAAACAACTTGAATTGTGGCTTCCGGCCTTCGGCCTCCAGCCCCAACTTAGTGGGGTGGTAACTAAAGTATATTTAAGAGTAATAGCACCTTTACTGAAAACATAATAAAAATCTTTAGAAAAAACTTTAAAATTGCACTTTTTAATGTTTTTGAGTTATAACTCATAAATTAATCAAGTTAGAGATATGCGGTTTTTACTAAAATGTTTTAAAATTGCAATTTACATCTTTCCTGAAACTTTAATCAAAATCGTAAGGGTCATTTTGAGGAAATTCCATTTGTTATATATTTTGTCCATAAAAATAAAAATAATAAAATTTCAAACAACTGAAAAAACTTTCTGGAGATATTGGCTAAATACATACAAAATTTTATCAAAATCGATTCATCCGTTTGATTTTGAGCGAAATGCACCGATACGGACAGACACAAAAAAACTTTTTTGGGTCAACTTGTAAAATTATTTTTTTACGGTCGCTATACTTTCTCTATGCTAACACATGTGGGATAGAGAAAAAAACCTAAACATAACACAGAAGCTTGGCCAGTTTCGTTTCCATAGTGAAATTTGGAAGTGATGTTTTTGAAAATTGAACAAAGTGGTCATGTCTACTATCCCTAGAATGATTGCAATACAGTACTTTGCATTCTCCTAAAGTAGAAGTATTGGGTTTCTAGAGTACAAAACTGTGTAATCCATGAGAACAACAACAAGGAGAGTTTTTATATCTATGTGAAGGTTAAAAAGGTTCCAAGGAGGGAATTGTAAACATGCGTAGAGAACCACCTCGTAGCAAAGCAAGAGCTGTCGGCTTCTACATTCTGTAGATAATTCGTACCTCACGATGATTCTGTAGCTGGAACAAATGTGTCCATAATACGATTTGCGTTATTAGGTGGTGCTTTGCATTCTCATGACCAGGACTTCCAATAAGAGCAGGGTCTATTCCTGTCCTCCCCTAGCTCTCCCTGTTGGACGTCCTGCTCATGGAATCCTAATAATGCATCCCCATGATCAGAACTTTCAGTAACAGCAGGGTCTAATCTGTTTTCTCCTCTCCCACTCTGGCAGCCGTCCTGCTCCTGGAATCATAATAATGTACAGTATTTACATGACCAAGACTTTCAGAAACAGCAGGGCCTGTTTCTGTCTTCTCCTCGCCCACTCTGGCGGTCGTTCTGCTCTTGGCATCCTAATAATGTATTTACATGACCAAGACTTTCAGTAACAGCAGGGTCTATTTCTGTCTTCTCCTCGCCCACTCTGGCGGTCGTTTTGCTCTTGGCATCCTAATAATGCATCCACATGACCAAGACTTTCAGTAACAGCAGGGTCTATTTCTGTTTTCTCCTCGCCCACTCTGGCGGCCGTCCTGTGGCTGGGAGTTGGCGGTCCACCGTTAACCCTTCCTTATTGGGACACTCGTTCGTCCTGTTCCTTGCAACTCCGTGCATTCTTCCCGCCGTTGCACCTGGTGCGAACCGCACCAGACGGTCTTTCAGATCAGTCAATAATCGTGTTTTTGTATCTTCATTGTTCGTATTTCATTTGATTGGGTTTATTTTTCATAATTTAATTCTTTTATTGAAGAATCCAATTACTTCTTTTGTCTATCGGAATCTTATATTTGAGATCGATAACACTGTTATTACCTCCTCGCTTCAGTGCTGTATTTTTCTTACTGCAGTTTACATTTTTTGCTAATGATTGTGTTTAGCATAAATAAACCAGTTTTCAAAATTTTCTGCACAGATAAATAAAATTTTGTCAATTTTAATTTTTCTTGCGAGATTTTTTTGCGTATATCCTCGCGTTTATGGATATAATTGTTTTAAAAGTTTAAATGTTTACCTATAAGCTAAGGTACGTAACTAAGAAATTAATAAGTATATTTAAGATTATGTAACATAATTTTTCTATTTCAATAAAACGGTTAAATATTGTACTTTTTACTTAAATGAAACTAATATTTTGCTATAGTTTATCATTCTACTATTATGACCCAGGATCAAAAGTAGCCTATCATTATAGGCACTGTATCAGTAAAAATAGCGTTATTTACCTTCATATTATTAATTGTATAATTTAAGAACCGAAATCCAAAAAGAAAATTAGCCTTATTTTCAAAATAAGAGGCTTGGAACTTCATTCGATAAGACATTACATCGATGTGCGTTGTCCGCAAGCACGCACGCACCAGAATCGCCGTTTGACCGAAATTTTCTGTAGATTGCGGATTTAATTATAAAATGGTATTTTACCACATAGCTATGTTATTGTTCATCAGCTGTCTTTTAATAGAGGCCGCCTGCTCCTCCGTCAGAAGTTGTTCGAGGTGCTCTTGCCTGACAACGGCCAGATTTTCCACCCACAACTTTTCAGCAAAGGACTCTGTATTGCCTTGACGCTTAGTCCTCTTCTTCTCACCTCCAAGCTCCTTCGGTCTCAATTGCGAACACGACCTCTTCACACCGGGACCTTTGGAGGCGACAGAGGATGAAGCCTGCTGACTGGTTTTGGGGGTAGCTACCCGCGATGGGGTTGTCTTGTCATCTTGGCCCCCTGAGGTGCCAGACGTACATGAAGGCTTGTTCCTCGCACCGTGCTTCTCCTCCCAAGCTTGTCGCCTCTTCGCCCGCGAAATGATTCTCTCGCCTCTGGCAAGAGCCTCCTCCTTCCGAAGTCTTCGGCGTTGGCTTCGGGGGATCCTCTTCTTAGGCGCATACTCCTCTACTGCAAGCAGAGCCAGCGCCGGAGAGGACAAGCTGAGGTTGTCCATAAGCAGGCCTTCGGCAGTTACTCCACCTGTCAACAAATCAATTGTATTAGTGTCAGCTTCCATACAATTCCACCACGAGTACTGGGTTGCTGCAGTGCACCTCCCCAGTGACCCGTTTAGGGAGGTAATGGGTAATTACGACTGGGTGCCCCCTGGTTCACAGAAGGCTCCGTTAAGGTACTGAATATTAGGCCCCCAGTACCACGAGACCTTGGGCACGGATCGCTTAACACCTTAGTCTAGGGCCCCCCTCACTTGGTTCTGTAGGTGGAACAACACCCAGTGGCAGAGGGTAGCTCTACGCAGCTAACAAGTGAGAGTTGATACCAGGTGTGGACCAGTCTGCCGAACCCACCCCGCATGGAAGGTGTGGTCGGAACGGCTCGAAAGGTACCACCACTCCCTGGTACCCATACCCCCCATGTGCTTTTCTTGGTTCAAGTTGGGAAAGTCAGACTTTGTATATGCATACTGGACCTAAGAAATAATTGTTTAGGATATTTTAGTGACTCTTCCCATCCAATAGAGGATGGTACACGAGGAGTTTGACACAAATATTCAAAGTAGGCATAGGTCACTATGTATATAATTTTAAGGGGTTTTCTAGTATAGATGAATATCGTAAACAGCGCTTATTTTTATTTTTTATTTATTTTATTTATTCATAAGACGCCGATCGTCAAGATATGGGCGAATATGGATTTCGAATGAGTGTGATGAGTGTAAATGAGCGAATGTAGTCATTGTTACAAACTAAGGCCGACTATTCCTTAGAAAGTGTCATTAATTAATAGCCCAATGACAAATGAACAGCCGGTGGTTATCAGCTGATCCTTCTCAAAATGTATTGACTCTGATTGGGATCGAACTGAAAGAAAGGTTGATCCAATACAAAAAGGGCATTTAAGTAATTCTGCTTCCATACATAATAACGTAAATAAAAACCACTCTATCAGTAAGGAGTTCAAAACATACTGAGCCCCCCCCCCCCACTCTGCCCTTTTTCTACAACTATACTGTATACAATTGTAGGATTGAAAAGCTTTCCTGTTTATGTACCAAATTACATGTCATCGGTTATTTTGATATCTTTGTGTTAAGTTAATAGTCTGTAAACAGTATATGAAATGTCTTAAAGACATCTGAAATAAATATTATACATAGGACGTTATAAAGGGTATACTTTAGTTGTTATGGTATTTATCAGTAATGTCCACCTTGTACTGTACTAGTTCTGCCCCTTACTCTGTCTGAATAAGTTCCCCGAATTGATCAATGGGTAGAGAGTAAGGTAAAGAAAAAAAATAAAGAAACACTGTACCGATACGTGCTGTTTTACAGCCTAGCCGCTCTTCCATAACGACATTTGTTGGATTTTGAATTGTATTTTGCAAACTCAACCAGATTGTGAAATCGAATCGCTCGCTTTTGGCGGGAACGTCTCGTGGATGATTCCAGTGTTACTTGACGAGAAAGGGAGCACGAATACCTATCAATCATAATTGAACGTGGTTCTAAGCGAGCGATCCGACAGAGCGATGGCAGTTGTACCTGGTACGGGTGGTGGACAAGTTGTAAACACAGCCAATTGGATGCTAATGTCTCAGAAAAAGTGTCGATAAATAATCACTAGTGAGTGCGATGCCAAGTTGTGTAAGTGGCCTTGGCTGCCTACCTACGTGGTTCGGACTCCCTTCAATCACCGGCGCCAGACATAACGGGATCTAGCACACCTTTAATTCATCATTTGCATCATTTTATATTTTTTTGTTCTAGCTCTAGAAAATATTGCAATGCTGTAACCCAGCTACCTGGGGACAACGTGTTAAGGAGATTGTATGCGATATGTTCTATGCTTGGTCCTCTTAATACCGACACGGCGTCCGCTCAATGGTTGCCATCGACGTGGACACTACTAGAGAAATCTGGGGTTTCCATGTTGGATAGTAGTCAGATTCAGATGTTGTGTAGAGAAGAGAACTGAGTATCAGCCTAGTCAGTTAACTGAAAATCAGATCAACACTACGTAGTTTTCAGATTCCACGTAAATATGCAGGTCTCATAGTTTCCCTCCTATTGGGCTATTAATAAATAGCTCTTTCTGAGGAACAGTCAACCTTAGTTAATGTTAATAACAATGACTACACTCGTTCATCTACACTCATCACACTCATTCGCCCCTCAAATTCGCCCATATCTTGACGATCGGCGTCTCAATAATGAATAATGAATTATTAGTAATGAAAAATAATAATAATAATTCTAAAACGTCCCAAGAACACACAGCCTTAGTACAGATAATTTTGTGTTCAAATTCAAATCTTTATTGTAAAGAACAATGTACAATAATTGCATTACAATCGTCAAGGCTTCATATAAATTACTCAATGCATTAGTAATTATAACAATAAATACATGGCCAACATTAATACATAAAATAATAAATAAAATAAAACATTAAGAGATTATATATTTTGTTAAAACTGCAAAACTTGTGGTTTTGCTAGTAGCATAGGAGTTAAGTTTTGATTTTGTTAATTTACTTCCCAGCTACACATAATTATCGGGTACAATGACCTTAACACCAGGAGGTGTCTTAGTCGAGTTTTACATAGTTTGGGTCATTTATCTGTTTAATATCTTCAGGAAGCTTATTTATACACCTGATACCAACTTGTGATAGCTGGTGTTCATACGCGATTATTTTATTTTGCCCTGTTCGATAGCTTTATCTCTGCCTCAAGTTTCTTACTGGTGTAGCTCTTCCCTGGACCAAATCACACTTGAAACGGCAGTACAAGGTGACCTCCAGAATAGGGTCAACAATTCAAGTTCTCCGAAGGCGTTTTTACACGAATCTCGTGAATTTAATTTTGAAAGAATTCTGACAGATTTATTTTGCATTCTTAAGACGCTTTCAAAATTTTATATAGAGCAGCTGCCCCATAGCCGTAGACTATTCTATAAATATTGGTGTATTAGGCCATAATAGGCAGTTTTCAAAACATCAAAGGAATAGAATTTTACAAACTTACGCAAAGTATAAACTACGAAAGCTACCTTAGAACAGATATAATCGATGTGATAGTTCTAGGTCAGACCTCGATTAAGACACATCCCAAGGAACTTGGCAGTTTCTGTCTCATTATATGTGTTGATAACCTATGATCCTATTTGAAATTAACAGAAATATATGCAATTACTTACAGTATTATTTTATTAAACAAATCGTTCAGTGGCTTATTAAATAAAAAATATCACACAAAACTAACCCTCCCACCCCACTTACACTCTCGTTAGCTATGGACCAAAAACCACACTTGCTCAGGAAGTCAGTGCCAACAATTGGTAGGCTATCCATTAGGTAAAGACGACACGATGGAGTGACCTTTGGGAATGATTGTTTTGTTTTTATGTGTAATACGTTGAAAATGGCATATCGTGGTGGATCAGAGGCTTAGGCTTCGGACTGCGGGTTGCAAGTTCCAAGTTTCGAATCCCAACTGAGCAAAGGTTGGGTATTTGTACTTCATTCGTTGAATAAAGTTCACGTACAGACCTGCCTCTGCAGTACACTCTTGTAGTACACGCCAGTCCTATGATGCATTTAGGGTAAATATGCCACCCAATAGTGATATTCACAGTTGAACTTATCTGCCAGTCGACGTTGAGGAACCTCAGCCTTTGGTTGGTCGTTTGACTGATTTATAGCCAGTAAATTATCAAACCGTCTGGTGAAGGACTGACAGTAACGCGTTCGTATCTGTTACACACTCCTTCCTCCTTGGTCATATTGAATAAAACGGAACAAGTGAATGTCACACAATATGTTGATCGATTTCGTTAAACCACGTTTAAATTGCTCAGAAGCAAGGAATCAGTTCACCCCCCGAGTAAATACCTCTGTCTGAGGAGGATGAACGTGGTTTACTGAATGAAATTCATCCCCATATTATTTGTTGTATTCAACACAATAATCTTGAATAATTTATTACTGAAACTTAATGAGCCCATAACATTAAATACACTTCAATGTTTATAAATAAAACAGATGCGAAAATAATATGAAGTGTTCCGAATGTTTCATATATATCCCATTTTAACACAAATTTGTTAGACCTTACTTGTAACTAAAGCTTCCGGTAATGACCGCGTCAAGTTGTCATCTACAATAATTACATCCACAGAGGTAGTCTCAGAGATACCACTGAGGGCGGAACAGTTGGTGATGTAAATGCTATAGATAACACAGTACTTGTTACCGGAAGCTTTAGTTATTAGTAACGACCCCGGCCGCTTAATCCTGCGAAATAAAATTGTTAGACCTTGTTTTAATAGCGTTTGTAAAATTTTAAAAACATTTTGTAACAGGGGACTTGTACAGGGGCTGGAATAATCGTAAAGTCTGGAGACTTCCGGCCAGCACGAACCAATGTGTAAGGTGAATGTTACATCTTTCATATCAAGTATAACAATCTCCACTAAGTTCGTTTACGAATTTGTTCATTATCTGATCTGAACGGTTTAAATTGTGACAGCGTCTTCAATAAATGCTTAATGTCGATTGCTAATTCATTTTTTCAGTCTAACATTGTTTTCATTTCTACAAATATTTGAAATTACAACAATTTTTGTATAACAAACATTAAAATACGCCAATCAATATACATAAAATGCCACATCAAACATAATTTTGTCGGATAAATTACGCAAATATGGCTTAACCATTTAACATTATTGTTACTATTTTAATACACTGTTCGTAGAGATATGGGCGAATTTAAGGGGAGAATGGGTTTAATGAGTGTAGATGAACGAGTGTAGTCATTGTTACTAACTAAGGTTGGTTGATAGGTCTAGATCTAGGCCATCTAAGGAACAAACAGCTTTACATGAAATCCGAACCACGTAGTATTGTTCTAATTTTAAGGTATTTGACAAGCCTGTTACTGAGTTATCCCACCTACACAACATTCGAACCTTGACTACCACCAAAGATGGACACTCAACACTTCTTTAATAGTGTCCACGTCGATGGCAACCATTGAGCGGACGCAGTAATTATGGAACCTATCGCCTACAATTTTATCTCCTACAAGACTCTTTCTCATAGCCTAGTAGCTGTGTTACACTGCCACTAGAGCTGACATTGATCTTATGGAGAGTAAATTCAAAATGTGACCACTTCAGCGCTTAATCAAGAAATAAACAAATATAACACAATGTTATTACGTGGATAGACGATTAAAAAGTCTATAAATAGAACTGTATGAGTGTATTGAATGTGCAGCCCCCCAGGTCTCGCCACTCCCACCGTAGCCCTATAACTCACTGCCCCTCTTGTTACCGACTCGCAGACGCCCTATTTACACCTTATGTGACTCCTGGCGAGGGGCGACATCTGTATCGCCAATTGCCACGACCAGAGGAAGTGCTAAATCTGGCCCGACCTCTATGTATCAGTGTATGACACAGAAGTGGGCGGAGAAACTACGGGGTGCTACCTATGGTGAGGAATGGCCGAGATAGCCCTCTAGTACTTGGATATGACTTCTAGTTAGTCTTGGTTTTATTTGTCATTTTAATACGAGGAAACCGGTCATAAAAACAACTAAATCCATTTTGAAAGTAACATAGAATTCCTTATTTTAGAAGATAACAATGCGTAATTGAAGTAGAATTAAAAACTACTTAGTTCGTTTGCTTTTTAGTCTTGGATTGGTTATTCAACTGTGGAGAAATAAATGTGTTTTGTATCAGTGATCAGCAAGAGGTTTTGGTAGGAGAACATTTCTATAGTCAGCTGTTTTGTACAAGAAAGTAGTTGCGTTGAATATTTACTGAAACATTTTTTAGATACGTCCAGTCCCATGTTAAGTACGTTTGTTAAAAAATTTATTTTTGATTTTTTTTAAAGTAATAATTGTGTTGAGGGAAAAAATTGAAAACCTTTCTTGATGGAAATAGCTACCTAAAGTGGCTTATTGGGCATTTCTATGTGCATAACTCATTAAGAAACTTTGCTATATATTTTGTTAAAGTTTTGAGAATATAATGGACGAAAGGTACTAACCTAACTAAAGTAAAGTAAAACTTCAACACATATTTTATTTTTAAAGTATAACCAGTTATTTTTTTTTCACATCTGGCTGAAAGAGTAGATTAATTATATATAAACACTTCATTGCTAGATTTTGTTATAAATAAAGGAGTTATGTACTTTTGTTCCATTTGTAGGGCGAAGCCGGTGGGGACAGTGAGGGAAGCACATTCTATGTGTGTTAGTGAGGCAGGCTCTTAGGCCTACCATACACGGAACGATTGGTTGGACGATAAAAGTCGGCCGAACGATCGTTTCAGTTTCATCTGTTGGCGATTGTTCTCCACACATGTAACGATTAGTCGCCAGAGTGCTTTGGTCCGTGGAGGGTCGATGGTAGTGGTTCGGTTAAAAATGTTCTGTGTTTTGTTGCTTTGTGTGAATTTGCTATGTTGTCATCAGAATCAGAGGATCTAATGGCTTATGCTGTAATTGCGATGTGTGCGAAAAAGAAGAAGAAGAAAATAAGCTGTTGGCGCAAGGATTGGCTTGACAGAAAATCATACAATGATGTCAATTTATTGGAAGAATTGAGGTTATACCCTAAAGACTGGAAAAATTACCTACGGATGGATGAACCAACTAACCTGGAATTATTGTCCTTGGTGGCACCATTCATTCATCGTCGGTCGGACGATACCCCCACTCACATCAGTTTCATCGTCAGACCGGCGTTGGTTGGACGGCGGCTGATGAAAATCCCATCAGTTCTCCGATCAACGATTCGTCTGAACGATTTACCCACTCACGTAACAATCGATCTGACGATTCGAACTGTTCAGACCAAATCGTCCAACCAATCGTTCCGTGTATGGTAGGCCTTACTTACTGTTTAGTGAAATCTAAAACTAATATCCTTGGGGTGCTCAACTGGGCACCTGAACGATCGACCTTAATAACATTACAGTAACAAATTCAGTAATTAGGTAGTCGGTTTAATAAAAAGTAAAAATATCGAATTTTTTGTTTGAAACCTCTGAAATGTCCTTTGTAATTTGATATAAATTTTAAAAATAAAATTGACTGAAGATTGATATAATTTTCTTATATAATATTTGTGGATGTCTGCAATTGTTTCGCCCATCCGCTCTGGCGTAACATTTCCGATAGATGAAGCACGTACCAAATCATAAAAGTTATGACCACAACAAAAATCACAGTCTCATTGTTCTTGTTGTCATGAAAGAAATAAAACAAATCTCTAGAGATTAATCAGATCCAACGCTGCTATCTATTTGCATGGGTGAATCACTGAACGACAACATTTTGTATTTTTAAATTTCAAAATAGATTTTTATTAGGAAGTAAACCTTAGAACAAGATGCATTTGATGTTGTGGCGTGTTTTAACAAAGAGAACAAAGGAACATTTGAAGTGTTCAGCAAAATAGGGACACTACTGTTGTGAAACAAAGCAAAAAATTGACATAACCCAAATAAAAAAGTGCAAAAACTGAAGTTTAATTAAGGAAGCTAAAACAATTCAACAGTGCTTTAGAAAACTTATCTTCGGAATGAATGTTTCGTTCGTCATCCAGTAGACTCGGTCGTCTTCCAGTAGACTCGGTCGTCTTCCAGTAGACTCGGTCGTCATCCAGTAGACTCGGTCGTCTTCCAGTAGACTCGGTCGTCTTCCAGTAGACTCGGTCGTCATCCAGTAGACTCGGTCGTCTTCCAAAATCTACTGAATCGTAGTTGATATGTGTACATTTATGTGATATGTCAATAATTAAAAATCTGTAAACTTGTATGTTTTAGTAAAAGTGGTATTACATCTCCACTACGTCTCAGCTTTATGTTTTTAAAGATTACATAACGTTTACATCCTAAGTTCACGTAGATTGAGGACGTGAGTCAAAACATGCCGTTGATTTTTCAGAGAAGATGTTTTATAACTCTGGTGTATTTTTTGATAAATAATGTTATAAAGTGCTCAAAATAACTGCGTTTTCTAACTTATATACTTTTGTTGACTACACTATCAGTTCCAACAGTATTGTATCGATACATTAAAAATGGCCAAAGTACAGGTCTCCAATTAAAGAGAGCACACATAAGTCGCAGGTGGTTGGTCGTGGGTGGTTGTAGGCGTCGACAGACAGTGCTCGCAACAAAACAACAAGGTAAATTAATAAAACTGTGGTGAGGGGAGAGCGAAGTGATCCTAGTGTGGGCTGTCACCTTGCAGTCACCTGTGTAGGCTCTACGGGATCAAGGACTCGAGACATCACCTGGCATCTTTTCCCTCGACAGTTGCTTCACTTTACATCCTAGAGAACTTTTCACGTGATCAGAAAGAAGCCAAGAGTAGAGACGACGTGTTGTCTTGTAGAAAATGTACTTTGAGGTGTGTATTTACCCAGTTAGATCTGCAGATGTTTGGTTCATAACGTCCTCAGGGACGAATGTGTAGAATGGTGTTTTGAAACCCTTCATAGGATTGATTGGAAACCACTTATCAAGATAATATCTATCTGAACACGTTGCCAAACTTGGTGTAAAGAACTCATGATGGATCTTTCCATTAAACTTTTCTACCAAGCAAGTGTTTTTGTGTTTTTAAACATCCTACCCTTCGTACATGACATAATCTTCTTTGAAGTTCACTTCATTCTGTAACCCAGCTACTTGAGGACAAAGTGCTGTGGAGATGGTATGCAATAGGTTCTATTCTCAGTCCTCTTAATACCGACATGTCACCCAGAAAAATATGGGGTGTCTATGCTGGTAATCAAAATTCTGGGTGTTTTGTACAGAAGAGAATTGAGTATTAGGCTTGCCAATTAGATGAAAATCAAACCAATACTATGTGGTTCGGATTTCACATAAATCTGTAAGTTCATTAGTTGCCCTGGCTATTACACTTTTAATATATTGCTCTTTCTTATGAACAGTCGACCTTAGTTAGTTGGTAAATTGTTATTGGGCTACACTCGTTTATCTCATCTTATTCACTCGTCCAGCATATTCGCCCATTATCTACGAACGACGTAATTCATTATCGTTTCCTAGTTTCCAATGTTTCCATCTCTCTCAGAGTGGATTTCTCTGTATTCTTTGCTTCTTTCTAGTGTCAAAAATATTTGTTAAGTATTTAAAACAGAATGCTTCTGGAATAGTCGAAGGGACAGTTATATAAGTAGTATTGCTTTGGTGTTAGTAAATTAATAAAACGTGATTTAAACTTCATCATAGTTACCTTATAAAGCAAAAAAAAATACAAAATATTTGTGTGATTATTTATTTTTTACATATATGTATATATACAGGGTGTAACTGAAATTCTTGGACAAACTTCAGGAAGTTTTTCCTGGTGTCAAAACAAACCAAAAGGTTCTTATAAACATATGTTCTTACATGCAAAGTTATCTGTCCGTGTGTGTTTTTTACATTATATGTTTTTTTCTCAGCAACCATAAAAGGTAGTGTTGAAATTTGGAACCTATGCTTACTAGTAATACTCTAGTACAGAAAATAAATCGTCGGCTAGTTAAAAACTTTGACGTTAAATTACATAAAACTACACCCTTTTAAAAAAACACAAAAGTAATAAATTCTAGGAAATTTTATTATAAAACTAACGATGTCGTATTTATTGAAAACCGATAATAAATGTGTATAATTTGTGATATTTTCTGTTTTCAATAAATAAGGAATCGTTAGCTTTATAATCAAATTTTCTACAGTTTATTACTTTTGTGTTTTATTTATTTTTATACAGCGAGTAGTTTTTACGTTATTTAATGTCAAACTAGCCGCCAATTTGAAAACATCCGATGATTTAAAAAAAATGTTTTTCTATAATAGAGTATTACTAAAAAAGCATATGTTCCAAATTTCAACACTCTACCTTTTAAGGATTCATGTACACATTTATTAAATCCAAATCATATCTAAAACTGTCTCAGAGTTGGTAAATTTTCCTACCCTCTCTCCGACCCGTTTCTCCCAGATGGCAGCACTGACGCCGCTCAGACTACACCTCAGATTTAACGGTCCATAAAACCGTTGAAGCTCACATCATTAAATTTCGCTTCTAGATTTGGCTTTGTGGGCGAAAGGCGGAAGGTGCGTTGAACCGACTTTGTTCAGTTTAAAATACCTCTGCACTCAAACTTTATGAATTTAAAATGCTTCCTTGTGCCAAAACCAATTTCACTTTGAACATTACATTGTTTATGCAAAAATCCATAACACATAAATATTAAAGAAAAAAAACCAATGATTCTGAATTTAATTTATTCTTTGCTGCGTTTGAAATATGGACTTCTCATAAACAGTGTGAGTTTCAACAACACAATAACTTCACTTGCCAGTTCTAATCAACGGAAAGAACAAAAATATGCACATGAACTCTACCGATTTTTAAATAGTTAACAGTGATTGTGAATTTTTACTTTTTTCTCGATAGCTTTACTAGTTGAGCAATAAAATAAAAAAGGTTACTTAACTATACTTACCATTTAAAAAGTGGTAATAAGACAAAAATTACCCTAAAATGTTGTGTTCATTTCAATTTCTTATCTGTTGATTCCTAACTTAAATGTGTCATCAAATAGTTTCAAGTAATATGAAACATCATCTTGTTATAACTTTTAAAATGGTGTAATGTTTTACATCGTGTTATCGGTCCAAAATTAAGAAAAATAATTTACAATTAGTGTTTTTATTTAACATATTTTAAAACACAAATACATTTTATATAAGACATTTTAACATTTATATAAGACACTAATACATTAAAAAATATTACATCAATCAATCACTTTTCGATATGACCACTATTTTACCACAAGGATTGTTCTTTCCGATTCTCTCACACACGTTTTTGATTTCATTTCTTTACAAAAGTAAGCGGCCCTTACAATTTGTTATCTTACTTCATATACATTTTGAATTAGCAATGAATACAAATTTCTATAAAAAGAAAACGCCTTACGTAAAACAGTTTTCGTTTTTAATCAGTCGTCGAAAGTGCTCTGGGAAAAAACGACAATGTCACTGCTCTGGGAAAGTGACAATGAAAGTCAACAAACGGTACGACAAAGAAATATATAGTCGATCTCTCTCTCTCTCTCCCTCTCCCTGCCCCTCCCCCCCTCTCTCTCTCACTCTCTCACTGACTTCAAGGAAAAGGCACTCCACACGATCTACCGGTCACTTCTCGAACTAGCTCTGCCCAGGCTGGATTTTTAATATGGAGTCTGCATTTCTTGTAGAGATTTGTATTAATTGATATAAGGGAGCTTAAACCTCAAACATCAAATGTAATAGTTGATTGGAGTGAGGTCTGGTGACCGTGGAGGCCAAGGAATCTATCCACGTATTAAAATTGTTGTTGATATACTCCCGTACACCTTCGAACAGTAACTGAAGGTATTGATCGCCATCCAAAGACATAGCAAATGAAGATATCTCTATAGCCTGGTTCTCAATCAAGAGTCTGACTGTCCAAATGAAGATATCTCTATAGCCTGGTTCTCAATCAAGAGTCTGACTGTCCAAATGAAGATATCTCTATAGCCTGGTTCTCAATCAAGAGTCTGACTGTCCAAATGAAGATATCTCTATAGCCTGGTTCTCAATCAAGAGTCTGACTGTCCAAATGAAGATATCTCTATAGCCTGGTTCTCAATCAAGAGTCTGACTGTCCAAATGAAGATATCTCTATAGCCTGGTTCTCAATCAAGAGTCTGACTGTCCAAATGAAGATATCTCTATAGCCTGGTTCTCAATCAAGAGTCTGACTGTCCAAATGAAGATATCTCTATAGCCTGGTTCTCAATCAAGAGTCTGACTGTCCAAATGAAGATATCTCTATAGCCTGGTTCTCAATCAAGAGTCTGACTGTCCAAATGAAGATATCTCTATAGCCTGGTTCTCAATCAAGAGTCTGACTGTCCAAATGAAGATATCTCTATAGCCTGGTTCTCAATCAAGAGTCTGACTGTCCAAATGAAGATATCTCTATAGCCTGGTTCTCAATCAAGAGTCTGACTGTCCAAATGAAGATATCTCTATAGCCTGGTTCTCAATCAAGAGTCTGACTGTCCAAATGAAGATATCTCTATAGCCTGGTTCTCAATCAAGAGTCTGACTGTCCAAATGAAGATATCTCTATAGCCTGGTTCTCAATCAAGAGTCTGACTGTCCAAATGAAGATATCTCTATAGCCTGGTTCTCAATCAAGAGTCTGACTGTCCAAATGAAGATATCTCTATAGCCTGGTTCTCAATCAAGAGTGACTGTCCAAATGAAGATATCTCTATAGCCTGGTTCTCAATCAAGAGTGACTGTCCAAATGAAGATATCTCTATAGCCTGGTTCTCAATCAAGAGTGACTGTCCAAATGAAGATATCTCTATAGCCTGGTTCTCAATCAAGAGTCTGACTGTCCAAATGAAGATATCTCTATAGCCTGGTTCTCAATCAAGAGTCTGACTGTCCAAATGAAGATATCTCTATAGCCTGGTTCTCAATCAAGAGTCTGACTGTCCAAATGAAGATATCTCTATAGCCTGGTTCTCAATCAAGAGTCTGACTGTCCAAATGAAGATATCTCTATAGCCTGGTTCTCAATCAAGAGTCTGACTGTCCAAATGAAGATATCTCTATAGCCTGGTTCTCAATCAAGAGTGACTGTCCAAATGTAGATATCTCTATAGCCTGGTTCTCAATCAAGAGTCTGACTGTCCAAATGAAGATATCTCTATAGCCTGGTTCTCAATCAAGAGTCTGACTGTCCAAATGAAGATATCTCTATAGCCTGGTTCTCAATCAAGAGTCTGACTGTCCAAATGAAGATATCTCTATAGCCTGGTTCTCAATCAAGAGTCTGACTATCCAAATGAAGATATCTCTATAGCCTGGTTCTCAATCAAGAGTCTGACTGTCCAATGAAGATATCTCTATAGCCTGGTTCTCAATCAAGAGTGACTGTCCAAATGAAGATATCTCTATAGCCTGGTTCTCAATCAAGAGTCTGACTGTCCAAATGAAGATATCTCTATAGCCTGGTTCTCAATCAAGAGTCTGACTGTCCAAATGAAGATATCTCTATAGCCTGGTTCTCATCAAGAGTCTGACTGTCCAAATGAAGATATCTCTATAGCCTGGTTCTCAATCAAGAGTCTGACTGTCCAAATGAAGATATCTCTATAGCCTGGTTCTCAATCAAGAGTCTGACTGTCCAAATGAAGATATCTCTATAGCCTGGTTCTCAATCAAGGGTCTGACTGTCCAAATGAAGATATCTCTATAGCCTGGTTCTCAATCAAGAGTGACTGTCCAAATGAAGATATCTCTATAGCCTGGTTCTCAATCAAGAGTCTGACTGTCCAAATGAAGATATCTCTATAGCCTGGTTCTCAATCAAGAGTCTGACTGTCCAAATGTCAAGCAAGGAGTCTGTCGGTTCTCAGAGGCACAGTGATGCTTGCTTCGAAAGGAAACTCCCTATCTGAATTAATTAATTCCAAATCTACCAAAAAACTGTCGATAGAAAAATCTTTTGTTGAATCCATCAACAAAACTGAAATTTTCAAGGTAGATTCCTCCGTTCAAGTTCTTTTTTAGAAACACTTAGATCAACGAACGCTTTGAAAGTGATCTTGAAATATTTTGCAAACTAGTTTGGTTCATCGTATATGATAGTACAATAGAACTCTTTTTTTTAAATCGGAAGTTGTCTACTTAGTGGTGTTTTTATTAGAGCCTTTAATAAAAATCATAAAAGAGACCATGCTGCACTTTTA
This sequence comes from Stictocephala bisonia, assembly GCA_035578905.1. Lineage (NCBI taxonomy): Eukaryota > Metazoa > Arthropoda > Insecta > Hemiptera > Membracidae > Stictocephala > Stictocephala bisonia. The sequence continues at coordinate 67,701 of JAQJVL010000787.1, forward strand.
TGTGATTAGCAGAAAAATTTAAGATCTTTCCTCTAATCTTGAACTTTTTCTGTCTACTCCAATAGCATTTTATTTTCAACATGATATTCAAACGTTGTTGAAGGGCAACGCTACAAAATCTATGGCAAATTTAAGTGGATCTCTCTAAATTCGAACCCTTAACCCCTTTATACCGCAAGTAGACGTTCTAACGACTAGGCTAGCAAGAGGACTAGTGATGATACCTGTCACACGTCGATGCTGGTGTGTGAATGTCTTGCCGTATACCTCCGTGGGCCCCTATTCCGAGTCCCGCGCCCACTTCCCTCACAACTACGTAATTAGCCTTCCCTAGAAAAATAACTATAATCAGCTATTATCTAATGAGTTGGCCACATGGCCAAACATCTATTAAACTGTCATTAACAAAATCCATATTCGTGGTGTTAACACTTTTTATTTTTCTAACAAATTATTTTACCTTTGATTGTCATTAAAGACCTTAAGCAAAAGAACTTACATGTTCTTAACGAAATTCAATAAGATCACACTTGATATACTAAATAGTTCATTGCGATCATATGAAATACCTAAACACCCTTCCAGAAGAATAATGATACGGTGAACTCACTTTGCTCATTGGGAGCTTCGCCCTCAAACCTCTACTTGAGTTCGAACTTTGTTTTCAAAGTTCTTGACAACTGAAGAGTGGTTAGGTGGACCATCAATAATTGTTTCCAAAAAGTGGGTTAAGAGGATTGTTAGTAGTCTTGTGCGTTGAAAGGGTGAGAGGGAGGTTCTCAGTAATAGTGTACATTCAAGTGTGTACGTTGGAAGGGTGGGAGGGAGATCCACTAGTAGGAGTGACTTCTGAAGAATGGATGGGAGGGCTGTTAGTAGTCGTGTACATAACAAGGGTTAGAAGTATGACCTTACGTAATCAGGTACGTCCAAAGGGTTTGGGAAGAGGTTCACTAGTAACAGTGTACATCCGAAAAGTAGTTGAGGAGCTGTTAGTAGTCGTGTACATCGTAATGGTGAGGGAAGATGGCCGTAAGCAATCAAAGGGTGGAAGGGGGTGATATGACTTTAGCCATGTAAATCCGAAAGGAAGAAAGGAAGACTGTCAGTATCCGTGTGCGTCACGAACTCCCCAACAATTACTTTCTAACTGTTCTAACAAAAGTTGCCTACTTTTTATTTTGGGTAGCTGAGTGTTTAGAAGCTACAATCTATATCCGAGAATAAAAATAATTTCAAACGAAATTATTTAAGTCTACTTTATAACTAGGTGGCATATCACCACGTTATCCAAGGAATGAAGCTTGAAGTTAGGTCGCATGATAGTACCTGGTCGTATCTTTAATCTGACACAATAACTGAGCTAATGGTGAGTTGTCTTTCCCTCAGAGACAGCTCACACCACTTATCCCCTATCTACCCATAGATATGATGAACTGTGCTTTCATTTTAACCCGTTATTGTGTTGATAAAAATACAGGAATGCCATACATGCTGGAGGGGTGAATGTAGTTATTTTAATATCATAAACTGCTTAATATGACATATGGGCTGGGTCTTTTAGTGGACTACTGCTTTCGAATGAATAATATCGGCTCTTGATAGTGTTCAGACTACAAAAAAGAACGGTTCGGATAATCGAAAAATTTGATTTAAGAGAATCTTGCCTTTACCTTGCCCCTTCATTATGAAACAACAACTTTTTTATTTCTAAGTGTTCTTTGATTCGGGGACGAGACATTCACGAATATGGCACCAGAGACAAGGACAACTATAGGACTGGGAGACAAAGGCAAACAGTTATGAGTATTATGTGTTTTTTTTTTGAGTAACTATTTATATGATTTGTTTTTAAAACAATGTAAAAGTGAACTGGTCATCTTATTTGTCTTATATAACAAGAAGGATGATTGATCCTTTTGATGAATTTAGAATTTAATTATTTTGCAAAATGAATTTACAATTTCTTTCGATCAAATGATGCTCAAACTTATTATTAGAAACAACACAATAAATGTTTATGCTTCTTGGCTTTTTGTTTAAGTTCCAGCTCAAAATTTTATTGAAAGGTTTACATTTTCCTTGTGGATTTGAGATAGCCTCATTTCAAACAAGCCTTTAAACTCCTCTTTCTCTTTACTATTTTCCATGCTATTTACTCTTGACGAGAGAAAGATGATAAATATATAAAACATCATAAGGGTAAGTAAATATAGTAATTTTACTTATATCCCGTTTTAACTGTTTTCTCTCGTGAATAATCCGATCTGTTACACTCAATCATTCGACCCTCTATCTGGTGTTGACTTTGGAACTCTGTCTATCAGAAGACCGGTTGTTGTCTGTCCGTCTCTTCCCATACCAATGTGGGATTTGAACTGTCGTGGCTGTTAACTCCCCTTCTCCCTTTGACTACCAACTAGCGTCAGTTATCAGTAGCTAACGCCCGCGTTTTGTAGTTGAAAATTACTTCACCTGAAAACGGTTCCAACTCACATTTTAACATGCTTTTTTGGACAAGTGTTACTACTGTCGGCGCAGAAATTATGTGTACCCGAGTTGAAGGTTCTATACTAAGAACCCAAGAGGCCAATGAACAATCCAATCACAATATTGTTATACTCGTTTATTTGTACGTTAAGACATATGTACTTTTAATTTTATTATAAGTTTTAATAGTTTATCCAAGCTGGAACAAAAAGGACTGGAAATTTAACTTGTTTTCACTGTGCATCAATTTTACGCTTTTATTACTCAAAATCCCGACAATTAATTTGATTTATAGTTTGTTTAATACGTTGGTTGACAGATATGTTATACATAGGTTGTATAAATTTTAGATTTTTTACTTTTCAAGAAAAAAAGCTCTTATTGATTTCCTTAAACGTTTTCTTGACTTGTAGAGGACGTAAAATCAATTACTCGGTTATGTTGTAATCCTTGTGTAGTATATGGTTACTATACGTTACTTTTACATGCGCAAGTAAATGCAGTGATTTTAAATTGATTTAAATCAATTTAAAATTATTGTAAACTGATCAATCAACCTCGTATATTGGTTCAAACTCTGGTGCACATAATTTCTGCGCCTACAGAGGTGTTCCCCTAGAGGGGTTTTCCTGTTTTAGTTAAATTAAACAAAATATATGTGATTAAAATATTAGTTAAAATATAGATAGTTAAAATATAGATGTTTAAAAAATAAATCAATGTATAAATTAAAATCTTATCTCGGGGGCTCTAGAAAATTTGGTATCCTTTGAAATGTCCTTTCAATGTCTTGTTTAAAATTGTACGCTCATAAATAAAGTTGTAATCTTCATTTGAACTAAACGTTGGCCTTATGGAGAATCAAACCCAATATGGTGGCAGGTGTAGCACACTATTAAATTAAGGACTTTAAACCTGAACTCCTCGATATGTCCTTGGGAGTCGATGGTAGGCAGGGGTCTCGGAGTACGTGGGTCTATTTATCAGAGCCTGCGGACTATGTAAATGTACAGAGCCGATCTATTATTACACACCGACCACGCAGTCTGCCTGCATTCTGCACATCTGTCATCCACCATTAGCTTCCTGCTATTGCACTTGTGGAATTGCCGACTGTACAATGATGACCTTTAACTGAGTACTAATCAATTTTCATTGTCTCTCCCACCATGGACAAGTATATAATTACCTTATTGTGAACTACTGGTACAGTGTCGTCTGGCTTGCAGTGGAGAGAGATCACAGTTACGAGTTCCCCTCACCTGTTAAGACGAGACCATTTTGTTTTGAAGGCTCGTTGAGGTACCACGGTTGATTTCACCAGGGGTGATTTCACCGGGAGCGGTACAGGGGTGAAGTCTATATCTGGTCACACCGGGAGCGGTACAGGGGTGAAGTCTATATCTGGTCACACCGGGAGCGGTACAGGGGTGAAGTCTATATCTGGTCACACCGGGAGCGGTACAGGGGTGAAGTCTATATCTGGTCACACCGGGAGCGGTACAGGGGTGAAGTCTATATCTGGTCACACCGGGAGCGGTACAGGGGTGAAGTCTATATCTGGTCACACCGGGAGCGGTACAGGGGTGAAGTCTATATCTGGTCACACCGGGAGCGGTACAGGGGTGAAGTCTATATCTGGTCACACCGGGAGCGGTACAGGGGTGAAGTCTATATCTGGTCACACCGGGAGCGGTACAGGGGTGAAGTCTATATCTGGTCACACCGGGAGCGGTACAGGGGTGAAGTCTATATCTGGTCACACCGGGAGCGGTACAGGGGTGAAGTCTATATCTGGTCACACCGGGAGCGGTACAGGGGTGAAGTCTATATCTGGTCACACCGGGAGCGGTACAGGGGTGAAGTCTATATCTGGTCACACCGGGAGCGGTACAGGGGTGAAGTCTATATCTGGTCACACCGGGAGCGGTACAGGGGTGAAGTCTATATCTGGTCACACCGGGAGCGGTACAGGGGTGAAGTCTATATCTGGTCACACCGGGAGCGGTACAGGGGTGAAGTCTATATCTGGTCACACCGGGAGCGGTACAGGGGTGAAGTCTATATCTGGTCACACCGGGAGCGGTACAGGGGTGAAGTCTATATCTGGTCACACCGGGAGCGGTACAGGGGTGAAGTCTATATCTGGTCACACCGGGAGCGGTACAGGGGTGAAGTCTATATCTGGTCACACCGGGAGCGGTACAGGGGTGAAGTCTATATCTGGTCACACCGGGAGCGGTACAGGGGTGAAGTCTATATCTGGTCACACCGGGAGCGGTACAGGGGTGAAGTCTATATCTGGTCACA
>JAQJVL010000787.1:77500-136285 GCA_035578905.1 Stictocephala bisonia
GCGCAGAACATAAAGGGACCTGCGTGTTATATTTAACACATATATGGAGTTTTAGCAGCGGAGGGGAATCGTTTCATCACTCCGCGGCCGTACATCACGGGTGTGACTAACTTCCACCTACAAGTGTTTAATAGTATTTAGCAAAAAATATAACTGCAATGAACTTTACAAGTTTGTTCAACTGCTAGGCCTATTTATTGTTTACATCACTATTCATTGTGTTATTGTTATTTGAATAGTAAGTAATGATTTAATATAATCGTTCTAAGCTTGATACGTTAGTATTAATGGTCACTGCTGCTAATTACGTAGTGGGTAGGGATTCTTGCTCCACAGCCGACCCGCGGTCTACAGTTTTCCTAGTTGTCATGATCATTTTTTTAAAGGAAACCCTAGTGGAAGAAGAGAAGTTCTCTATCTCATTTCAACCACTTAGTGCATTTATTTCCCACAGATGCTTTCAATTGGTCACTTTCTAAGTGGACTTTCTATAATATCATTCGTTTCCAAAAATGCATTTCTTGTGAAATCTTTTACAACTTTATACGTCAGTGAGGTGGAGAGGTGAGGTATGAGAGGAACATATTTCTTAATGTGCGTCTAGAAAAAAAACTGAAAAATATGATTTGTTAAGATATTTCACCGCTTATGGGGTTAGCCTAAGACAATGTTTTTTACACGAGAAAAAAAATTCTCTGTTAACAGGCAATAAGTGGATATTACCTAATAACGAGGAAGTTTCTTGTTCTGAAAAGTTGATATTTTAACATATGAGGCGCTTGACACCTCCAAGAAATCATAAATAATCAATGTAAAATATTAATTTTCCAACCATGAAATTAACAAAATCCGAACAGAGGTTATTTAAATTATATTTATTAATAAATATTTCAGGTTATGCATCGTACAGTATATTTACATTGATTCTTTATTTATTTATACAGTATTTTTACATTGATTAATTTCTTCTGATTCCAGGAATCTATTGAATCTACCATAATAAACTGTATTCGCGTTTGTGTCTCAGTATTTTTTTTAGAAGTTATAGATTTTAAATCCCGAAGTTTAACACATTTTTTAAGAACCCCCTAATTACTATTTTGAAGTGTTGTTTATTACAAAGTAGGCTACATAATATTAAACTGTTCATGCATGATTACAGAAAGATGCTGAGGGGGTGGCTTATGAAAGAAGACTTATTTTAGTGAAAAATGTGCAACAAGCAATACGGCTGAAAGACAGTCACAAGGTCCTTAGTTTTTTAATAAATAATAAACAAATAAATAATTAATTAAAATGGTACTGAGGGTTTTGTGCCCACTATTACTTTTCCTTCCATCTAAAATATATTCCGTTACAAAGAAAGAAGTTAGTCAAAATTAAAGCATTATCTACCATGAAATAATATATAACTGTATATGTTTAAAAGTTTATTTGTTTAAAAGTAATTTGTAGTAAAAATGTTTATTCGCCTGCCACCAGTTTGAAATGGCTAGAAATAACTAAATGGCTAGTTTTCTGCATTTTCTAAAATTGATGCAAAAAAGTTAATCAAACATTTCTAGAATTATTAATGTTTTGTAAAAAACACAAAAATACATATAGACACTAAGCGGAGTGGAATTAAAAAAATTATCCCATATTTTTGCACTAAATTAAGTGTAGAATCCGAAAAGTAACAGCCAGAACACCTTTTTTGTGACACCCTGTATATTTAACGGTGTATAATAAATAGACCAAAATAGTGTTAATCATCACGATCAGTTACGGTTAAGTATAAGGAAATATCATAGGGCCCTGATAAACACTTCACCTTTTTGTAATTACTTAGTTCTATTTTCCAATATGTACATTGAGTCCAGTCGTATTCCGTTCTTACGCTGTAAAGGTCTGCCCGTTGGACCAGTATCCGTATACTCGAGGTCTCATTTGTTCTCGTCGTTGCCTTTTTACAATACATACACTGGTCCTGAGGTATAACATGGATAAGTGCTCTAGAAAAATAAACCTCCGCCCCAACGGTCTCTATATATAGCCAGGTGCGTGGTCGGGTGCATTAATACTATCAGTATGCACTGATTTACACGTCCGCGGTGCCAGGCGCTGGATACTCAGACGCTCGGGAGAACAGGTGGCGGCTGTACCAAGGCCGGGCAAGGCCGTGTGACAATTGGGCACGCGTGATTCTCGTGACGCACGAGTGGGCACAGGCTTTACAGTAATAGGCGCACCCTAAGTTACTGATAGCTTGTATAAATTTGAAAGTTTTTCCTTGTATATTTACTTCTTATGCACTTATAAGGTTTCTTACATTCTTACATATGAGACGCCGACACAACGTTGTTGGTATTTTAAGGCGAATATGAATGGTTATATGAGTGTGGATGAGTGTAGTCTGGTTACTAACTGAGCTCAACTGTTCCTCAGAAAGGGCAATTTATTAATAGCCCAACAGCCAGGGCAACTAAGGGACCTACAGCTTTACGTGGAATCCGAACCACGTAGTGCTGGTCTGATTTTCAGCTAATTGACAAGCCTAATACTCAGTTATCTCCCCCACACAACATCCGCACAATAATTACCACCCAACATGGACACCTCAGTCTTCTCTAGTAGTGTCCACGCCGATAGCAACCATCAAGCGGACGCCATGTCGGTATTAAGAGGACCGAGCATCCAACCTATCGCCTACAATCTCCAAACACTTTGTCCCCATGTAGCTGGGTTACAGCACTGTTTCAAGGCGAATTCGTTGATACAAACATATTATAAAAAATAAACAGTTTACTCCACAAGAATGTAATTTAAAAATTATTAACTTCATTTATGAAAGAAATTTATTGGCTGTTATTGATTTAAATGGAACCTCAACTAAATAAGTTGTACTTGAATTTAAGTCACTTAATCTTGTTTCAATTCTATTTTATGTTAAAGATGGATAGTTTAAAATATCCTAGTTTGTGCCATTTAGGTGCAACATTTTGTGTCAATATCCACTAGTATCGTGGGTTACGGGTTAGTGTAAGAACAGTAGATATCGTGGGTTACGGGTTAGTGTAAGAACAGTAGATTTCGTGGGTTACGGGTTAGTGTAAGAACAGTAGATTTCGTGAGTTACGGGTTAGTGTAAGAACAGTAGATATCGTGGGTTACGAGTTAGTCTAAGAACAGTAGATTTCGTGGGCTACGGGTTAGTGTAAGAACAGTAGATATCGTGGGTTACGGGTTAGTGTAAGAACAGTAGATTTCGTGGGTTACGGGTTAGTGTAAGAACAGTAGATTTCGTGGGTTACGGGTTAGTGTAAGAACAGTAGATTTCGTGAGTTACGGGTTAGTGTAAGAACAGTAGATATCGTGGGTTACGAGTTAGTCTAAGAACAGTACATTTCGTGGGTTACGGGTTAGTGTAAGAACAGTAGATTTCGTGAGTTACGGGTTAGTGTAAGAACAGTAGATATCGTGGGTTACGTATTAGTCTAAGAACAGTAGATTTCGTGGGTTACGGGTTAGTGTAAGAACAGTAGATATCGTGGGTTACGGGTTAGTGTACGAACAGTAGATATCGTGGGTTACGGGTTAGTGTAAGAACAGTAGATATCGTGGGTTACGGGTTAGTATGAAGGAATAAATTACGGGTTAGTGTAATAACAGGGATATCGTGGGTTACGGGTTAGTGTAAGAACAGTAGATTTCGTGGGTTACGGGTTAGTGTAAGAACAGTAGATATCGTGGGTTACGGATTAGTGTAAGAACAGTAGATTTCGTGGGTTACGGGTTAGTGTAAGAACAGTAGATATCGTGGGTTACGGGTTAGTGTAAGAACAGTAGATTCGTGGGTTACGGGTTAGTGTAAGAGCAGTAGATTTTGTGGGTTACAGGTTAGTATGAAGGAATAAATTACAGGTTAGTGTAAGAACAGTAAATTTCGTGGGTTACGGGTTATTGTAAGAACAGTAGATTTCGTGGGTTACGGGTTAGTGTAAGAACAGTAGGTTTCATGGGTCACAGGTTAGTCTGAAGGAATAAATTACGGGTTAGTGTAAGAACAGTAGATTTCGTGGGTTACGGGTTAGTGTAAGGACAGTAGATTTCGTGGGTTACGGGTTAGTGTAAGGACAGTAGATTTCGTGGGTTACGGGTTAGTGTAAGGACAGTAGATTTCGTGGGTTACGGGTTAGTGTAAGGACAGTAGATTTCGTGGGTTACGGGTTAGTGTAAGGACAGTAGATTTTGTGGGTTACGGGTTAGTGTAAGAACAGTAGATTTCGTGGGTTATGGGTTTAGTGTAAGGAACGTAGTTATCACAGATTACATTTTAGTAGGATTCATAAAATGTATCAAAATGTTCACTGAGGTAAGAGTATTAAAACATGCTAAAGGTACATTAATTAATTTAAAGTAAGTACCTATGTTAGGTTTCAATAAGAATAACCCTCAAACAACAACTGATTTGTCAAAGACTAAACAAACAAAACCAACGAGGGTGGGTTTATTTGAATTATTGGAAATTACATAATGCACTGCTGTCTTCAAGGTCTAATTTTCTACAGCCAGATTTAGTTCACCACTGATGAATTAGGTTTCAGAATGGAGGACCCTAAAGCAATCTATCAGCTTATATTTAACAACCCTTGTTCTGTAAATCAGCTGACCAAACCCCCTTCTCTCAACCAGCTGGCCATTAACGGAGTTTTTCTAAAAATACTTAGACCATATAAGACTATGTTTAACTTGAAGGTAAGGATTTCGTTGGACATTTTACATGATTAGGTTATTTTTTTACAACTGGTGTTTATTTTCTTAAAATACATAACATATGTTTGTTATATTTATGGATTTTAAGGACCCTGTTAAATTTAGTTTTAAGCATATTTATTTTTATAGCATACCATTCGTTTAGATTATATGAGTGTTATTAATATAATCTAAACACCACCTTCAGAATGGACTTGTTAAAAAGGGGTTCAAACAATCAGATACATTTTTAATAATGTCATTTTACTGAATTACCTTTAATGTTATGTTATTAATGGATACATGAGTGTATAAAGAGAAAACGAATGTTATTTAGTATAACATTTTTACGTCTCAGTTTGACTACTTTAAGATGAACTCCCTGAGTCGCTGGCCTTGACTTTAGGATGAACTCCCTGAGTCGCTGGCCTTGACTTTAGGATGAACTCCCTGAGTCGCTGGCCTTGACTTTAAGATGAACTCCCTGAGTCGCTGGCCTTGACTTTAAGATGAACTCTCTGAGTCGCTGGCCTTGACTTTAGGATGAACTCCCTGAGTCGCTGGCCTTGACTTTAGGATGAACTCCCTGAGTCGCTGGCCTTGACTTTAAGATGAACTCCCTGAGTCGCTGGCCTTGACTTTAAGATGAACTCCCTGAGTCGCTGGCCTTGACTTTAAGATGAACTCCCTGAGTCGCTGGTCTTGACTTTAGGATGAACTCCCTGAGTCGCTGGCCTTGACTTTAAGATGAACTCCCTGAGTCGCTGGCCTTGATTTTAAGATGAACTCCCTGAGTCGCTGGCCTTGACTTTAGGATGAACTCCCTGAGTCGCTGGCCTTGACTTTAGGATGAACTCCCTGAGTCGCTGGCCTTGACTTTAGGATGAACTCCCTGAGTCGCTGGCCTTGACTTTAAGATGAACTCCCTGAGTCGCTGGCCTTGACTTTAAGATGAACTCCCTGAGTCGCTGGCCTTGACTTTAAGATGAACTCCCTGAGTCGCTGGCCTTGACTTTAAGATGAACTCCCTGAGTCGCTGGCCTTGACTTTAAGGATGAACTCCCTGAGTCGCTGGCCTTGACTTTAAGATGAACTCCCTGAGTCGCTGGCCTTGACTTTAAGATGAACTCCCTGAGTCGCTGGCCTTGACTTTAAGATGAACTCCCTGAGTCGCTGGCCTTGACTTTAAGATGAACTCCCTGAGTCGCTGGCCTTGACTTTAAGATGAACTCCCTGAGTCGCTGGCCTTGACTTTAAGATGAACTCCCTGAGTCGCTGGCCTTGACTTTAAGATGAACTCCCTGAGTCGCTGGCCTTGACTTTAAGATGAACTCCCTGAGTCGAGTCGCTGGCCTTGACTTTAAGATGAACTCCCTGAGTCGCTGGCCTTGACTTTAAGATGAACTCCCTGAGTCGCTGGCCTTGACTTTAAGATGAACTCCCTGAGTCGCTGGCCTTGACTTTAAGATGAACTCCCTGAGTCGCTGGCCTTGACTTTAAGATGAACTCCCTGAGTCGCTGGCCTTGACTTTAGGGTGAACTCCCTGAGTCGCTGGCCTTGACTTTAAGGTGAACTCCCTGAGTCGCTGGCCTTGACTTTAAGATGAACTCCCTGAGTCGCTGGCCTTGACTTTAAGATGAACTCCCTGAGTCGCTGGCCTTGACTTTAAGATGAACTCCCTGAGTCGCTGGCCTTGACTTTAAGATGAACTCCCTGAGTCGCTGGCCTTGACTTTAGGATTTTCAGTGTCGTTTGTTGATCGGATGCCAAAAAAGGTGCTTCTGTCGATCAGTGGTATTTCTATGATATTTTTACAACAACAAAATTAAATATATGATTTCATTTAGTGCTCATGAATTCTAGTGCAGATATGCAAGCCTAGTTTACAATCGACAATAATTTACATTTTTATAAGTAAAACGTAATGCAAATTGACAAGATTCAGTATTTTTTTAAGGTGTATGAGCATTCACTAACGAGTCCGGGAAGTGTGCAATACAACCCAATACATACAAACTTGTAAACAATACCAGAGAGAAGAAAGAAACAGAGGACCTTTTACTGCATTTATCTTTTGAGTATTTGGAGGAATAAAGGGAGGGACTGACAAGGTGCTGGCCGCCATTCGCATGGTAAACTGGAAAAATAACTACTCGACACACATTCTGCACTCTATTAGATGAGATTCTTCCTGCTCTGTGACACTACCAACATTTCTGAGTGGATCTAGTTTCCAATTATCTAAAATTTAAATATTTCTTAAATAAACCATTTCGTACTTGTATACAAAAATGTATTCATATGTACAAATACTATTACAAATATTAATATTGAATAGATAGAACATAAATAAAATAAATAAATAAGTATTTTATTGCATAAAAACAATTATTACAATTGTATCGCAATCGTCATAACGTGCTTACTGTTTAAACTAATATTTAGTCCTAAGTCTAATTTAAAATATCAATGAATAGTATATAACATTCCACTCACTCATTCAAACATACAATCAAACATGCAAACAATTCACACATTCAATCACAATTCAAAAACAATTCAATCACACAGGCCGACATTTAGGAAATTATGCGGTCTCCCAGCTATAGGCCATAAACTCGTCCACACTGTAGAAGGCTTGTGCCAAGGACTTTAGACGAGTTTTGAATGCCTTCGGCATTGTGGCATTTTTAATTGAATCTGGCAGACTGTTGACGAATTTAGCTCCTGCCTGTGAGGGCAGTCGCTCAAACGCTGCCGTTCTGTGTCTCACAGTTCGGTAGGTTTCCCTGCCTCTAGTTTGATAGGAATGGAAGTTGGACCCTCGTATGTGAGTACATTTTGTCATGAAAAACACTGATGCTTCTAAAATATAGAGGCAGGGCAAAGTCAACAGTTGTAACTTTTTGAATGTTGGTCTGCACGACTCTCTCCAGTGTAATTTTGCTATTATTCTGATTGCTTTCTTCTGGAGCTTGAAGATTCGGGAGAAGTGTGTGTCAGTACACCCACCCCACAGAGCTACTCCGTAAGAGATGTGTGGGTAGATGATACCATAGTAAGCCGTCATCAGTACCTGAGTTTGGCAGTACTTGGATAGCTGACTCAAAACAAAAATGCCTGAGGATAGCTTTGCACACACATTGTCGACGTGATTACCCCAAGTCAACCCTCGATCGAGGTGTATACCAAGGAATTTTGTCACGTCGACTTCCTCGATCTCAGTGTCACCCATCATGATTGTTGGGCTTTCATCTGATTCGGATTGTCGCAATGAAAATTGAATGAATGTTGATTTTTTTGGGTTTGTTTTGAGATTGAGTTCATTGAAATGCTGTATTGAGCCATTCAGCTCAGTATACGCTGTCATTTCAATTTCTTCTTTTGATGATGCTCCAAAACAGAGAGTCGTGTCATCTGCATACTGGACGAGCCGTCCATATTGCAGTGATGAACCAACGTCATTAACGTAGATCAAGAAGAGCAGAGGACTTAGAATAGAGCCTTGCGGAACCCCATAGCTCAGTCCCTCCTCTCCTGAACATACGTTTGAAATTTTGACGGTTTGAGTGCGATTACTGAGGTACGATTTCAACCACTGGAGTGATATTCCTCGAACCCCGTAATGCTCTAGTTTGTGTAAGAGGGTGCCATGATCAACACAGTCGAAAGCCTTTGATAAGTTTAAGAATACACTGAGTGTACTCTTTCGACTTTCGATGCCTTCTAATACCATATCTACTAAACGCACGACCGCGTCTATTGTAGATTTTCAGATTGCTCATTAGTTTACACACTACATTACCGAAGCGTAAATATTTATCTTATCCGGCAGAATGTTGCCAAATCGACGGTACGAGGAGTGTGGAACCGCGAATATCAACACTCTCTGACGGAACTCACCACGAAGTACTGGGTCATTTTGAGAGTGACAACGTTTAGTTAAATACTAAGGAAAAAAGAAAAAAATGTCTTCTAATTTAACAGGAAATGGCATTAATAAGAAATGAGATGCCGAATTGAATGAGAAATTGAGTTCGACTTAGCTATCAAAGGATTATTTATTAATAGCCCAATAGCCTGAACTAAGGGGCCTACATTGTCTTATGGACACCACTTTGTCCCCAAGTACCTGGGTTACAGGCGTGCACCACTAAGTTAATTAATGATTTAACTCTGTGTAGGATGTCCTGTTTATTAATAATTATGAAATAAACTTAAACCGTAAAGTGGATTTTTATTATTTTTAGTAACTTTAGAGATCTTATGGTAGAGAGGTACCATAACACCTCTCTACTTCAATATGAATTATCTACTCCATGATAATATTCTTCGCTGCTCTTATATTTTTCAAACGATAAGTCAAGAACAACAACAGAACAGATTGTGTAATTGTTGTTGTTGAAAGAAAAATATTCTTCCGTCATTTTCTTAGTTGTAAATTTCCATTTTTGGCTTGGAGTAACTTTTGAATGTTCAAATTTGATTTGCACTTGTTATAAAATGGCATTACTGACAAATATGGGCGTTCAATATTGAACTCTTATCAGAGTAAATATAAAACTATCCGTTTGAAGTATAAAAACAATAGTACATTCAAGTGAATTAAAGGATTTATTGACTAAAACAGTTAAATAAAGCAATCTACAACTTAAATGTAATGTTTTTGGCATACTTATACCATACTGAACTTAACAAAAAACATTATAATCAGAAAAAAAATATATGGAGCCATTTAGTCGTATTATTTTTATTCAAAAGTCTTCATTCGTCAAACATAAAATTTTAACTATAATACTTGCAAAGGACTCACGTATTTACTTATGGTAATTTAATGTACTTAGACCGTTCAAATACAAAAAATGAAATAAAGTATATATTGTTTAAGTGCAGTAATCTAACAATATAGCGTGAAAGGAAAACCTGTAATAAAGAAGGTTAGTATGTTTTTAAATAAAGTATATATTGATTAAGTGCAGTAATCTAACAATATAGCGTGAAAGGAAAACCTGTAATAAAGAAGGTTAGTATGTTTTTAAATCCTGAAGACAGAAGTCAATAAATTCACGCGCTCTTAGTTTTACTGGAGCAGGCGTGTCGGAGTACAGCAATTACTGCACGCGGCTACTTAAATGTTTTATTACTCCGTGGAATAATGGTAGTATTCTTTTTCTTGCTGATACAAGCAGATGCGCGGCAGTGCTGCGCGGTAGAGTGCATTTTCTATATTGCACAACCATGTTCTAGCTAGTAATACTATCCATACAGTTTAATGGCGGTTTAACATTCTTATTCAGATACCGTTGAGATGCCTTCTGGGAACCTGTTAAAGGTTATCCATTTTTATGTTTTTAAAGTAATTAATGACTCGAGTGTTGCATTTAAGAACAGATAAAACAGAAACAGAGATGGCTTTCTTATGGCCGCAGTGAGCGTGTCATAGGTAGTAAATAGGGGTTGTAAATAAATAGATTACAACTAATTTACATCTTCATACATCTGTAGTAGTAATTATTACTTTTATTCTTGAGGAATAAGGGGTAATAAAGGGAGGGACTGACAAGGTGCTGGCCCCACCATCATATGGTAAACTGGAAAAAAACTCCTCGATTTACTAACTCGATAATCATTTAGCACACTTTCGATATGACATGATTCTTTCTTCTCTGTTATTTAAACCATTAACAATAAACTCCTATGTTCAACATAAATTAAAGGTCTTTGAGAAAAAACCAGATTAAGACCAGGAGAAATGTTTTCGACCTCGAGAAATCGACTGGCATAGGTCTCAACCCTAGGAAAATTCTTATTTCTGCCCCAGAGGCTCCTAGACTTCCCATGTATCACGACGAGCCTGCGCAGTGGACTGTGACGTCACATGGGCGAAATCAGCTGATTTGTTTATTCTATTAAATACTAGTAACTAAATATACCAATTGCATAGAAGCATTCATCTAAATAGAAAGCAAGTTACGTATCACTTATCAGCTGGAATTATAATTACAGGAATTAGAACAGTATTTTGTGTTCATTTTTGCCATTCAGCACAAGTGACGTCATGGGAGATGCGCGTGATACCTGCCACCTTATTTTCTATGTACCGTAGTTTTCGTGTGTCTTGCTATAGTTACTTAGCAGTATACTGTTATTTATTTTGCATTTTGTAGAATAAGGTTAACAAAATTCTAAAAATTAGTAATTTTAAACTAAGAAACCCGAGTGGTGTAGTATGTAAGAGAATTCCATCAGATTTTAGAAAATATTTACGAGCTCCACTGTCCCCAAAACCAAAATTCATTGTCATAATGCTTAAGAATCCTGGTGAGGGCGTAGGCCGATCTTCCTAACGAGGCGACATGCCGAGATCCACAAATGGGACTGTAGCAGAGAGCCTCGGTGAGGCAACCATGCAAACTTTCCCCTCGGAGACTATAGGCCGAGTTCCACAAAGGGGCATCTAGCAGAGCGTTTTGTTGAGGCCGTAGGCCGAGTTCCAAAAAGAGGCTAAAGGTAAACGCGGAAGACCTCCGAAACGAAATGTATTAATAACCTACAAGGTACAGGAACAACAAACGATCCTCTGGGAGATATGGATGCTACTTCTTCAGTTTGCAAAATTCAACTGAGCGAAGCTTGGTCTCCTGGTACTATGACCTAAACTAACTATACTCTACTCTGCCCGCCCAACTAAAAGAAACTCAGTGCGTAAAGAAGTTTAAAGTTAAATTAAAAAAATGTTTAATACATAGCTATTATCAGCTTCTTTTACCCCATCTGGACTGACCTGAGATGCAATTTAAAAAAAAAATAAATAAAAATAAAATTTAAGCTAATTTACCCTCAAGAACTTTCCTGATAATTTGAGAGGAAAAGATCCAAGACGATCAGATCTCTATGGAGCTGTGGAAGAATTAAATAAATTTTAAATGAGAATATTTCCTTGCTCTGAAAAAATCTGTATCTAGGTAGAAAGAAGCGCTCCAGTCATAACTAGGTGCGTTAAAATGTCCAATCATTAAGATGTTAGGCTTTTTCCCCAATGAATAAAGGGTGTTTAATAAAAATACTGGTGTCAGTACCAATTAGGGATAAATGTCTCACCAGAGTTCAAAATCTACCTGCATTTTGATATAATACGCTAAAGTCCATCATTAGGCACTTGTGTTGAGGCTTTCTCTGATAGCTCGGTGGACTCAAATTTGTGGTTTGTATGAAATATAAGATATATTGTAGCTTCAATTTAACTACTATAATTAATTTATAAAATCAGTCGATTAATTTATAAAACTAAAAAATATTTAGGCTCTTTGTTGTGAACAATTATTAAAATCGACGTCGACCTTTGAAAATATAGCATAACACAACTTATTATTTCGAGCGTTATCTATAAAAAGCTCCCATAGTAGGCTCATACAGTATGACTTTTTTAAATGAAATATTATAAATAATTACACATTGTTGTTTTTAAAAACCTTCCCAAAATTCATGTTTTTTGTTTTCTAAAAAAAAAACTGTAGAAAATTACTTCTAATTATAGTATTATTCTGTGAACAAGAATAATAAGAAACTCATAAAAGAGCCAAAGGTATTTACGAATAGCCAAACGATTTTGAACCACTCACCTAAATATAAAAACTAATCTCGATGTGCCCGGTGAAAAGAGAAATTCTCTACACGTTCATTACTCTTGGAAGTCAACTGACTCGTTCAATCTTCAACGACATATTTGCATTTAAATTAATGACGATAAGAACGCCAGATTACCTCTACGGATCGAGGGCCAACAGCTGATGTGTTAACAGCTGATCGAATTTAGGTTGTGCCAGTTTTGGCGCCAAGTCGTTAGTAACAGGTGATTAGGTAATGATGCCCACCAAATTATCGAATTCAATTTACAATCGCCACCTCAACGAGAAGAGAAAATAGTGTATCAAATAATATGATTGAAGTCTTGAGTATAATTGAAAAACGCTGATAAATTGATGGTCAACCAATAATTTTGACAGTGTTAGTAATGTTATTGAAGTTAAAAAAAATTGCGTTGTATTTTTAATATTTTACCTTAGAATTATAAGTAATAACCGACAAAAAATATTGCATTAAACTGTTCGGAAACCCTCCGTGTGGAGAATGGACAATAGAAGTAACAGAAGGAATCTGTGAAGTCCAATTGCGGACAAAGAGAATCTAGATGAGAACTAAAAAACCAATTGCAGTAGAAAGTTGTCTATATTTTTGGAAAACAATATTTGCTCACATATTGTCACAAGTTTTGTTAATAATATAAACCAAACATCATTTATGCTTGGTGTACTATATTTATACTTGTTTGTTTTCTCTATATTACATCACGTCTTTTATTACTCCTTTATTTCAAATTTTATCTAGGTTTTAATTTAGTCTAGAAAAACATAATACATAGGCTTATTCCCCAATTAAAGCAACTCTTTCTTTCTTGTATTATATAGGTATTATATAGGTATTATATATTATATGACTGTTATATTGTTTTATATAAGTTAAAAAGTGTTCTCTTTTGTTTCTCTGTCAAGGAGATACATTCACATGTAATGGTTTTTGGATGTGTTTTAAATGTTTTTTACTTTATTTATTTTAGCAATAATTTTCTTTTCTGCTCTGTTTTATTATACTGGCAGGCACCACAGAAATGAGGGAGTATTTATTTTAACTACAGTTGGACTCTGAAGTTTTAATTTTATTAATTATCCTTTGCATATTTATAAACAATATGCAGTCAGTTTTATTCCTGAGTTGTACTATGTTCTGTTGTATCTATAGCTATACGTTCATATAAATCGAACAATAATGTGTTACTGCAACAAGAAAGGTGTTTGAGCGATAGTGTAAATGTTCTCTCAAACAAAACGATTAGCGTCATCATAGTGTAATGCAGGTTCAACACTGTCATCATAGTTTTAATGCAGGTCCAACATTGTCGTCATAGTGTAATGCAGGTTCAACATCGTCATCATAGTTTTAATGCAGGTCCAACATTGTCGACATAGTGTAATGCAGGTTCAACATCGTCATCATAGTTTTAATGCAGGTCCAACATAGTCATCATAGTGTAATGCAGGTCCAACATTGTTGCCATAGTGTAATGCAGGACCAACATCGTCATCATAGTTTTAATGCAGGTCCAACATCGTCATCATAGTTTTAATGCAGACCCAACATCGTCGTCATAGTGTAATGCAGGTCCAACATCGTCATAATAGTTTTAATGCAGGTCCAACATCGTCATCACAGTTTTAATGCAGGTCCAATATCGTCGTCATAGTTTTAATGCAGGTCCAACATCGTCGTCATAGTGTAATGCAGGTCCAACATTGTCGTCATAGTGTAATGCAGGTCCAACATCGTCATAATAGTTTTAATGCAGGTCCAACATCGTCATCACAGTTTTAATGCAGGTCCAACATCGTCATCATAGTTTTAATGCAAGTCCAACATCGTCGTCATAGTGTAATGCAGGTCCAACATCGTCATCATAGTGTAATGTAGGTCCACTATTTGGTATTAATATTTAATATACATTCATCTACATCCATAATTTTTCTTCCCATCTCATATACTGGTTGTTAACAGTGTTCACATTTATACACACCCTCCACCATTAACCTAACCCATGGTTTTATAGCCTGTATCACTTCATCTAGCGTCCCTCTTGGCATCCCATTATTCCTCATCCAAAATCAGCCATTGCCAAACATTTTTTAGAACCAAACACTCTTTATCAGACATCAGTTTATTAGCAGAAGGTATACAACAAATTACCTCAATTCATATGAGACATACTACATAAGCGAGCATATAAATTATTTAGTGAATAGCGAACCAAATATCCCTTTTTTATTCTTTAATTTAATTTGTATCAGATAATTTATTTTATAGTGTTATTTTTTATTTAATATATTTTAGTTCTTCATAAACCCAAAGTAAATAGCGCGTAGAGGAGAGAACATCATTTTTTCCCCACCACAGTTCCCCCCAGCGGCAGTGAGCTGCAAGGTACAGTCACGTACAAAACATATTAACCGATGATGGTAAAATATTTTAACTCTGGTTATAACAAGTTTAATTATGTTGGTGAAACTGGCAATTAATATATTATTTAAACCATTATGAATACTTCAATGCAAACTTAATTTGATTAAACAACACGATAGAAGATCCAACGTAAACACTGTGGCTTCTTGTAAACAAGTGGGATCATTGTTTTTATGACAGATTCATGTTTCTAGCAGTGACTGTACTTAGAACGTATGACAGTGCGTGGTGGGGGACATAATGTGTTGCGCATGAGCTGTTCGCAGGCCATTGACTATGCGTCGGATGATACTACTGATACTAGTGGATTTTGACAGTGAAAACTTTATTTTCGGAAGGCAGTATACGTTTTAAATTGTATTGGATTATATGAGTTTTTATTTCTACAGATTATTAAATTACAGTTTGTCTCACCCTTCAATAAGGTGTTTACTCTATGTAAAGGTGAGTCTCTATCATTGTGTTCGTACGATATTATCATTTCAACCATTTAAATCATTATCATCACGATAATTTATTTCAATGTGAATTTATGAATATTGTTACTGTATATTTAAACTATTTTTATTAGACAGTACTTTTAAAGTAGCTTTTAATTTATTATTTAGTGAAAACAATAGTTTATCTTTATCCGTTGATCAGAAATTAATGATTGTCAGTTATAAGGGTCATTATGATATAAAGGAGCCAATGATAACAGAGTAAAGCCTGGTTGATGGATGGGTTCGACAGATAACAGCTGGACAAAAACAGGAGACAGTAATTGGTGTCTGGAGTCTCCAGGTCCAGAGCCACCCTGATGTCAAGGAAAGAGATGATACAAACTATACCTTAGGCCAAAGAGTACGGAAACGTGATCTCCATGCTCGCCACCATAGAGCAACGAATGTCGTCTGAACACTTATTTTCTACATTTATTCCAAAATAACGTGATTTATTACTAGTAATGTTGACTCATTACCAAATAACCCGTGGTTTCAATTTATATTTTGACCGTAGCTGTAAATGTTTACATGTATACAGAGTTATTCAAAGCTCTGGGGACACCCCCATTACTTGTTGATGTTTTGGTGTATACCAACCAAACTCATAACATGTTTATAAGGCATAGAAATGTACTTTTATATTCATAGGGCAAAGCGTCCACAAAACCAAAATTGGATATTTTAGGGGTTTTAAATGCAAGTCCGCATCGAGTTACCCCTATATTTAAAGGTCTGGGAAAACAAAACGGACAAATACAACATTGGAAAACATTTTGTTATTTTTTTAATATTCTGATTATAAAATAAAATAATACTTTAATTTCCGCTTTCATAAATTATTTAGGTGAATTTGTTACTATTCATGTTATGGTTGAGATGGAGACCTCTGATTCCCGCTGTTCGTTTTCTTTTCACAAAAACCTTTAAAAACAGGAGTGACTTTATGCGGGTTTGCATGTAGCATGGTTGAGTTGCCCCCAAAATATTCAATTTTGGTTTCGTGGGCACAATTGGCCAATGTATAAAAAATACATTTTTGTGCCATACAATCTTGTTATGGGTTTGATTATTCAACACCTCCATACTAAGAAGTGGTGTCTGGAGACTACAGTCAATACCGGAGGTGGTGGGGCGGACCTATGTCACGTGACCAACCACAATAGCCAGTAAATTGTCAACCAGCTATTGTTATGCCACCTGCGATCGTCAAAAAGGGTTTCGGCACTTTGGCTAGTGGAAGAGAAGACGTGGCGGCGGCAAGAGATGGTACAATCTACATTGTCTAACATCGCAGATGTCGACGGTCAACGACTCTTTAAGTTTAGTCGTTAACTCGTGTTCGCGCCGCCACCACGTGTTTGGTCCAACCAAAGACTGCTAATTCGACAGGAAGTGTATTATTTATTTATTTTATTTACAATGCAACAAAACAGCAACAAGGCCAATAGCATTGTAGCACTTAATAACAATAATCGATTTAGCATGCAAAAAGAGTCTATGGCAGCCAGCGATCAGTCCATGCACTTCACTAGGTTTTATAACAATCCTCTAATAAAAAAATAGAAATTAATGCAATCTAAAATAACGAGAATTAAACTATGAGCTAAATATAAATTTTAATAACAAGCATTTTTAACCTAACTTTAAGCAACGATTATTACTTTTTAGCTAATTGAAAATAAATAATAGTAAACATTAAATAAATAAAATTAACATTAACAATTAACAACAATTACTAATTGACAAACAATAATGTTAACAACTAAAGAAACAACTAAAACAATAATACTAACAACAATAAGAAAACAACTAAATATACAGTATTCAGAAAACAACCAACAATCAAAACGCGTTTCAAAATATTAGGAAGGAATATATGGCCTATATTATTCATCCAAAAACGTGAAAAAAAAACTTTCAAAATCTATGTTTAACTTTAAAACTGCAAAACTTAATCTTTGACACCAGGTAGTAAATTTGTTCTGTACTTCTCCAATGAACAATTGAAAATATCTATTGATAGTGGACAAATATTGTGTAATCTAGACATATTATTTAAGGGAGAATAATGTATCCGTGTAATGTCCTAGAGTAGTTCTGGAGAAACGTGGGATAAACTACAAAGTTACGTGAGTTGGAACGAAGCACAGCGATATCCAGACTAGCCAACAGATAACGGTCGTCCAGCTCCCATTCACCAGCTTATGGAGTAAAGAAGCAGGCTGACGTTACGTCTCCTTAATAAGCTAACTATACTAAATAAATCCATCAGTTCTGTATAAGGGACTGCATCTGTGTAGCGACCAAATGATTTGTAATAAAGATACTTTAAAAACCCTTTTTTGAATGTTTTCGATCATTTCATTGAGATAACTCACAATTATGTAGAAGAGAGGAACAAACTGACACTTTATTGTAGTTGGTACCACAATCAGATGCACATGTTCAGGTATGCTGGGAAGCATTGATCCTCTGTTGTCAAAATAATATCATTGTGGCGAACCCTTGGATAATACAAAAGCAAATGGCAATGTTTTGACAACAGAGGACGAATAGGCCTTTCCGACATACCTGAACCCTGTGTATCTAAGTCTGGAAAACTATAATTTGCGGATATTCTCACATTTCGGTTCTTTACTTTTTTAAATCCAAGTGAAAAAATCTCAAATTTTAACAGTCATACAAACAATCATTGCAAATTACAAATTTCAGGTGATTTTAAATATGGACACTCAACCCATCAGAAGGACTCACCCAACTACTTACAGGAGCTAAGCGGTAAAATTCTTTCTACGAATAAACTAGATCAAATTAAATAAATAACAAAAAAACAGATAAATTTGGGCAGTTTATTTGATTTCACGACGAAATTTTGGAGATTTACTAAAGAGTTCAAGTATGTCAAGTATAATTTAACGTGTTTTTATTTAATAAAACAACATTTTCATAAATTACCTTATATCAAAAATATCCATAATTATAACGAAAGAAATTCAAATCGACTGAAAATTCAACAATGTAAATACTCAACAACATTAAAAAATTATGAATGTATTGTTATTAAATGATATAATACGTGGCCTTATCAAGGAAGACATTTAGAAACTAAACGATACAATAAAAAAAAATAAAAAAAAACTGACTGCAAGATTCTTAGTATGTTTATACAAAATTGAGGACCTGTTTCAAATTCCAATTAAATTTATATATAGATGAATTTTACCTTTTGTTATTTTAAAACATAATAGTACCTCACTTGAGGTTTTATACAATGAATGAATGTGTAATATTTCAGTGCTTCGTACTGAACAGAATTTGAAGTGAACTTCTCAATTCTGTCTGTGTATCGGTGTCGCTTGTGTTGTTCACTGCAGTTATCTTTTCATTAACACTTTTAACCTTATATTCAATACATATCATGAACAAATACAAATGCTAATAAATAGCTTTCAAACAACAGTTTCCATACATTTTTCACACACAAATTATGGCAATTTCAAGGCAGTTCAGAGTTGAGCGTATAGAAGCACGATTATTCAGGTAGTCATAAATAAAATTAAAAAAAAGCTTCCAAAATCCTTTTTCTTCATTTAAATACATAAAATAAATTCCATAATTATCTGCAAAGGTTCAAGCATTTTGTTACAAACTTTATAAATTTGTGTTTTGTTAAAAAAGATTTTAATTAAATGAGTTCCAGTGTACAGTTTCATCTCTGAGCCATACAAATATATCGAATAAACAAATGTATTCGCCTTACAGTTGTATAAAATATATGCCTTTAGACAGTTTACTAATGCGTGACATGTTCAGTTTGTCTGATTTCAACACAAGTCAGGTTTTCACATGTATGATACATCCAAGACGCACTTTGACCCTCAGTTAGTCATGCGAGAGATTATTTAGTGTCAAACCACAAAATACCCTTGCAGACGTGCGAGACAAACGGAAATAAATTGAGTACTCAGTTGTGCATACCGGGGTTGTTGGAAGCTGCAGTTATTAACTGCTAGACATCTGTGGCTGCCGCGTGAGAGATGAGAGTGCATTTGCATAGACGACTTGATGCAACGTGTTTTACAAGAATGTGCATAATAATTACACGTGGGTTAGGTCTATAAAGTTATCACAACACTACGCTAGACCACCCACCTCAGCGCAGCGACACCACAGAGAGGGGAGAGAGAGAGGTCGCATGTAATAGTGCGCTGAATAGGTAGTTCCCAGTTGGCCATGGAAACAGCAGGGCCAGCATGTCAGTTCCTCCCTTATTACTCCCAAATCCTCAAGGATAAACGTAGTAAATATTACTACAAATGTACAAAAACGAACATTATTTGTAATATATTTTGTAACTGCTACTGAGACGTTCACTGCGGCCATAAGAAAAGGACCTCTGTTTATCTTATTCTCTGTAGAGGTACTCTCTGACGATGTGACTTTTTGGATACGAAATATGAGCCAATGACCACTTCAGTGTAACGAATTTGATGATTTCCTGAACAGATAGAACGACGTACATAGAAGGCGTTTCAGAACAATGTGATGTTGCATGTGACACTGAATATGACTTATACCTAGTGTTTATGATGTTGTAGTCGATAGAACATCTTATACCTTATGACATAAAAACCTACATGACATAAAAACAACGTTATTTAAGAGTTGGAGTTTGGACTACTGATTCCTATGTACCACTCAGCCTAACGCATAGATAATACATGAGTATAAAAATGAAATTAATAGCGATCTTAACTCTATTATATAAAAGGGAAAGCCCCTCACTGAAAAAGTTGATATTTGCTTCAAAAAGTAGATATTTAGGTATAGTATACATGTGTAAAGTGCTGTAGCTTCATCTGCGATGATTCAAAAATATAATTCCGTCCCAAGACGTTTGGAACACTCTGAATAGTAAGTCACTATCAATTTAATACTAGTACGCGATGTTACATACATTTATTTTTAATCTATTTTTTTTCTTTGTCTTCTTCTTATTTTATTTGTTTTGTTTCGTAATCATAATATACAGCTATGTAGGAAATGTTTTATTGTTTGTTAAACTGGTGAATTAATATATTATTCATAATATAAGATACCTTCTAAATGTACCGGTATTACTATGATTTCCCCTAAATTAGCTCTAATCAGTAGGGGCGTATATTTTCACTGTTATCTCTGATTTGGTAATTTGAATTCATTAAATAAATTAAATAAATATTTTGTAGACCAAGTATCAAGCAATAAATACTGTATATCCACTCTTAACCTGGTTTCGATTCTGAATTGAATGACAAATAAATGTAAAAACTGGCATAATTAAGATTGCTAACTTTTCTAAGACGGATTTAAGCCAATTGTTTCAACACTTCCCATTTATGCAGACCTGATTGGGCAAGATTAACTTTCCAATTCAAAGTAATTTTTTATGCCATACCTCGAATCGATATATTTAAATTAGGCGTTGGAATGTGTCCGAATCAGCATAAGCTTTTCAGTTATTTGGTCATTTTGAGATTTGTTATGACTGAATTTGTCAAATTAACTTTTAAAGCGATCACAAGACAGGACCGACATTTATTAAGTCACTTTAAAATGCATCAATCAAATTCTCTGACAAGGGACGAACGGTTTGAGTAAATAAATTGTCTTTTTATATTCCTAAGGGGCTATATCTTATCAAAAATCCATGTCGGTTGTACGCACAGTATATTTATTTCTTGATTCAAACAAAGACAAGGGAGGGACTGACAAGGTGCTGGTCCTGCCTGCGCATGACTTACTGGAGAAGTGACACCTCGACTCACATGTAGTGCACTTGGAGCTACATCTCTTTATTTTACTGTGGTGATTGTAAGGGTGGTAATAAAATACTATAATTTATTAGAGAAATCATCTATATTTAACATATTTAGAGGAAATAGTCTTGAACTATCGTACTTAAAAATATTTGTAATGTCGGCACAAGTGGCAAATTGCTGTAATCCATTTACTTAAGGACAAAGTGTTGTGGAGACTCTAGGCTATTTTTTCCATACTCGATCTCTTAATACTAACACGTTGTCCGCTCAATGGTTACCATCAACGTGGACACTACTAAGGAATTCTGTGGTGTCCGTGTTGGGTGATAGTCAGGGTTCGGATGTTGTGTACGGAAGATAATTGAGCAACATGCTTGTCAGCTCAAAATAAGACCAATGATACGTTGTTCGGATTTCACGTAAAGCTCCATCTCAACCATAACATGAATAGTAACAAATTCACCTACATAATTTATGTAGGTGGAAATTAAAGTATTATAGGGGTGTCCCCAGAGCTTTGAATAACTCTGTATACATGTAAACATTTACAGCTACGGTCAAAAATAAATTGAAACCACGGGTGATTTGGTAATGAGTTATCTGGAGTCGACCTACACCTATTACAATCATCGCTCTTCGTATTTGGTAATGAGTTATCTGGAGTCGACCTACACCTATGACAATCATCGCTCTTCGTATTTGGTAATGAGTTATCTGGAGTCGACCTACACCTATGACAATCATCGCTCTTCGTATTTGGTAATGAGTTATCTGGAGTCGACCTACACCTATGACAATCATCGCTCTTCGTATTTGGTAATGAGTTATCTGGAGTCGACCTACACCTATGACAATCATCGCTCTTCGTATTTGGTAATGAGTTATCTGGAGTCGACCTACACCTATGACAATCATCGCTCTTCGTATTCGGAGGATTGGTGTGATTATTAACTGTGTACACTTGTGAAAAATATAACACAAACTTAAAATTTGTATAGAAACTAGTAACGACTGAGATACAAAAATAAATCTGGTATTTATCAAGAAATTTCGTTTCTGGGAGGAAACTACAAACAAAACTGAAGTACATGGCTTCAAATTATTTTCACTGTATAAATATTGAATTCTAACTTCACCAGTTACTTAAAATCGATTCTCGGGGATGTCTTTTTGAATCTAAAGAGTATAACACCTTATTCTAAGAAACTATGATGCCACTGTAATTTTAGAAAGTTTACGATTCTCTTATGAGACGCCGACACAACTTTGTGTGCGTATTTTAAGGTGAATATGAATGTAGAATAAGTATATGAGTGTAGAAAAAGTAGAAAGGAAAAAAAGGTGTCCACAATCTTCACAACACTTTGTCCCCAAGTAGCTGGGTTACAGCACTGCGCCACTAGTGCCTACAATCTCCACAACACTTTGTCCCCAAGTAGCGGGGTTGCAGTAAACGATAATGTTACAACGCATATATTACACTAAATGAATAAAAAAATGATGCAAACATGTAATTAATTCAGCTTTAAATAAAACCACGACTTCACACCTTGGGGATTGATCACCCGAGCGCCAGCACTAATGATCCAACGCCTTTCTCTACTTTGATTCGTGACGAATTGACTGACACAAATGAAACTGGCCGCTCGTGTACAAACATAATGACTGGTCAACATAAAGGCGAAATAGATTAACCGAACAACATTACTTAGCACTTTTACGCAGTTAAATTGTGAAACGTCAGCAAAAATAGGAAGACTGAGAAGATTTAATTAAATGCCTAAACAAAAATAGGAACAAATATAACAAAGAGTTTGAGTAATTTTAGATGTGAATCAAGGACAGAAGGTGGCCAACCTCTGATTGATCGTAGCTAATTATCGGCCATTGTTGTAAGCTTCAGTGCAACTGCCGCCGAGGGTGAGTGACCTTGACGATACAAGGAAGATACAGAGCAGTCTCTTGAGGTGATACAAGGGGGAGAGAGGGAGAGATAGATAGAGAGAGAGGAGAGAGAGAGAGGGAGAGAGGAGAGAGGAGAGAGGGAGAGAGGAGAGAGGGAGAGAGGGAGAGAGGGAGAGAGGGAGAGGAGAGGGAGAGGGAGAGGGAGAGGGAGAGGAGAGAGAGAGAGGAGAGGGAGAGGAGAGAGGAGAGAGAGAGAGAGAGAGAGAGAGAGAGAGAGAGAGAGAGAGAGAGAGAGAGGAGAGAGAGAGAGAGAGAGAGAGAGAGAGAGAGAGAGAGAGAGAGAGAGAGAGAGAGAGAGAGAGAGAGAGAGAGAGAGAGAGAGAGAGAGAGAGAGAGAGAGAGAGAGAGAGAGAGAGAGAGAGAGAGAGAGAGAGAGAGAGAGAGAGAGAGAGAGAGAGAGAGAGAGAGAGAGAGAGAGAGAGAGAGAGAGAGAGAGAGAGAGAGAGAGAGAGAGAGAGAGAGAGAGAGAGAGAGAGAGAGAGAGAGAGAGAGAGAGAGAGAGAGAGAGAGAGAGAGAGAGAGAGAGAGAGAGAGAGAGAGAGAGAGAGAGAGAGAGAGAGAGAGAGAGAGAGAGAGAGAGAGAGAGAGAGAGAGAGAGAGAGAGAGAGAGAGAGAGAGAGAGAGAGAGAGAGAGAGAGAGAGAGAGAGAGAGAGAGAGAGAGAGAGAGAGAGAGAGAGAGAGAGAGAGAGAGAGAGAGAGAGAGAGAGAGAGAGAGAGAGAGAGAGAGAGAGAGAGAGAGAGAGAGAGAGAGAGAGAGAGAGAGAGAGAGAGAGAGAGAGAGAGAGAGAGAGAGAGAGAGAGAGAGAGAGAGAGAGAGAGAGAGAGAGAGAGAGAGAGAGAGAGAGAGAGAGAGAGAGAGAGAGAGAGAGAGAGAGAGAGAGAGAGAGAGAGAGAGAGAGAGAGAGAGAGAGAGAGAGAGAGAGAGAGAGAGAGAGAGAGAGAGAGAGAGAGAGAGAGAGAGAGAGAGAGAGAGAGAGAGAGAGAGAGAGAGAGAGAGAGAGAGAGAGAGAGAGAGAGAGAGAGAGAGAGAGAGAGAGAGAGAGAGAGAGAGAGAGAGAGAGAGAGAGAGAGAGAGAGAGAGAGAGAGAGAGAGAGAGAGAGAGAGAGAGAGAGAGAGAGAGAGAGAGAGAGAGAGAGAGAGAGAGAGATAGAGAGAGAGAGAGAGAGAGAGAAGAGAGAGAGAGAGAGAGAGAGAGAGAGAGAGAGAGAGAGAGAGAGAGAGAGAGAGAGAGAGAGAGAGAGAGAGAGAGAGAGAGAGAGAGAGAGAGAGAGAGAGAGAGAGAGAGAGAGAGAGAGAGAGAGAGAGAGAGAGAGAGAGAGAGAGAGAGAGAGAGAGAGAGAGAGAGAGAGAGAGAGAGAGAGAGAGAGAGAGAGAGAGAGAGAGAGAGAGAGAGAGAGAGAGAGAGAGAGAGAGAGAGAGAGAGAGAGAGAGAGAGAGAGAGAGAGAGAGAGATGATGCAAGGGAGACAGAGAGCAGTCTCTTGAGATGATACAAGGGTGATAGAGGGTATGCGATGTTATTAGTTTTGGAAAGGGCTTCACAATGTACGGTTATTGTAGAGTTAATACTTAAATTAAACTTAAACGTAAAGTAAAGTTAACAGCATTTACTACGCTGTCTTAAATTGCAAGCTAAAATTAAAAGTCAAGATTAAATAAAAAAAAAATACCAACATCACGTACCTCCATTGTTAACTACTTTGGCCCACCCTGTTTACTTTCCTAGAGAACGAAAAGAATATAATAATTCTTTATCCAGCCTAGGTAAGAAGGAAGTGTAAGCCAATGATGTGTGACTTGTTGGTAAATTAATTAGATTAATTTAAATTGATTTTACAACTTGGGTAGAATTCCAAAAGGTCATAAGTTTTTTTTCAGAGTTATCACTGAGTAAATATGTGACAAACCGGAGTGACCGTGGTTCGGGGGAGGGGGGCACGACGGGGAACGGCCCCCCGCCAAGTCACCTGGTATCCAACCCCCACATTGTCACTGTCACAACATCCTAGGGGTGTCTTGCTAGGTTTTATTTATAAATTCTTATAATACTAACCATAATCTCGTGACCGTCTTTGATATTTACAAATACTCAGTTAGTGGCAATTTATTGAACAATTAAGAACCATTGTAAGAAAAATGTTGTTTTAAAGATGATTTAATAATACTTTTGGTGTTCTAAAGCATCTACGGTTAGTGCTTCTCGACACATGTATTAGATCAGTTGTACCGGTGTATAGTTTTAGGGCCTTACAGTTGCACGTGTGCTGAAACGGGAAAACTCTTAAACTCAATATAATCAAAGGATTGAAATAAATTAAACAAAGGAAACGAAAAATATCTTTCTTTAGTTAATCTTATATAGTGATTTTGAAGTACTCTTATTTTTTCATAAGATATTTTTCAGCGCCTCCCCAGCAGACTGAGTCATACTGTAATCTTGATGCAATTGAACCAAAATACAGTACAACATCTTATTACGTTTGTGGAGCAAATTTTTCGTAAAAAATTAAAAATCTATATCCACATACAGTATTGCACTCCGTTGTCAACCACCAGATGGTCAAGACTTAGCAATGATAATTTCTATTTTTATTTAAACTTTACTAAATACGTGGTATCTTAGTAATAAGTCACTTATAAATAATCTAAATAAAGTTAAATGATGTTTCATTTATGCCGTATTCTTATTCAAAAAATATATATTACCTAACCTACACTAGCTTATTCTAACCCAAATACACGGCATTACATTCAACATTCTTTAATGAATTTAAGTTTCTTTTGTCGGAAAAATCAATATTCTTTTTACAACCAGTCATAAGCATAACATTTTCAACAAAACTCCATAAATACACCAACAAAATACCATAAATTTCGAAGGATGCCACAAAGAAATGTAAATTGGGATATAAAATATAGGGAGAATGGCGTAAATAACGGTGACAGTAGCCAAGGGCGAGCGTTTCCACCCTCATCCCGCCACTTGGGTGGCCGTCCTTGTCCAAACAAACATTATAACACCCGCGGGGTGGGCAAGACAGTCAAAGTGTGCTTCAGGCCCTAGCTTTGTCATGAATTGAACATTTGAACGGAAAACCAGTTTATAAGAATGCTAATACAGTGATTAATTTAAATAATTAATTTGTTTTTATGTGAGCTATCAAACACTTCTCCAATCGGTAATATGCCAAGTGATATTTGTTTTTAAGAATGTACGTAAATATTTTACTGATTTATATGATACTGATAAATATGATATTTTTACATTCTAGTAGGTTTTGAATGTGTTTGGATTCATTCGAAAATTAAGTACAGTAAAATGTTTGCACATGTGATAAAGATGGTCAAGATTAATTGAGATTATCTGGGTTGATATTAATCAAACATCTGAAGAACGACTTAGTTAGGTTGATTTGAACATTCAGATTCAAAAATTAAATTGACCTAACACCAACACGCTACAATTCATTATCTACACTGATTTAAAGTGTAGATAAAAAATTGTGTTTAAAAACAATTTTTAACCAAAAGTTGGTGTTTTTAAAAAGCAGCAAATTGTTTACAACCAAAATTTGGCTTAAACGACCAGTGCCAATGTTTACGAAATCAAGACCCTATGACTTACGTATCACTGCCAAAAGTGACTTTTGAACTAGTAAGGTTGTAAAAAGAGGCAGTAATCACTTAATTGCACTAAAACGCTTGGGCCGAACCAGTCTTCTTAGCCAATGGAAACGGCAGACTTTGTGGAAACTATAAGTTAATATTAAAACATGGATAATTGTCCCAGACACAACAATTCCAAGAAACCTGAATATATTAGCTGGAATATGACTCTCGACAAAGTTTACAAAAGTTTATTTGTCACAATTTTACTTGCAAATTTAGGTTTTGGAAGTTACTAACAATCAACACGCTCATGTGAAAAGTTTTGCTTCTGGAATCCCAAAAACTGTTTATAAAGCATTGAAGGGATTTGTGAAGATTATAAGCCCTAAATGATTTTTTAACACTTATTAAGATTTAGAACAGTGCTGATGATATTCAAGGAGAATGATTCACATGCGAATAAGGCTAAGTTTGAATTCACTTTAAATTCTTTTTTTCATTAAAAACACAAGTGTACTCTTCTAGAAAGTGCAAGGACAAGTACGTCAGGCAGTGTTTGGAGTACTTAAATGTATTCCTTCTGGCGCCCAGTTGATCGCTCCAAAGGAATCTTGATCCAGATTTCACGTAACTGTAACAAGTAGTAGCAAAGAGACTGCCTCACTAACACACATACGTGTTTCCTTTCCCTCACTGTCCCCGCCTCAAATTGTACAAAAGTACGTAAATCCTTCTTTTAAAGTAAACTGTAAAAACGGAGTTTTTATACATTATTCATCTATTTTTTCACACAAGATAATTGTACAATTATAACTTAATATTTGTACAGATTTCGTTTGTAAAAAAATACTTAGACACAACCTTACAAGAAATGATTTTTTGTTGATTTTTACTTTACCCTTGTTGTTTGGTGTCTTTGTCCACTATATTCTCAAAATTTCATTATATATAGTAAAATACATCAGTCGGATTCGTAACGAGTTATTATAAAGACCAAATTAGCCACTTGCGGTAGCCATATCTATCGCTCCCTGACCTGAGCACAGATATACCATCGGTATACTTTGTTATAAATGCACTTCAATCACATGTGGGACAATGTAGAAAACGTGTGAGTGAAATAATGTCGTGCTAGTTGTGGAATTTATAATTTTGTATATCTTACATTTTCTTACTGACTTTGAGTATTTGTTGTAATTGTTATGTCCTGAATTTTCAAACTCGGAGTTTTGTTTATTACACATAGACCGATAGGCTCTATGCTCGGTCCTCTTAATACCAACACGGCGTCCGGACTACGGTCTGGGGTGTCCATTTTGGATGGTAATCAAGGTTCAGATGTTGTGTTGGGAAGACAACTGAACATCTTACTTGGCAGTTAACTGAAAATCACATCATCACTACGTGGTTCGGTCTCCACGTAAAGCGGTAGGTTCCATAGTTGCCCTGGCTATTGGACTATTAATAAATAGTCCTTTCTGAGCTAATTCGAACTCAGATAGTAACAATGACTACACTCGTTCATCTACACTTATCACACTCATTCACCATATCCTTACGATCGGCGACTCAGAAATGAACAATGAAAAACAAAAAAAAATGACTAAATTGTATATTTTTGTAAATATTAACTTTTAACTTTGTATATTGCATTTAAAAATACTGTGCATTTTCTGATTGTATCTTCTTGAATGTTTCCCTCGGCACATTTATTATATATAAGAACACTAACATTTTTAATTGAAAACATTTTTAATATAATGTTTGATCATCCACGTGTGATCAAAGAAATGTAATGTGGTTTGTTTCAGCAATCAGCTCTCCTTTTCTCCAGAGTACAGCCTGTCAACTAGTAGAAGATCTCTCGGCCTTCATTACACCTACAGTCACTGGTCCGACTATTATTTGTCTTATTCTCCTGAATACTTTAACAACAAAACCTTATAAAAAGAATTACCATTTCTGCCATGTTCTGTGATAGCTGGAGCACTGGCTATCTATCACCACTCCAGGACTCCAGTGAAAGTCGTCCAGCTTGCTGGAGCCTGAGCTTCCCACGCACCCGATAATCACTGCTATTAATTCATCATTAATCACTGTGTGTGTTGGTTTGTTGAGGCGGTCGCGTTGGTTACCGATATGCTAGGATAAACTGTCCATTACCATAAACATGATGGTTAAGGTGATTATGGTCAAATCCACCATTATTAGCTGATTTCTCCAAAGGAAAAGTATTCTGAAAATACCTGTCCGTGTTCCATAAATAAGTTTTTTTTTTGTAAGTGTTAGTATTCTTATAACCAATAAATATGCTGAGGTAAGATATTATACAGAAAATTGTTTATGGAGATATAGCTATCCTTAATGTTAATAATATAGTGGAAAAAGGTTACTAACTATTTTAGTGTCAAGTAAATCTGAAAAAATCTTATTTTTACGGTTTTTTTTTTTTTTTTTTTTTTTTTTATGACAGCTCTACAAATTTCAAGTGGAAATTTGTACAAATTATCTTTGCCCGAAACAATAGAGGTATGTAAAAACGTCATTGTTAGCTATGTACTTGTGCGTTAGGAAAATTCAACAAGAATGCCTTCAATAAATGCTAGCAAAAGGGGAGGAAGGAAAAGCGTCTTGTGTGTGTTAGTGAGGCAGGCGCGTAGCTACCCTTGCGACAGTTGCGGCGAGATCCAGAACTAAATTCTTTGCATCGCCATATTTGCTAGCCGAATGAACACCCC
Organism: Stictocephala bisonia; assembly: GCA_035578905.1. Lineage (NCBI taxonomy): Eukaryota > Metazoa > Arthropoda > Insecta > Hemiptera > Membracidae > Stictocephala > Stictocephala bisonia. Next base: position 106,906 of record JAQJVL010000787.1, read on the forward strand.
GACTAAACCTTTTGATAGCTTTCAAATAATCCACAAAACACTTTTCTTTAAATTAAAATATGTTTGTTATTTTTACTCATATTCAATTGATGTGTGATAGCGATTATTTTAGTTACAAATAATATAACAGCATATTTTGTGCAACCACAGGATGAATAATTTTCACTAAAATGTGTCAGAAGTAAGTACAGTAACTCCACTTCCAACTACTATAAAATACCTTTGAATGTCTTCACTGTTATTAAAAGTGCTAGTTAATAGATGAAAGAACGTAGTCTACTCTGAAATGTAAGGAGAGATGAATCGATGGTGGTGTGCTTTGGGGAAGGCGTAGTGAGTTAGCAAATGCAACAGTCAGGGGGTGTCCACTGATGATATTGATCCCCGAGGACAATTTTTAGTTCAAATTGGATACCAAAATTTGTCTGCGTTCCATTTTCTGTAAAGAAAATCCTTAAGGAAGTGCATAATCCTTAAATCACATATGAAATACGTCAAATGTATTAAAGAAACTTAAAATATTAACTAATCTCTGCGCAATAACTATTTCATTTATCACCTCTTGAAAGTGTTTTGTTATGTAAAATCAAATTGAAAATTATCTACTTTCATGTTGTTAGAGTGTAATTGTAGATTATTAATTATCGTACTTCCAGATACGGATAATTCCTGTAAGTCTAACTTAAACATAAACATACATGTAACTAGCATAAACTTTTAGATAAAATACGACGATAAATCATCATCTAAAAGCATTATTTTCCAACTTGAAACATATAGATTCTGGAACATTGAAAGGCCAATTCATTAAGTTTACACTAGTGAATTTTACAAACCTTTTTTGTAGATGCTATTTTTTGTAGATAAATAAAATTTAAATTATGCCACCCACTCTAACTTTTGAAACAATTTATATTCCGACTATAAGTCCAAGTAAACCTACAAACTTAGAACTGCCAAAAATATCAGAATTTTTACAAATAATACTGACTTAGCAGCTCCTGATCCAGCAATTTCACAGAATAGGAAGGATCATGTGAAATTGCAAGAGTTGGAGCAAGACCAAGCCCACACCAACTCTTGCTCCAAACCAAATCCAGCCATCCAATTCATCAGCATTACATCTGGGGTTTCTACAGATTTGTCGTAAGAGAATGTTCAAGACTTCCAGATAAAACAATAGCAATTATAAGCCCAATACATTGCAGCAGATTCCTGAAATCAGGTTCAGTATTCTTAATTCTTGGAGCTGTTACTCTTCTGCCTGTTTACTGTTTTATGTATCCCAAGAGCAAATCCGACAACAGATAAAGAAACTACCAAACGTCTTCTAAACTTTCCCACATGTATGGAGATGTTGGAGAAAGGAACCACCCTATACTTTTAATCATTCACCTTGTCCAGTTAGTCGGTAGAAAAAAACGTTAGTGCTAAATTAAGGGTTGACATTGCTAGCCACGAATGAAACCTGCTAGTTACCTTGACCGCTCTCCACTACTTCACTCTCTCCTGTATAACTTTCGGCACATCCGCTTCCGGCGTCCGCAACTGCAAGGAAGCAATCAAACACTGTTAATAGCTAAATAACATACTGCTATAGTATAATTCACCAAATGGGGGATTAAAAAAAAAAAAATGAGCTCAGCTTATTTCTCAGGGAACATAGATATTCACATTTGAATTTATATTTAATGAATATCCCTCAGAAGATCACATATTGAAAGAGGCTTATATTTGCATTTTCTAATTTCATAAAAATATTCTGTGGTTGTATATACTAATACTAATGTTGAATACTACATGTAATACTAATATACTAATACTAAGATCACATATTGAAAGAGGCTTACATTTGCATTTTCTAATTTCATAAAAAGATTCTGTGGTTGTATATACTAATACTAATGTTGAATACTACATGTAATACTAATATACTAATACTAAGATCACATATTGAAAGAGGCTTACATTTGCATTTCCTAATTTCATCAAAAGATTCTGTGGTTGTATATACTAATACTAATGTTTCTCTCTATGTTTCCATGATATGAGACAGTTAGCCTTAAATGGATGATTAACTTAATTTGTTTTCACTAAAATAATGTTTTCTTCATTTTTAGTGCTCAGTTTAAAGAATTGTTGGAATAAGTGATACTTATGATAAAGTTAAAATGTAGAAGGTTAAAGACGAACATTCAAAAATGGTCCGTCCACCAACCTCACATTTTGTTTAACTAACATAAAAAATTAACAGTGTCGATTAAATCTTGAAAAAAAGCACGAAACTGTAAAAAATACGTTTAAATCCTGCTGACGGTCAACATTATGGCTGGAATAAATCTGAAAATGGATTGAACTTCCGAACTAGTATTTTCACTACCATTAGCTTTAGATACTTTTCTAATTTTATCCAACTATAGTTTATATTGTGTTATCTTCTGTCGATTAGGAATGGGAAAATGGCAACATGCTCACTTGATCTTTTAAAATTATTTAGTTTTGTCCGTTTTGGTATTATTGTAGAGGGACTTTACTGTTGTGGGTTTATAATGGAGGTTCATCCGTTACATCGTTTCAGATGGGCGCAGTTCAGATAAATATTGTGGAGGCAGTTAACAGTTGTGAGCCTTTAAATGGAGACTCATCCGTTACATTGTTCCAGATGGGCGCAGTTCAGATAAATATTGTGGAGGCAGTTAACAGTTGTGGGCCTTTAAATGGAGGTTCATCCGTTACATCGTTTCAGAGGAGCGCAGTGCAGGTGATATTGTGGAGGCAGTTAACAGTTGTGGGCCTTTAAATGGAGGTTTATCCGTTAAATCGTGACAGAGGAGCGCAGTTCAGATAAATATTTTGGAGGCAGTTAACAGTTGTGGGCCTTTAATGAAGGTTCATCCGTTACATCGTGTCAGAGGAGCGCAGTTCAGATAAATATTGTGGAGGAAGTTAACAGTTGTGGGCCTATAATGGAGGTTCATTCGTTATAACGCTTCAGAGGAGCGCAGTGCAGGTGATATTGTAGAGGCAGTTTACAGTTGTGGGCTTTTAATGGAGGTTCAGATTGCATCAGACCCCCTAATGTTTAGAGTAGGTTGTCATCTCTCTAGAGACTGGTGATAGCAGCCGAGCGGTTCTGTGAGATATATCGTTTGACTCACTGATACATCTCCCTTACCCAAGGAAGCTTGACGTAAAACTGACAAGTGGTTACAGCCGATATAATACTTTCGACATTTACTCTCTTTGTGATTAGTTATGTTTACTTTGTTGTGTTCTAGCTTAATTAATTATTTTTACTTGAACAGTACAACTAATGGCTTCACAATCACCAAAATTATATTTCAACAGGTCCCACCTTACGAGGCCGTAGGCCGAGTTCTACAAAGGGGCTAAAATCAGAGTCACCGGCGAGGCCGCAGGCCCAGCTTACCTCGCGAGTGTAGCGAATGACGAGGTTGGCACGCGAAGCGTGCAGGGGTGTCCCCTAGTATATTATATAAAGCCTAACTTTAGTTAGATGATATAGGTTATTCATTTGATTGACGTCATATAGCAAAACATACCAACCGTAGTCACACGTGTCTTTCAATATGCCAACCAATGTCGTTGCTGGACACAGAGTTTTTTGAAGTGACCTGACGTTACTGTTTAAGAAGGTCTGGTATTATACTTAGGTATTTCCGGCACCATACCTGCATTAAATAGAATTATTGAATAATAATAATAATAAAACTTGTATTGCATTAGGACAATTATTTTAAACATTGTATTGCAAAAGTCATATTTGCAATGCGTACTATGACTATTGCAATGTAAATAGTCATATTGAATGCGTACTATTTAGTGTAGCATTGTCTAAGTGTTTCTTGATCACTTACACTCTGTTGATATTGAATGCAACCTCTGTTTCTTTATTCTCTGTGGCACTCAATTTCTTTCGAAATAGGTTCATTCCACTAATGACTGTCATGTGGTCTTGTTCCGACGGTCATACATATCACAAGTTATCACCAGTTAGTAATTGGTGAAAATCCGTTAACTAGGAACCTAGTCGAAGAGGTTGTTCAAACACCTACCCTTATAATTAAGTCACATATTATTTTAGACGAAAAAATTAAATGTGTAACAAGGTTAATGTCCTCATGTTGACAGGCAATTTGTGTATTTGTCGCCATCATCTTTTTCACACCTGGATTTTGTACGGACTTAATCACTCCGTCTTTGAACAGCTCTGAACACTGTCTCATCGCATTATTTATTTTGAACGTTGCAGATTCGGATGATTCAGAGGATATTTTAGAGTTGGTAATAGCGTTGATTTTATACACACACATACATTATTGTTCATCTATTCTTAAATGTTGTGTCTGAAATTATCAGCTGTTTTTGTGGTCCATTGTGGAGTGCTAGTGTAGTTCTATGTTAATGTAATGCAGTTTAAACCAGCTCTGGTGGCAGACCTCACTAACTAACCAAATCACTGCCACAAATACTCCTACTACATAAGATGCCTATTTTAAATATAATCAGGGGCAGTTGGCATTTTAATATTTTTATGAATCTTAAACTAGTTAACATTGTGGTTACATATTTTTAATAAGTGGCTTTAAGGAATTGTGTATTAAATTATTCAATGTTACAATATTTAATTTTAAAATACTTCATTTAGAATTAAAACTTGGATGAACATGTTTTATTTCACGTAAGAAAGTTTTATATCAAACAAAATCTTAGTAAAAAATTGAATAACCTATGTATACAATACATATAGTTATTGTTACAATTATATTTCTGAGCTTTCTATACACCCTACAAATTATAACACCCAACATAGCTCTACTTGATTATTTATATAATTTCAATTTTTCTTATATGTCAGTTTGAAGTTTTAACTTGTAATTGTTATTTAACTATTTTAAAGTTAATGTTAGTACATTGTGTCCAGTGTTTTATCAAATTCGCTAATGTAATTTAATCAATAATATTCCACGTTGTTTTTTTTAAGATTTCCATATTTACGCATATTATCTTGTAGTAGTTACACTGAAAAGGGCTGAAATATGAAAATAAAATTTAATTTGAAGTAACAATGATCACGCAGAGTTTTTTCATTAAATATTTAAAACCTTTTCAATAGTTGTAAACAAAGTCTTCGATCACAGTGAAAGGAAGTTTATAGATAAACTGAATGTAGAGCAAACCCCTAAATTGGGACGAACAAAAAAACTACGAGAGCAAGGGTGCCCCTAATTGGTTCACACAAAAACTACGAGAGCAAGGGTGCCCCTAATTGGTTCACACAAAAACTACGAGAGCAAGGGTGCCCCTAATTGGTTCACACAAAAACTACGAGAGCAAGGGTGCCCCTAATTGGTTCACACAAAAACTACGAGAGCAAGGGTGCCCCTAATTGGTTCACACAAAAACTACGAGAGCAAGGGTGCCCCTAATTGGTTCACACAAAAACGTGATTCGTCTTCCGATTAGCTTTCGGTGTTATTCTAAAAAGTAAACCTACATTGTCAAAAACCGTTTAGTTTCAACAACTAAAATAGATTCGTTTCAAATTTCTAATCTATAACCATTATTTATTTCAACCACCCTTATTTTCACGTTCATGGCACATTTTAATGTACAAGCATTGTATTGACGTTAATTAAGGTACGTATACAATTATTATTATAAATAAATAATAAGTTTTGTTGAATTGAAACAAAGTTTCTTTTAATGAGTAGTTTGGCGTCTGAGAACATTGTACATTTGTGAATGACCCTTCTCAAATTTCCAATTCTGTTTCAGTATATTATTTGAGTGTGTTTAAAGGTCTATAAAAATTCATTTGAAAATGAAATGAAAAGAGCCTTTACTGTAGTACCCTAAGTTAGGACTACAGAGTCCTGTCTTCCACTTAATCACGTAACATAAAACAATAACAATTAACCTGTTAGTGCTAACGTCCTGTAATCCAGACGTCCAAAAACTATGTATTAGGCGTCTGGATTACATAGTTTCAATATCACTGCACTTGTAAAGGTGGGCGGGTCACCACTGCACGTGTATGAGTGGATGGGCGGGTATTGACCCACTGTAGTAGTATTGACCACTGTACGTGTATTGTAGATTTACTCACCCGCTTTCGTTTAGTACGACCACAAGTCATCTTACTACCGTCCTAGACCAAATGATGACCATTAATCCAATATATATATATTTCATTATAAAATTTAAGACTGCAGCAAGCTTTGTAAAAAACATTACGATTAATTATAAACTGTTGGTACTTTTCATTTTATTTATTTTTTTTATATATATTAAGTGACAAAGTCCTGTTAATAGGACGTCACAAACAAAATTCATTAAAAAGTTTAAAAATAAACTTTTTATTGATTTAGTTCTTAACATATACTTTTACACACAAAAAACTGACTGTGGTATGTTTTTATTTTTTATTTAGTTTCCATTTTGATACAAAAGGTTCCTAAACCAGTCAGAAAACAGCAGTTTTACAACTGTTTTGAACAACTTAAAAATTGCCAAAATTTTTTTATTTGTGAACAAAGTATTGTAAACTTTCAACAGGATGTTAATAACTAAATAATTATTGTCTTCACAATAAAGTGATTTAATTAAGCTTGCCTATTGTTATCGTTGTCATAAGGATGCCCAAAGGAAAAAGAGACAACAAATTGTTTTATCTCAAAAAATGTATTTTTAATAAAAATAGCGTATATAGTGTAAGACTATTTTAATACGTTATTTTATTTGAATGGTTATTTATGTATAATTAGGTATAAACATTATTATTTTTTTGGGGATTTATTTATTTTATTTATTAATACATTTATTTTTACAGCGTTGGCCTCACCAAGTTTGGTGTAACTTGTCGGTGAGGTCCATTTAACATTTAATAAATAACTCTATTTAAAGATTATCAAAGTAATTGTGGTGGTTTAGGGCGGCACTACAATGTTATAACTGGTTTGGCAGTACAATGAAAGAGAAAGTTGGGACGTGCCGGCCCCAGATGCACTGTCAAATTGAAATGAACAATTGAATTTTTCATGCAATAGACAGGTTTATATTTTGGAATCCTGCCTATTTCCTTTCTTGATTTTAATGTCAGTTGTTCATCATCAGCCTACTAACAAACTTCGCAAGTTTGTTCGTTTACGAGTTACATGACGCGCGATCCGTGGCCGACACTGCCCATCACACAACCTGTTGTCTTTCCAATTTAATATCATACAATACAATTAACACTAAATTTACTATATTACATTTTGAATACCTACTATACACATAAATTAAATAAATTAAATTCAAAATCACATGTTACATTAAAATATGTTCGTTTAGAGTATTAGTGTAAGTGCAGTGCATAAGTGTCCTGAAGCTGGAATCATTGAAATTCTAGGATTACAAGTACAGGTAATTGTTTTCATTTCCAGTTCTGAAGTATGTAAGCCATAAAAACACAGCTCTCTTAAACTCTGCATAGTTAAATATGTTTTCTATTTCTTCAGGTAATAAATTATAAAGATAAGGAATAATGAACTCTGGGAGTCTTCGCCCATAGTTTGTTCTGGGGAATGAGGTAACATATTTTTTAATATGTCTAGTTTCAAAACTCCTGTTGTTAGGTGTTTTAAATTTACTATTTTTAAAGTTATTTAATATAATTTTTAATTCATACATACCTTTCGGTGTCAATTGTCCCATGAAACTGAATTCATTTAAATTTATATTGCCATTTACATACTGAATTTCGTCACCATACAGAGTTCGCAAACATTTCTTTTGCAGATTTATTATCTGGTTTAAATGGCTCTTTGCTGATGTCCCCCAGACTGATATTCCATATCTCAACAATGATTCGAAAAAAGCCTTATATATTGTATTCTTAACCAGATGTGTTGCTTTATTTTTCAATCTATACATTATCGCAGTGCATGGCACACGTTTTTTATGTAGTGACACTATATGTTCTTTCCACGTCAGTTTATTATCTACCATTAATCCCAAATATTTGGTAACGTTTACTAATTTAATATCTTCACATCGACACTGCTCCTCCCCATGTAAACAATTACAGTTATGAAGTTTAATATTGATTTCTTTTTCAATCTTAATATTTTTTTGATGTATATGCATTAAATTAGTTTTCTGGCTATTTATAATCAATCCATTATCATGAGCCCATTTAGTGAAAACTTTAAAATATCTCTGTAGCTTTTCCTTTGCTAAATGTAAATACCTATCTTTTGCTAGGATAAGCACATCATCTGCAAAAGCCCATATGTGGCTTTCATGTATCCTGTTTAACACATCATTCATATAAATTATAAACAGGACAGGCCCTAACTGACTTCCTTGTGGAACGCCATATTTAATATATTTTTCGTCACTTGTAGTGTTTAATGCTTTAACGGCAAGTTTTCTACCACTAAGATAGCTCTTGAACCATCTTAAATAGGGGCCCCTCACTCCTATCTTGCTCAACGCCATAATTATACAGTTATGTTCCACTGTGTCAAACGCCTTTGAAAAATCAATAAATTTTTAAATAACATAAATTAGAATTATTTAATGGAACTCTGTACAAATTGATAAAACCATCTGGACTAGCAGAGAATAGCAACTTTGAAAATTGCTCTGGCACTAAAAGGTTATCATTTCCTATCGGAATGGGTAAGGGGACCCTCAAAGATCACATTTTAGTAAGTGGGAAATAAGACGTTTCAAAATGTATGAGCAGTGAAAGTAAATCAATTATATGTTAAAAATATCTTATGTAAATAGATTGATGCATAGAAATTCAAAAGTTACTCTCTACTTTCTACAAGAGTCTGTCAAGAGTCGTGAGGGAGTACTAAGGGAAGTGTAGATCAATCCTTATGACAGTTAAACATTGATAATTTATAGCATATCCATGGTAAACTGCTATAATTTATTAGTTTTAAAATCACTATTAAAAACAGTAGTCAATCAGTACAACATTATGAACCGTCCCAACTATCCGGCTAAAATAGATGTTTGATACAAGCCTACATTCAATGCGCATTAAAGTCACCATTTCCTCAGAGACGTCCTTTTGTTGACAACTTCTCGCCAGTCTCCTGTTAATTTGTCAAGATTTCTTTTTTAACTTGAGTAGCCTCTTGAGTGTCTGTCCATCCAGTCAAGCCTCCCCTCTCTGATGCCACCCCAGATAAGGGTTCGTCTCTTTGTCCAAGACTCCTTCCAGTCCTCCACATCACCAAGCCCAGCCATCGTCTAAGGACAAAGACGACGCCGTACTGGGCGCACAATCCAATCCGGAGCCCACGACGTGTCAAGATTGTTTTGGTCGTGAACCGTTCGTCGCGATTAGCTCAGTTTAAAAAAGCTATTCAGAAGGTGGGCTCCGTCCGTATTAGGCCTAATTAGAATTTAATATTCATTCTCCGTAGCAGACCTTGCATTTACATAGCTATTGTATTGTGTTCTTCTTTAATGTAAACTGTGTTCTGAAGGATTCATTGTGTAGAATCACTGAGTCATCTGACAATTAAATGTGTGTGAGAGTGTTCAGATAAGAAACAGAACTGGCGCACCTTGAAGGCTTGATTCCTTGATTAGTTTGAACTATTTCTTGTAGAATTCTCGGTTTGTTTATATTCACAATAAGTAAATATCTAGCCAGAGAAGAAAGTAGACACTAAGCAGAGATATTAAAAACAGAGAATCAGATGACAATACATAAGTTAAGAAGCAATGAGTGAAAATGTTTCACCACAATTCAGTAGACGAGGCAGTAGTATTTTACTGCAATATACACGTTTCTCTTTTAATTAAATATTCATGTGTATTTACTACATACAGTATACAGCTATCAAGGGTCACAGAATGGAGGTACATGAAGAGTAGAGTGGCTCACATCGACGAGCTGTGATAAAATAAAAAGAATTTTTTTTTTAGTAGCCTACGATAAAATAAAAAGAAAAGGTTCAATTCTCAACACAACAGTTCGCTTTGAACACAATATCTCGTCAACCGGTGCTGACAAACCATTCCCATAAAATTATGTTTGTTATGTAATTTTGAAGCTATTTTAATTTAGAGTGTTGGTTTCTTAGCACATCTTTTGTAATGTTCTAAATACTTAAGATTGTGCTAGTTTCAAAAATCAATTTAATTGAATACCAGCAAATGGGTAAACCAAAAAGTAATAAGAATTATGAATTTATTTAACATTATTAAAATTTATTTAAATTATTAAAATTATTTAGCGATCTAATCATGAAATTACCTTTGAGTTATTTCATTAGCTACCAACTAACAGTGGAGCTATGTTGTTGCTTGATTTCAGAGAATTTAACATTGGTCTTATAGAAAATAGTTTCGGGCTGGACGGAAGTTAACTGATTTTCTGTCCCTCTCATCCTAATTTAAGTATTTACTATTGTTGTAAAACGCTATTAAGTATAAAAAACCTGAGCTCTGTTGTAAAACAGTTCTAATAATGTTTATTACTCACCTATATAATAGACAAATAAAACACTGGCAATCTTGATAGCAGGTAGCAATCGGCCACGAGCTAACTACAGGCCGATAAGCTAAATACTCGAATGGGAAACTTTATTGCCTCATTTTGTGAAGGGATAGCAAATATTTTTAACATATCGATATATCAAATTATCAATATATCGTAAGCCAAAAATCTATCTAACGATAATATCGAAAGAAAAAGATCGATATGTCAGATAACCAATATATCGAATTGTAAATAATGAATAGTAATCAAGTATAAAGTATCAAGTGAATAGTAATCAACAAAGTTAAATTGTTTAACTTTGAACCTTTGTAACTTAAAAGGGAAATAAATTGATTAATCGATCTGTTTAAAATTATGGACTGACTATTATGTCAAGACCAAAAATACATCTTGTTTTGCTGTCCTTATTTAGAACAGGCCACTGAATGTAAAAATTAAATACATTTATCTACATGTAACAAGTTATTGTGTATGGGGTTGAAAGAAAACAATTCAAAATATTAATACCTTTAATTATTATTGTAATTATAAAAGAATAATGTAATAACATTGTTATTTTTGTTTTCCACATTTAAAAATTACTCTAGTCTTCTTACAAACACTAAAAATTAAACAAATTAATTCACTAAACTACATTTTAATGCGTTAACCTCACGTAAAAATACTAAATAAAGTTACTTTATTATTTCAATGCATGTTTTGTACGCATAAGAGGCAATTTAAATGAGTTTTTTTTATCGTGACAGTTTTGAGGAGAGAGAATAACGTCAATATTTAGTGATATGAAGTATCGGACCAAAATATCGATGTGGCCGATATTATCGAAAGAAAATATCAATACTAGTATATCGATACATATTTAACGATATTGTCGATATATCGATAAATCGTTTCCAACCCTAATTCTGTGGGAGGGCAGGAAGGAGAAAGTTGGGATCAGATAGTTAATAGGAGGCTTCGGATCCGGAACAAACCGAAAATTTGGGGCTGATTCGTTTTGTAACATAATAGAACCTGGGTTTCAGATGTTTAAGAAAAACAGAAAACGACACTTTTTTTATTTAAAACTTCACTCGCCTGTTCATACGGGCCCACAGGCTGTGTGTTAACTTTATTTAACGAATGAAGTTGGCTCAGTGAGGAGTCGAATCTTGGACTCTGCCCACTGAGCCACCGCGCCAACAACGAGTTTACCAAACCATAAATGTCAACTCGTAATCCTACCTGAAGAAAAAATACTTTTAAGAAGAATACAAATAATAAAATTTTAAGGACTGTAAATGCAAAAATAACTGTTACAAAGAGTAATAATAATTATACAGTAAAAACTGTAGTATTTGACTCAAACGATATTGGTTTAGTGAGAAGGTTGTATGTGTCAGTAAGGGGGCTTTAATGATTGAACATTGGTTTAGTGAGAAGGTTGTATGTGTCAGTAAGGGGGCTTTAATGATTGAACATTGGTTTAGTGAGAAGGTTGTATGTGTCAGTAAGGGGGCTTTAATGATCGAACATTGGTTTAGTGAGAAGGTTGTATGTGTCAGTAAGGGGGCTTTAATGATCGAACATTGGTTTAGTGAGAAGGTTGTATGTGTCAGTAAGGGGGCTTTAATGATCGAACATTGGTTTAGTGAGAAGGTTGTATGTGTCAGTAAGGGGGCTTTAATGATCGAACATTGGTTTAGTGAGAAGGTTGTATGTGTCAGTAAGGGGGCTTTAATGATCGAACATTGGTTTAATGAGAAGGTTGTATGTGTCAGTAAGGGGGCTTTAATGATCGAACATTGGTTTAGTGGGAAGGTTGTATGTGTCAGTAAGGGGGCTTTAATGATCGAACATTGGTTTAGTGGGAAGGTTGTATGTGTCAGTAAGGGGGCTTTAATGATTGAACATTGGTTTAGTGGGAAGGTTGTATGTGTCAGTAAGGGGGCTTTAATGATTGAACATTGGTTTAGTGGGAAGGTTGTATGTGTCAGTAAGGGGGCTTTAATGATTGAACATTGGTTTAGTGAGAAGGTTGTATGTGTCAGTAAGGGGGCTTTAATGATTGAACATTGGTTTAGTGGGAAGGTTGTATGTGTCAGTAAGGGGGCTTTAATGATTGAACATTGGTTTAGTGGGAAGGTTGTATGTGTCAGTAAGGGGGCTTTAATGATTGAACATTGGTTTAGTGAGAAGGTTGTATGTGTCAGTAAGGGGGCTTTAATGATTGAACATTGGTTTAGTGGGAAGGTTGTATGTGTCAGGAAGGGGGCTTTAATGATCGAACATTGGTTTAGTGAGAAGGTTGTATGTGTCAGTAAGGGGGCTTTAATGATTGAACATTGGTTTAGTGAGAAGGTTGTATGTGTCAGTAAGGGGGCTTTAATGATCGAACATTGGTTTAGTGAGAAGGTTTTATGTGTCAGTAAGGGGGCTTTAATGATTGAACATTGGTTTAGTGGGAAGGTTGTATGTGTCAGTAAGGGGGCTTTAATGATTGAACATTGGTTTAGTGAGAAGGTTGTATGTGTCAGTAAGGGGGCTTTAATGATTGAACATTGGTTTAGTGGGAAGGTTGTATGTGTCAGGAAGGGGGCTTTAATGATCGAACATTGGTTTAGTGAGAAGGTTGTATGTGTCAGTAAGGGGGCTTTAATGATCGAACATTGGTTTAGTGAGAAGGTTGTATGTGTCAGTAAGGGGGCTTTAATGATCGAACATTGGTTTAGTGGGAAGGTTGTATGTGTCAGGAAGGGGGCTTTAATGATCGAACATTGGTTTAGTGAGAAGGTTGTATGTGTCAGTAAGGGGGCTTTAATGATTGAACATTGGTTTAGTGAGAAGGTTGTATGTGTCAGTAAGGGGGCTTTAATGATTGAACATTGGTTTAGTGGGAAGGTTGTATGTGTCAGGAAGGGGGCTTTAATGATCGAACATTCTGGCGAATTCCTGTCTTATTTCCGGTCATCACGAATCTATCCTCCGTAAGACCAACACCAAACACATATCTCCACTGGCCGACATTAATGTTGACTTATTATTAAGTAAATGCTTGACGTTGATTGATTATTGGTATTTCCGATTTGTGGTGTTTTATCTTTAGCTAACTTTTACGCACAATCTTAAGTACGTGTATCAAAAACAAGCAAAAACCTAAAATGCACTTAGCAATCAACACTTTCCATTAAAATGAAATACCAAACATAACTGCATATAAAATATCACAGCCTAACTATTTACATTTGTTACAAAGAATAGATCATAGCTGACCAATCTCATCCTCTACTCCTTAATTTGTACTTGGAATTCTTAACTAAAAAGACATACAGTGCTTACTAGTAAAGTGAACACAGCTAATGAATTGTTTCCCGTGCTCAAAGTAGTCCACTATACCAAGAGCAAATCTACTCTATCATTACCGAGGTGTAATACACTCATTAAAGTGGGTGTAACACAAATATGTTCTTTTTGTTCACTCTTTAAGAGAACGTGGATGGAATATTGATAACTGGAACAACCGATGGAAAGGTAGCATTACTTAGTCACGTGAGGTGACTGACCAAACTTGTCTTCGGAAGTATGACAACAACGTATCCAACTAGTTAAACTTTTGTGAACTCTAGTATAGTATTAATTCAGACCAAAACGTTTAGTTGAGTAGCTGACAAATAAATCCGACTAAGAGTCCAAGGCAAAAATTATGATAGTAATTTTTGAATGTTAATGAATTTATAGAGGCAGAGTTAAGTGGAAAGTGTAGCTGTAGTGAAACTAACAACATCCCTTATAGTCTGAAAGATAAATGCCGAATGCAGTGGTTTAAATTCTACTGAGGAACAGTCGATTTATTTTGCTGTTTTGAGAATCGTGTTTCTTTTTAATTTAATTTTTACAACGACAAAAAAGACTTAATGGACTTGAAATGATTATTATGTGGACCATCGGCTAAAACGCGTGTTTTTATGAGCTTCCTCATTAAGGTAAGATAAAGGAAATTTACTATTTTAAAAATGTATTGTACTTTAGTGAAATATGTTAAAGCTTGGCTTACAGGGTAAAAATACAACACTAATGTTGTACAAATACAGATACAGCGTATATTTTAAATAAGTTGTATAGTAGAAATGATTTTTAAATTTTCAGATTTTGTTGCCTAGATAATTATGTATAGCACGTTTATATCTGCCAATTTTACTTAAACAAAGATAAATAATTTGATTTTATACTGTTGTTATGATGCTGATAAAATAGAGCACTGGAAAAATATGTAGAGCATTTTATACAATAATCTAGCTGTTGGTAGCTTTAAGAATACAAAATTATCCTTAAAAACACTAAGGTGAAAATTTGGTAAAAAGTTACAGTCGACAATTTTACCTTGTACTCTATTTTAAGACTTTAGTAGTTATAAGGTAAATGTACTAAATGCGAAGTGGGTGTGAATTTGATGTAAAATGCGTGTAATTGATCAGCCATGTTTGTTACCAATTAAGTGTAAATCTATATTGAGAGCAGTTTGTCTGGAGCACTTCCGAAATTACCTCACTCCAATTAGTGCACTAAACGTTTTACCAGAGACTGCAATCAATTTTGTTATTAATTAGTTTATCAAGGCCATTTAATTAATATAAAAAATTTTATAAAATAAAAACATACTTCCAAAACTGTTGTTAGAGAAAATCTTGATTAAATGTCACAATTAAGATTTTCTTTAGCAAGAATTTTAATAGGACTAGTCAGAAAGAAAAAAATAATACATATCACATGGCTTTTTGGGGAAGTAAACAGTTGGTGCTTGAATCAGAATCATGTCTGTATATACACTGACAGTTAAATTACGATGACAGTTTCTACTGGAAACTCTAAAAAGACAAATGTACTATAACTTATAACAAATTATACTACAATGATGATGCAAATTCCATAAAACGTGATCGACGTGTTTCCATTTTATTCATCCTTAGTCCAAGTTACCTTGGGAAAGGAGGACATTTTATGTAGTATATGTGTTTAACGTTAAACAGGTAAACGTCACACAACACAAATGTATTACAATATAAGCACAAAATGCACAAATATATTACAATATAAGTACAAAATGCACAAATATTATGGTGATCGATTTCGGTGAACCAAGCTCACCTTCCTCAGACCAGAGGGATTCACAAAATATTATGGTGGCCGAAATCGATCACCATAATATTCGTGCATTTTGTACTTGTATTGTAATATATTTGTGCATTTTTTGTTCATATTTTAATAAATTTTTGTTGTGTGACGTTTACTTGTACTATATATGTACCAAAACGTATTATGCTAATTAAAAAACCACTCGTTAAACAGACGCAATATTTATACCTATTTTCGAGAAATGTTGAACTATGTTGAAATGTTATTAGGAGATGAAACGCCAGTTAAGCTCTTTAAATCGACAAAATAGGACCAAGTGGAAAGACAGGAAGCTTGGAGAGGAATTTATGGTTTTCTTTTTAATGTTTAAGGCATTCCATTAATTAAGTCGTTATAAAAACCTATTATATAGTTGAAACAACCTGAAACAAAATGCAAATTTATTATAGTTATAACCCTCGAGGAAAGTTTTGGAAAATATACCAACACACCCCATATAATAATACATTTGACATTTAATTGGATGTTCAGCTTAGATTGGATGACTTGCAGAGTGAATTTCCAGACAGTCGAACACTCAACAGAAGTCACGTACATTTGAATGATTTTTTTTTAATTCCACATATAAAAACATAAAATACAAATACACAAATCTCTTTGGAATATAGGTAAGCCACATTTACTAGTACAGGCGGCTTACTTTAACTGAACAAAATATTACATTGTAATTACAAAATAAAATATATTATGAGTCCAGCCAGGTCCTTCAAAAACATAAAGCTCTCCGTGGCGTCTGCGATAATGTAAATCTAATTGGATAAAGCAATAAAATTAAATACTAAATAAACATTGAATTGATGTAATACAAAAATGTACTAAATTAAAATAATATATATTAAATCGATATATTCAATTTTTTAAGAAAGTTTGCAAGACATACATACAACCAAGTTGATGACAAATTTAAGAAAATATGATCGGGCAATGTGTAGAAAAATATATAAATTAATTAAAACAATCATTTAAAAATGACACGTACTCTGGAGAGAATAATCAGGCTTTCAATGTATTTAAAAAGTAATTAATGTGTTGACAAGATTTTATATCATTTTTTTAATTCGTTGAAATATTTAGGGTCATTATACTGGAAAGATTGCTTGAAAAATATTTGGTTGACCTTTGGTAGTCTGAAAACTCTTTGGTGTTCGGTAAAATAGATCACTGGCACCAGTGTCACCACATCTAATGAAAAAAATGTTTAGCACTTTATAAACATATAAATGTTGAATTGGTGTTATTTTCAGTTGGTAAAATAAAGGAAAAGAACTGTTGTTACGATTCGTTTAGTGTAATAAAACAATTTGAGCTATTCTCAGTTTCCCTATGTACAATTTGTAGGCTCCTCCCCAGCAGTGGATTCCATATTGCAATCTAGAATCAACCAAAGTGTAATGTAACGTTGGTAACAAACTGAATCACAGAAGGAAATAGAAGAGTTTAATCGTAGAGTTTAGCTTTTTATGTAGCAAATAGATGTGTTATCCCATATTAAATTTTCATCCAAAATAACCCCCAAATCCGAAATACTTAAAACAGTTTACCTTTATGATTTTTTCACAGTTAAAATTTACCCTTATGCAATTTGAGTTGTGATAAATTAAGTCTGTTGTGAAATTGAAACTATTCACTCAAATTAAAGTTGACATATTGAGTTTTATTGTCATTTACTTTCATTCTATTATTTGAGCACTAATGACTAAATAATGTTAAATCAGAATATAATAAGGTGATATCGTTAGCAAAAGCGCGTAGTTGACCAAAGAATGGAATTTCTAGCAAGTCGTTTATAAAAACTAGGAATAACGTTGCCGATAACACTGACCCTTGCGGGAAACCTGCCTTCACAAGGAAGGGTGCGCTTAGCTGATTGCAGACCTTCACTCTTTGATATCTCTCACTCAAAAAACTATTAAACCAATCAAGCAGTATTCCCCTTATACCAGCTTTCTCCATCTTTGCCAGTAAAATCTTATGAACGACAACATCAAATGCTGTTCGGCAATCAATAAAAAGTCCAGTTACTTTGCAGCAGCTATTGAAACTATTGCCTTTTCTGACACCGAATTACATTAGGGGAGGTGGGAGGAGAAACGCTACTCTTTCCAAATGACTGCGAGAATCTTGACAGTGACAAACAAGTAACAGACAGATCAAACTGGTAAAGAAGAAAGTCACCGTATGGAGAGCCAATTAGAATTAAATATACCAGTTTCGTATAAATCAGAGTGACACCTGCGGATATAACAGCACAAACGTGACTACTGAACATGTATATGTTCCTCTAAGAGCCGGATGGTGCAGGATTAAAGAATTCTTTGCCGTCTAAAACACAGTAACACCTCCGGATATAACAGCACAAACGCGACTACTGAACATGTCTTATGGTCCTCTAAGAGCCGGATAGAGCAGGATTAAAGAATCCTTTGCCGTCTGAAACGCAGCGACACCTGCGGATGGATATAACAGCACAAACGCGACTACTGAACATGTCTATGGTCCTCTAAGAGCCGGATGGTGCAGGATTAAAGAATTCTTTGCCGTCTAAAACACAGTAACACCTCCGGATATAACAGCACAAACGCGACTACTGAACATATCTATGGTCCTCTAAGAGTCGGATGGAGCAGGATTAAAGAATCCTTTACCGTCTGAAACGCAGTGACTCCTGCGGATATAACAACACAAACATGAGTGTTGAAAATGTCTTTGGTCCTTTAAGAGCCGGATGGAGCAGGATTAAAGAATCCTTTACCGTCTGAAACGCAGTGACACCTGCGGATATAACAACACAAACATGAGTGTTGAAAATGTCTTTGGTCCTTTAAGAGCCGGATGGAGCAGGATTAAATATTACATCCGATAAGGAATATTAGGTTAGACTGGTAAGTAACAAGTTTTAGATAAAGGAGGTCATACACGTTCATTGTTCACCGCAGAGAAATTCAAAGTAAAGAAGCCTCGTGATTAACTACGCCACTTTAAATGATTTGGGATCAGCTGTTGAGTTGCAGAGGGCACAATGATATCAGCTGACATCTGGTCAGAGAAAACTGGCAGAGCGGGTATTGTTCGTCCAATTGGGTTCGATTTATAGAAAACATTCTGTTCCCCGAACGGTAAGATGATGAAAGATATAACCCACTAAGATTGTGGCCTGAGGAGGTGGTTTTCGTGATTCAAGCCTAAAAGGCAAGTAGAACTTAAACTTGTGTAGTCTGACAACATGTAAAATAACGTCATTCCTCATTTTTAATCAATTATAATTTCTTTTGATAATTATTTTAAACATGAGTTGAGGTTAAGCTATCCTAACTTCTCCCATTTTTTTCACATATCCCTAAAACCTACCCCCTACGTTTCGTCTCCAACACTCCATCTCTTCCGGCCACTCCCAGTACTAGGTACAAATTTTATTTCGCAACCTTTTATTCAACTCTTTTCTATTCCACATCCCGTGTAGTTTGAATATTTTATATTCTCCAGACATAGCTACAGCGGAAAACGTTTCGTAAAATATATACGTGTTGCACTTTGTATTTTTAATTGTTTGTCATTATTTATTGGTTCTAGTTCTTAGGAAATGTAGGCACAAACAGTCCAAATTAGTTTTAAGCTATTTGAACTATATGAAAGTAATAAATTAATTTAAATCAATTGTTTTCTTTATATAGACTTTCTATGATTTAGCATAATTAGTTAAGTTGACATATGATAAAAAAATTATCCATCAGCTATTCCTAATACAGTACAGTTATGGGTTAGTAGTACTATTTGGTATAATTTGACTTATTTATGGTGATTTGGCTTATTTTTTTCAATTTGTTACAAATCTGTTTGGCTGTAATATCCCTCATGCTTCATGTATGAGTGATATTTATTTCTTTTAAGGGTTCATCCAGTCACCAAGTTGAGCGATCCAAGGAATATAGTATCTAGGATCTCGCCGCAACTGTTACTAGAAGTAGCAACACTTTTTCTTCACTAACACACACTCGAGGTTTTCCAATCCTCCCCTCTCTCTCTCTCTTCCTCACCCTCTTCCACTCTTACATTTCCCTGACGCAAAACGTACATAGCTCCTTCATTTATAGTAACCTCTAGCAATTTGATATATATATATATATTTAATATACTCTTTAAACCAAAGATTACTGTACAAATTTCAACTCAACATTTTTATATATTTAATTTATGAACAAATAATTAGTAACACTTAATATAATTGTTATATATATATATATATATATATATATATATATATATATATATATATATATATATATATATATATATATATATTAGTTTTACTTCACACTGTGTTGGTTAGTACCTTTTGTCCAATATATTCTTTAAATGTTAATAAAATATATCACACGGCTTCTCAACGAGTTATGTACTTAAAAAAACTAAATCTGCACTCCATATAGAAATTTTGATTGAATTTTTCCTTCAACACCTTCTCTCAACTCAAATTTCGTTTCTGTAAGAATAATAACCCTTTTACTACAGAAAAATTAAAAATAATGTTTAATTGAAAACTCAAAGCCAAAGATAAATACGTGGGAGATGATAAGTATCTAATTACCAATACTTATTGAGTAGGATAAGTAGCGTAGTTATACCATATGTTCCATGCAGAGTTTCTTTAAACCTTCCAGTCATTATTTCACAAAGAATCAATTACTGTCAGTGTCCAGGTGCTGACAAAGGCCGTGGGTTTGAGAAGAGAGAAGCGCCGTGCCGCCGACAGACCGCACCCCACATCACATCTACTAACGAATCACTCATGACAATCATTGATATAATGAACTTTGTTCCACCCTTTTACTTTTCCTCTTCTGTTCATCGCTTCTCCTCTATTCTGCCCCTATTGCATTTCACTTGTCGCAAGTCCTTGACCTGTTCTCCTCCGTTATTCGAGGAGCGAACAACACGTCTATTATGCGAGTATTTTCTTCATAAACATAGAGCAACACAAATAAATAGAAAATGTACAAACATTTTGGTGATCAATTTCACTGAACCATATTTACTCAGACCAGAGACATTCACATAATGTTTAAATTGAAGATATTTTGAAGACGCTTACAAAAACGTCCAGTGTGATATTAGTATAACACTCCCCCCTTCCCCCCTCAATGCAGGCGAGGATCCGTCTCCCCTCCCGAACCCTGGAGCCGAAGACCAAAATTCATTCAGCCAGACATAACCAAGAGGAAAACCAAACGGAAAAGACAAATAGGAAAGACGAAACAAGACAACGATACACGAACGAAAACCTACATAGAGAAAGGCGAGGACATACCAGAGACAACGAAACTGAGGAACGGGTTTAAATACTTTTAGACTAATTTTTCTATAGTCTAGTGCCCTTAAAATACATGAATAGAATAATAGAAACCGTTCCCATTAGAATTACTGGTCCCCAGTATCGATTATTGCATCGCCTTAAGGGTGTCATCCAGGCACTTAGCTGAGCGCTCGAAGAAATTAAGTTCTGGATTTTACAACTGTCGCTAGGAGAAGCAAAGAGCCTGCCTTACTAACACACACAAACACACTACGTGTTCCCCTCCTCTCTCTATCCCTCACTGTCCCCGGCTGCTCCATCCCGAAAATTATTCGGGATAGTACAAAAGTAGGCAACTCCTTCATTTATAGTAAATTCTACCAGTGAAGTTTTTATACATTACTAATCTCCTCTTTCAGTCAAAGATAATTGTATAGTTTCAAACTGAAAATGTCTCCATATGTTATTTACCCTATAGAAAATAAGTTATTTGGATACACTTACAATACATTAGGCTCGCTATTGCCTTTTTGTTTACTATTACCAAAATACCAATAGAACACATCGCACGGTTTATTAGAGAGTTATGTACCTAGAGAGGCTAAATTAGCCACTTTGGTAGCCCATAACTCCATAAAGAAATCTTGTTTAATGTTTTCTCTCGACATATTTATTATAAGAAGACTAGAATGTTATCTGAACAATTTCGGATCGAACCAGTTTCTTCTCCTTTTATTAATGGTTTGTTTTATATAAATAGAGTAAGGATATCTACTTGAAGAAAATATATTAACTTATGCAGTTTTGGTTTATGATTGATGAGTTTACATATACATTTTTTAGCCCCTGAGCTGTTCAATCAAATTGTAAGAGAAAATTACTTACTTATTCCGTCGTACAGCTCCTTTGTGAATAATATACTCAGTACATGTTTCACCGTAAGTACGGCATCCTCAGCTGGTCATTAAGTGAAGATCTTAACAGGAATAAAAACCAATTAAATAAGTATGAAAAAACTGGAATTTACAAGTTAAAATGCGATGAATGTCCAAGTATTTATATTGGCCAAACCGGACGAAGATTTACTACCAGATTCAAGGAACACCTACCCAACCCTAAATCAGATAAACAAAAATCGACATTCGGACAACATTTATTTGATCACAATCATTCGCTTGAGGCAATAGACAATAGTTTGGACATCTTACATGTATGCAGTAAAGGAAGAAAGATGGACACGCTTGAAGAATTCGAGATTTACAAAGCATTTAAAAATAACAATATTAACGAATTCATCATAAATGATAAGCTACAATTTAATTCAAATATAATCTTCAATGGCCTCATTAATGGATGTAACTCAAGTCACCACAGATCAGCTGTTCTCTGCCAAACTGATAAAAATAAGAACACGCCTGGTTAGCACAGCGACTTGTCTCGTCCAGTACTGCAGACAAAGTGATGCGTGACAGTCATGACTGGCTCGTCGTTAGTGTTCGTCCGTGCGAGTTTTAATGTTATTTATTATGTTATGTACTTTGTGTTTTGTGTAATTTTATCTTGTGACGAAACCTATTAGGTGGATGATCTTCACTTAATGACCAGCTGAGGATGCCGTACTTACGGTGAAACATGTACTGAGTATATTATTCACAAAGGAGCTGTACGACGGAATAAGTAAGTAATTTTCTCTTACAATTTGATGAGTTTATACCTGTATAAACTAGTTCAAGCTTATAAACAATATTTCATGAAAGGTGGATGACTTTTTAATTGCCCATAGACACAATACGCCGTACCAGGGCCCAGGTACTACAGTGTTGACAATCTTGTTCTGTGTTTTATTTATTGGAATCCTAAAACTTAACAACTTTACTTTGGAGGGCTCGTAAATACGTAAGACTCAGATAATATACTCCGAAGTAGTATTTTCGGGTTGGAATTGATGAGTCGTTGGCTGTCCGGGCGGGAGGTGATGGCAAACTTAACGACAGCCAGAGGTACGTCGGCATTATGCCATAAATAAAATTACCACCGTAAAAAAGGACGAAAACAGACGCCAGTAATCCCGAGCTAATCTACAAACTGGAGATGTCGAAGAATGGATAATAAATTACGGTTTGTGGTGGGCAGGCTGGTGGATGACCTTGGTGTAGGTAGGGTGGCGCTGGAGCGTGCTCACATTCACATCACTTGACGGCGGCACGAAGTCCGCTCGGAGTAGGGATAGCAACGACATATCGATATATCGGAAATATCGATATATACGTGTCGGTATATCGATATATTAGTATCGATATTTTCTTTCCATAATATCGGCCATATCGATATTTTTGTCGATATATCATATCACTAACTATTGACATTATTCTCTCTCCTCAAAATCATCACGATTCGAGAAAAACACATTTATGCGTACAAAACACCCATTTAAACAATAAAATAACTTTATTTGTACGGAAAAACGAAACAGACTACGTAAAAATTGATGTTCAAACTTATATTTTTAAATGGTTTACCTGACAAGTATTGGAAGTATATTTAGTGAGTTAATTTGTTAAATTTTTAGTGTTCATAAGATGCCTAAAAGTATTTTTTAAACGTTAAAAACAAAAATAACAATGCTATTACATTATTATTTTATAATTAACATAATAGTTAAAGATAGCGGTATAGTATTCTTATTTTGAATGTTTTTTAATTCAATGTAATAGACCACAACTTGTTTCAATTATATAAACGTATTTAATTTTTACATTCAGTAGACTATTCTATATAGTAACAGCAAAACGTGAATATACTTTTTGTCATGACAAGTAAGAGAAAATGCATAATATTTCAAACAGATAAATCATTTGCAATCCGATATATCGGTAACCTGATATATCGATATTTTTCTGTCGATATTAGCGTTAGATCGATATTTGGTTTGCGATATATCAATATTCCGATATATGTTGAAAATATTTGCCATCCCTAGGTGCGGGTTATACTTTGTTATACCACCGCTGCTGCAACAACATGTGGCAGTGCTATGAATACACAAACTGAGGGACTATTGACTCTGAAACTTCGAACGCAAATATTAGGAGGAAATCTGTGGAGTTGTCTGTCACTAATACCAGGGGTTTTTACAAAGTTGAACCAATTAGAACGTTTAATTTACTGTTAGCCATTTAAATAAAATCCATTAATAGTTTAAATTGAATGTACACTTTAATAATACGCCAATGTAGTTAAGTTTTAGTTTCCAAGTTTTATTTAATGTACTCCACTTATTGACAACCCATTGTTAGTCAATATAGTAAAAGTGCACGAATGCCAAGTTTTTCCAAGCTAACTTACCCAGCAATAAATTATTAACGTATTTTTGTTAATAATACATTTATTGAACATCATACTCACAAAAAACTGAATTACACAAACATTTGCATGTTATGGGTTTTTTAGTATTTTATAAAATAACTTAGTAATTATTTTTATCTTTACTAGGTGTATTTTTCTAATTTAAAATTAATTGAAATTTCTTTTAAAAATTCTTTCCCAATGTAGGGTTGAAAACAGTTATAATAGCAAAATTGTTTTTACATATTTTATAGTTTTTTTTCTATACAACTTTACACTAATTTTACACTTATAATACATAAATTTGTAGATATTTAGCTGCAACAATGCGTAAATGGTCAATTTTTTTTACTTGGAGATTGGCTGGTTCTTCAATGATTTATTGAAACATTTTTATAAATGAAAATGTACTTTATATTTATATTCAGACATATTCATATAGGTCTTTTAAATATATAAATGTAACAATGTATTAAATATACTTATTTATTTTCTTTTCAAATGTATGGTTTCCACAAATTTAGATTATTTTATGTCTTTACCAATTATTAAAAAAAGTTGAAACCAATTGAAATTTGATTCAATTTTAATTTATTGCAAACTTAAACATACTAGATTATGCGTTGACAAAACACCGATAAAAATAATTGCGAGTAGAGCCTAACATACGTGTATGTAACGAAATTTTGCCGACACGCTGTTTGTGTCAGGTCTGCCAACATGACACAGTAAAATTTTCAATTGATCAACGTCTTTCGTTCTTTCCAGTGGTATATAAATCACGTTAATGTCGGCTACACACGTTTTATAACGCATTGAATAACGACCATGTGGCGATCTCCGGGCTTGCCAGTTTCAGAGCCCAAGCAATTATAACTATATTGTGATTAATTAAATTAATGTATGTAACAACAAAATCAAAGTACAGCAGAATCATATTGATCAGATTCATGCTAATGTACAGCAACATAACCAAGCACCTGCCCTAATATAAGCTGTCAACACCCCTAGTGTAGTTAGTTGCAAATGGTTTTTATGTTGGGTTTGGAATGGGGTGGCGTGCAATGTGTTACACATACTGTTTTTTCCTGTACAACATCATTCTTGTCATCATCACTGAATGCATTTGAGTAGGAAGAGTTGGTGAAATCTTAACCCTAACATGCTGAGAGCAATGAATAAAAATCTGTTAAAGGAGAACATACCTTATTGGGAAGAGTCAATCCATTTTCTCTAGATTTAATAAGTCACCAAGAGAGTTCTCTGCTCTTGGTTAAGGTAGTGCGAGAGAGAGAGAGAGAGAGAGAGAGAGAGAGAGAGAGAGAGAGAGAGAGAGAGAGAGAGAGAGAGAGAGAGAGAGAGAGATGGTGAGTAAAGGTAGTGCAAGAGAGATAAAGATAGTGAGTAAAGGCAGTGCGAGAGAGACAGAGATAGCGGGTAAAGACAGTGCGAGAGAGAAAGAGATAGATAGTAAAGGCAGAGTGAGGGATACAGAGATAGACAGTAAAGGCAGAGCGAGGGAGACAGAGATGGTGATTAAAGTCAGTGCGAGATAGACAGAGATAGATAGTAAAGGCAGTATGAGAGAGAGATAGCGAGAAAAGACAGTGTGAGAGAAACAGAGATAGCGAGTAAAGGCACAGCGAGAGAGACAGAGATAGCGAGTAAAGGAGGTGCGAAAGAGACAGAGTTAGAAAGAGATAGATAGTAAAGGCAGAGTGAGGGAGACAGAGATGGTGATTAAAGTCAGTGCGAGATAGACAGAGATAGATAGTAAAGGCAGAGCGAAGAAGACAGAGATAGCGAGTAAAGGCAGAGCGAGAGAGACAGAGAACGCCAACAGACGGTGTGAGAAAGACAGATATAGTCGATGCGCACAATACCTTATTACATGTATTGAGATAAGCTGAATACATTTTCCGTAGAACCGTTTATAAATATATAAGTAAGTGTTACTCCACATTGACATTTAAATAATTAATTATCCTTTAATTACACATGGAGACAGTCGTATGAGCTATTTCATTACTGCGTTTACATTTATTGCTAAGTGGGTGTCTAACAAACAACTTGTGAGATCGGAATATTGAATAACAATAAGTGTCATAAGGTAAGT
This sequence comes from Stictocephala bisonia, assembly GCA_035578905.1. NCBI lineage: Eukaryota > Metazoa > Arthropoda > Insecta > Hemiptera > Membracidae > Stictocephala > Stictocephala bisonia. Next base: position 133,363 of record JAQJVL010000787.1, read on the forward strand.
GGAGACAAATGACACTTGGGTTGACGATGTAATGACACAAGTGGGAGACCAGACAAGGACGGCTTGCCTGCCGCAACTACAATCACAGGGAAAAAGAAACAGAGGTCGCTTTACTATGGCCGAAGCCAATTCCTGAGAGGTGGAATATATAGATCGACAATCATTTTATTTCCACAATAAAATAAACAACAGTATATACTTCAATTTACAATACAACGTTGGAAATAGTTCCCCTCATGGACACATGTCTGTGTGAGGTAACGTGCCACTACCAGCCAGACGTAAATAAATAAAAAAATTAAACGGTTTTTTATAGAAGTATACAGAATGGGTAAAAAATATGGAAACGCTTTCACAGCTTTTGTATGACTTTAGTTGTATACAAGTTATACGAATGCGTCTTTTATACATAAATCGTAACTTTAAAAATACTACAAATCACAATTACTCTGGCGTGAGTTAAGGGTTATAAAATGTGATGATATTATTATTTGGGACACCGAGGTTTCCTATTGGGGACGGATGCCATCTGCTAGGCTATTACTTTGTGACAGTTAGGGTCTTCAGACCAGTGATTTACCGAGTACTCGGTGTCTTCCCAGTGACAAGCCAATACATGTCAGCCTCTCAACATTCCACAAAGTAATGAGTGAAAGGTGTGGACAGACTGACGAATAGTAAAATATATTTAAGTGGGATTGTCTTTCTAGCTTGTTTTCTGTAATAAATCACACTGAATGTGATACAACTTCAGATTCAGATTCAAAGATTCAGATTCAAATATTTTATTGCATGAAGACAATTACATGAATTGCATCGCAATAGTCAATAATAATAATAAAAATAACCTATCCTATACATACAATCTTAAAAATGGTGCATACAAACATACAAGATGTCTTACATTCACTCTCTCATTTATACTAGATTAAAATTCTGAAACTAAATAATAAATATATAACTAAATAAATAGGTTCATACAAACATACAAACTGTCTTACATTCACGCTCTCATTTAAACTGGGTTAAAATATTAAAACTAAAATAAATAAATACATAACTAAATAAATAGATAGCGGCCACTCCACCTCCCTGTGCCATGCCAATATTTGAGGGTCATTTGGCATTACTAGGTCTCCCAGTTATGTGCAAGGAACTCGTCCACGCTGTAGAAAGCGTTTGATATAAGTACGTTTTTAAGACGAGCCTTCAATGCCTTGGGCACCTGTGCACATTTGAATTCATTGGGTAGACTGTTGATTAATCGAACACCGGCCTGAGAAGGAAGATGTTCGAAAACCACCGTCCTGTGTTGCCCAGTTCGGTAGGTTTCCCTGCCTCTGGTGTTGTGTCCGTGTATGTCGGTGCCTCTAGTTAGAGTGCATTTGGTCATGCAGTAAGTGATTGTTTCCAATATATAAATGCAGGGCAGGGTCAACAGTTTTAGATTCTGAAATGCAGTTCTGCACGAATCTCTGCTTTTTAATTTTAAAATAATTCGTACTGCTTTTTTCTGCAGTCTGAATATTCGCAAAAATTCTCTATTTGAGCATCCACCCCACAGTATCACCCCATAGGATAGATGTGGGTATATGATCCCATAATACGCCGTCATAAGAATTTCAATCGGGCAGTATTTGGACAAATATCTCAAACAATATATACTTGATGCTAATTTAGAACAGATCTTGTTTGTGTGATCGTTCCAGGATAAGCTTTGTTCAAGGTATATTCCAAGAAATTTAGTTGATTGGACTTCTTCGAGTTCAGTTTCTGACAACATAATGGTTAGAGTACCGTCTAAGTCGGTTTGGCGTAAGTTAAAACTGATGTAATTCGATTTTTTGAGATTGACTTTTAGATTTATATTATTAAAATACTGCATTACATTATTTAAGTCAGTGAATGTTTGAATTTCCAAGTCTGATTTTGATTTGTCACTGAAGCAGAGATTCGTGTCATCAGCATACTGCACGAGTTTCGCGTGTCGTAGTGCTGAAGATAAATCGTTTATGTGAACTAAGAAAAGGAGAGGACTAAGAATAGATCCCTGAGGGACCCCAAATTTCATTTGATTTGACTTCGACAGTTGGTTTGCTACCTGAACCCTTTGAGTTCGACCTGATAGGAGTAGACATAAGGTGGCAGAGCGAGACCCACTCTCGGGCATCTTCGGCTCTCAGATTCAAGATGGCGATCACCTTCGGGCATCTTCGGGTCACGTGACCCAGTCCTACCAACCCACGTGGGAATTTTCCCTCCCAAAATTTCCCTCAAATTCCTAAATTTCCCTCCAAATTCCCACATCATACTATATAAAATTCGCTGTTAACCTAACTTTTTTCGTGTTATACTATATAAAATTCAATGTTTACCTTGTTATACTATATAAAATACACTAACTTTTTTCGTGTTATACTATATAAAATTCACTGTTAACCTTGTTATACTATATAAAATTCAGTCTTAACCTAACTTTTTCCATGTTATACTATATAAAATTCACTGTTAACCTTGTTATACTATATAAAATACACTCCTAACCTTTCCCTCGTTATACTATATAAAATGCAAAAAAGATGGCGGTCTTTACACTATATAAAATGCTTTTGGGTATTCCTCTGTGGATTATTTCATATATACTCTATGATGCACGCGTCGTCTGCTGGTCGAGCGCGCATGCGCGAGGACTTGTGCTCGGTGGACAAGCGCGTTACGTCACCACTCATACAGCGGCTGCGAAACTCGGGTATAGGACTCCAGGCGCCAGGCTGGTTTTCCTGGCGCGACACTCAAGGGCGGGCATGCGTGGGAACTACCAACAGCTGTGCGCGGGTGACGCATGCGCAGGGAATTGCTACATTAAACAGCTGTGCGCACCTACCAGCGCTCCTAGCAGCAATTTCCAAGACATAAATATATA
>JAQJVL010000787.1:136785-329710 GCA_035578905.1 Stictocephala bisonia
AATAATGACTAGTCGACCAAAGGTGTCGCATATAAGTCGCCACTACAATCCAGAAGGTTCCAGAAATGTGTGCTAGAATGATCGCGACCGGCATACTGTACTACCTTCTCAATGATTGATTGGCCTCATAGTTAATATTACACAGGTCTGACGGTCTTGCTCACGTGAGTCTTTCGTTCATGTACCGTCAACAACTGTGAGTCCATCCCCAGATTCAATCTACAGGTTTGGTTGATAACTGCACCCTGGACGCGTATAGCCTCCATGTTCACGGGAGGCAGTTCTGGCGCCGAGTCGCCCACGCGCCAATGTCCTTCGCACGATTACAAACGTGATTATTATTCCATCTCCAGATTCCATCCACCGACTCATCTTCGGTCAGTTCTATCCTTGCTTTAATCACCATGAGACTTGCCTACTAGTGGCTTCATTGTTCCCATATGTACTGCTAAGAGTACGTACATTTTATCTTGTCAGTAAACAATACAATTGAGGGGGAACAATGGATCTCATTGTTTTCTCTTATCGTTTAACTTTGTGTGTAACTGGAAGGAATAATACACTTCATTATTATTTGCTGTATTACATTAATTAAAAGCTTGCTAAACGAAATTTCAAACGTGTTTTAAACTTACTATTTTTAAAATAACCACCCAAATGCCTTTAGATACCAGTAAGGCCTTCTATTTTGACACCTCGAGGTGCGTGGGATTGTAAGGAATAGAATTTACGAAAATCAAAAAATTTTTAAATTATGTTCTCTTTTCTGATGAGGTGACTATTTTAAATGGAACTGAACGTAGAAATACTTGCTGATGTTGAGACAACTGCAATCCGAATTGGACATCACACAGAGACATTAAACGTTTGTGTGGGTGTTAAAGGAAACATTGGAAAGGAAAATGAATGGGCCGTTCTTCACCAACGGAAATTTAAATTCCACTTCTTATCTATATTTATAAAAGAGGATGTTTGTATATATATATGTTTGAAGTTTATGCGCTGCCAAACCATCCAACCGATCGCCATGAAACTTTAGGAGTTTGTCCTGTATACTCCCGAGATGGTTTCTGTGAAGTTTGATGCAGATCCGTCCACAGGGTTCCTCCCCACGGGTTCCTAAAGATCCCATGTTATTCAAAAGGAGAATCTGAATTGCTTACAAAAAACATATGACTGTGTGGTTTAATGTAGTTTCACATGCCATAAGCAGATTGAAGTTCTCACAACAACAGTACTGTATATGTTTTGATTTATTGTAGTTCTACATTTCACCTTTAGAGTGTAGCACACACTACTTTTACTTCATCAGGTGATCTGTATTTGGTTTTAACCTTTTTTCCTCGGTAATTAAAACATGTGGTGAAACGTGAAAATAAAAATAAATAATTATTTGTTTTGCAGTTTACTTTTTATGACATGCCTCCTAAAAAATCTTATTTTGGTATGTCAATGAAAAATGAAAGGTGAGACAACGTCCGCCGGGTTCAGCTAGTCCAAAATAAATAGTTCTGCACTACAACCGACTATTGGCCCATGTGTCCAAACAAGATGGAGTCCTAGTAGACAATGGCGTTTAAATGAGGCAATATTTAAATGCTGAATTCCCCCAAATGCGGAGTGAAAGATGTGATGCAATAGAATGGTCTCTGCACGATCCCTTCATCTAACGCCACTCGATCACTCTCTCTGGGGACACCTAAAATGTAAATGTTATCGACTTCAGCCTACATATGTGGTCCATTTAAAGCATTGAATAGCACATGAGGATCAAGATAGCCCTCGTGAATACAAACAAAATCAGTAGGCAGCTATTTTACTGACCCCTTGGAATTGGTCATTAAAAATGACTGCTAATAGAAACTTTAAACATGAAGACTAAACTCAACTTAGTAAATTAATCACTGTAATTTAACTGTTAAAGAACTATATAATTATAAATGTCTGATAATTTTAAACAAATACATCAATATCAATAATTTAAGTCTCCACTCATAAAATTACGTTATACATTTATGGGTAGTGTGACCAACCCAACACCCATACATTACGGTGGTATAGACCCACCCACCCACTAATACACGAACGGCGTTATTGTTTTCAAGTTTTCAAAATTTTTCTCTGAGACTCAGAGAAACCACTGAGGATGCCACATCACAGTATGGGCGAAACGTCTGGTCATCTTGTAAATATTGTAGATAGTACCTTGACGCGGTTGTCACCGGAAACTGTAGATTCTAGTTGCTGAATTTACTTGCAATTGTGTTCTTCTGTTATCCCCGGATATTTGAATGTGTTACTATTTTTTTTCTTGTTTATGTTTATTGGCTTAATTCATGATCCAATGTTAATGTTTGTTTCTGACCTTTGAAATCGACAAAATATATTCTGTAAATATATTAGGCCTACCACCACTATACTACGTCCAAGGGCAGAAGGTGGCTCACCCTTTGTTTATGCCAGTGAGTACAGAATATAAATAGAGAGGACATGGCCTAAATACGCCGCGTGCAGTAGAGGTGAGGCAAGATCCGCCATCTTGGTCCGCGACTCAGGCGGAAAACAGGGCTCCTCCGATACTACACTCGCGGTAGTGTTCTCCCGCCAAAAACACCACATATAATACACTTACTGTAGAGCTAAAAATATCAAACTTAACATGTTAACAGTACAACTCATCTGGACACTTTCAAGAGAAAAACCAACTAAATAGGTGCTATACATAACTTATAATTAAACATTATAAAAATTATGTAGCTTTTTTCATTTTGACAAGAAAAAGTTAGTCGGATGCTAACTTTTTTATTGTTTGGTCAGATAAGTTTGACCAGCGGCATAGTTGTAAGGCAGATATTGCATTTAACATAAAATAATAATTAAAAAGTATAAGATTGTAGGTTAATGCACCAGGACGGTGTACTTATTGCAGTAAAGCGTCAACGTATTAGCAATCCCTGCCGCGCCGCAGATCTCAGCACATACTGCAGTGGACGTTAATGGTGCACAGGGATCAGTTAGTTATTATATGACTTTTTAATATTTACGAATCGTTCTTGTCTAATTTTAATGCTAATCTTAATGGTTAAAGAGTCTCAAATGTTTCGGAAATATATTCAAACTTCAAACAATATTGTACAAGTTGATATATAATTTGTTTGTTGTTGAACTCATTTTTACTGTGAATTTAAACAAATATGTGACAATATAATTAATAAATATATAAATTAATAAACAATAAAACTAATTTAATGTAATTGTAGTTTAATCAATTAATTACTGCACTATTATTAAACATTAGACATTTACTAACTTATATTATGAGTTAAAAATTCTCATTTGTATTTGAACATGACGAGTCCAACGTTTAATTATAGGCCTATATTTTATTTTAGTTTTGTTTACTATAAAAATGGGAATGATCTTATTTTGTAGGCTAAAGCGGCCGGTGTCATTACTACTAAAGCTTTCTGTAACGACCGCGTCAAAGTGTTATCTACAGTATTTACATCACCAAACGTTTCGCCCATGCTGTGATTGGGCATCCTCAGTGGTATCTCTCAGACTGAGAAGCCACGGAGGCTTTAGTTAGTATTAATGGAAATGATATCATCATATGGCTAAAAAATTAAGTTAACATCCAGTAACACATCTTAAATTGAAATTAAAAACAGAATATACATTTTTGTATTATATCAAAGCGCCCGTACATAACGCTCTCCACTACCCGCAACACTAATAATACGCCGCCACATTGGTCGGAGACCCTGCCTCAAACGGAGGAACCTAAGGCCTCTCTATTTATATTCTGTACTCACTGGTTTATGCACGCACGCCGGCAGGCCCATTACAATAAGCTATGCCACACAGTTCACTTACCGTAATACTTGGTATTTGAAGTAAGTATTACCAAGTTAATACAATAAACATTACTTGCAAATATAATATTTGAATTTGACTCCAATTTTGAATTTTAGAGAGAACCACAAAGGGAAGAGTAAGTAAGAGTAGATAGCCACCCCGTAGAAAAGGCTGTCAGCTAGTATGGTATAAATAAAGAGAAAAGTTTAGACAGGTTCTATACTCGGTCCTCCTAAGTCTCCGCTGAATGGTTGCCATCGACGTGGACACTACTAGAGAAGTGAGGGAGACAAAGGTAGTTGGACATTTGCCATCATTACGTGAAAAATAACAATCACGACGTTTCGATTTGGTAAAACCCAAACCTTTTTCAAGTGCTAAAAACTAAATTACATCTACACAAATATGTTATAAAACTACGTTCTTAAACTAATAAACTTATCTACTTTAATAATTATCTACATTTTAACCTAGATCCTAGAATGGAGTACAACAAAATGAACTTCTACTAAATATAAAATATATTAACAGGGTTAAATTAATATAGCCCAGTAGGCGCTGTCAAGGTCACGATATCAACGAAAAATGTAAAACACAATTATTTTATATTTAGTAGAAGTTCATTTTGTTGTACTCCATTCTAGGATCTAGGTTAAAATGTAGATAATTATTAAAGTAGATAAGTTTATTAGTTTAAGAACGTAGTTTTATAACATATTTGTGTAGATGTAATTTAGTTTTTAGCACTTGAAAAAGGTTTGGGTTTTACCAAATCGAAACGTCGTGATTGTTATTTTTCACGTAATGATGGCAAATGTCCAACTACCTTTGTCTCCCTCATCTGATACTCCATCATTAACAAATTTCAAAAACTAGAGAAGTGTTGAGTGTCCATCTTTGGTGGTAGTCAGGGTTCGAATGTTGTGTAGGGAAGAGAACTGAGTATCAGGCTTATCAGTCAGCTGAAAATTATAACAATACTACGTGGTTCGGATTCAACGTAAAGCTGTAGGTTCCTTACTTGCCTTGTACATTAGGCTATAAATAAATAGCTCTATCTACTATTAGTCGCCCTTAGTTAGTAACAATGACTACACTCGTTCATCTACACTCTTCTGACTCATTCAATTCTAATGTTCGCCTATACTGTATCTCTATTATCTTAATTAGGCTATTTCTTAATGATTGATGAGCATTTACTGAATAAGATTAATGAATACCTAGGGAATATCCCTGCACGCTTCGCGTGCCAACCCCGTCACTCGCAGCTCCCAATACACCTCGGCCTTCGGCCTCGGTAATGCCGGTTTAACTGTTTGACCATTTAAAAGAATGGAGTGTATTGTGATTTCATATATCTTGCTTGAATAACGTTTCGTATACAGTAAAATTGTAAATGGTTGACAAGCGTTCAGCAAGTCAATGAGTGAAGTTAAATGTATTTATGTATAATGAAGTTAGGCTAGTCGGCTCCAATAATAAATGTCGTTGTAACAAGAGCTCGACTGTCATCCAATACTGATGTCGTTACCAACAGGTGTTACCGACACCTGACCGCACCAAGGTCAGTCAAAATTACTGCCGAGTCCAAGAGGTCCTCCGTGTCTTATGTACCTTGTGTCCAACCTCTTTTGTTGTCTGTCACGCTCCCCTATGGTCTGAGGACCAGATCTTTCACCCCACCTGGTATTTGAGGGCCGGTGCACCCTCCGGTGGTGTCCCCAACCGGGAATTGCGACAGGAAGTAGTAGTTTTCTGCCAAGTTAGTGCCACGTGCGCGCTGCCCACCGCTTTGCATATTTTCGCCGGATCTCTCTCTCGCTCACTCCTTGTTTGCCGATGGCTCCCCACTTCTGTTCCCCTCTCGCCCCTCACCTTCTCGTGTCTGCCACCACCAGAGGTTCCATCGATCATCCTTCCCAGACACATTCGCTACCAAATGATTGCCGCCGTCTAAATACTATGTAAATCGTTATGTTTCGTCAGCGCCTTTGGCGAGCTATCGGCCTTCACTGCCTCACTTGGAGGGGAGGGGGTATTTAAAGGTGTCTCAAACTTTCCGATAGCAAACACACGTTAGTGTACCTACTGAAATTTGGGGTTTTTACTCAGTGTCAACCGCAATGAACAGTATTACTGCGCTAACAATTGTTTTTTACCATTCAGAGAGTCCAGCTTCTATAATTACCCGCAAGAACACAATATAACAAATCATAAAGTAATCCACAATCTGGTAACCAAACACGTGGGGTTTCCAACCCCAGTAATTTGAATAACGACATAATCCAAACAATGTTACAGGTTATCAAAGTAGTGGTCCTCTTACATAGAGAAGAAGTAAACACAGGTCGTATCCTGTGTGTTGAGTAGATAGTTCCCCAGTTTCCCTGATGGATGGCAGAGCCCGCACCTTCCTTTAATCCCCAAAATTATTCAAGATATATGTACCCTAGTAATTATTACCAAATTATTATTAAGAGCTACATAAGTTGTACAGTAATATATTTGTAACTGCCACTAAGGCGTTCGACGGTCATAAGAAAAATACCTCTGTTTCTTAATTCTCTGTGTCCTCTCTTAAAAAATACCTAAACAACATGTTCTTGATTGGTAGAAATGATTGGAAATCATATTTCCAGTGCTCCATTAGCTTTAAGGAACAAACACACCGTTTCGACAAGTATAACATCTCGTGTCGTCTTCAGGTGTACTACCGTAGTCTGCATTTACAACTAGGGTTTTTTATAGACCTTTTAGTTGTAAATGTAGACTAAGGTAGTAACACCTGAAGATAACACAAGTTTTAATACTTGTCGAAACTTTGTGTTTGTTCCTTGGAAACATTGGAATTCTCCATTATTTTTCTACCAATCATGAATAATCCAATGCCGACAAATAACTTTCATACAACATGTTCTGATAAGCTTACTATCACAATAGGCTGCATATAAAGCATAGTTCATTTTTATAGTTATTTCTTTGCTAGGAAAAAAGGAAATGGTCGAACGTTTTGTCAGGTACTTTGAGATATGCACTAAATATTCCTTCCTATCATGGTATACACTTTAACATATTGATTTCAATTTAATTCAAGTTGTCAAACTGATATTAAAATTCCCCAACGTCACGGGTTATATAGCCAATTTTGAAAATGTTTATTACTTGGGTCGAAGTGCACTGCAGGATGGTTTAGTAGCAGCACTGAGAGTCGAATTAACCATTTTCTAAAGCATTTATTTCTTCTTTTTTTAGGAATGTTATATGTATGTATAGTTAATTTTAATTTATTTTCTCTAGTTATTTGAGTCTTGAACGCTTCATACAGAACTCAAACAGTAATCTGATAATGGTGTAAACAACAACCACAACCATACCAGTGATAAAGTACGAAGTGTACCTAAGAAGGTTTCAGCAGATGGCATGTGGGCAAATGCATTGCCATCGTTAATAGATGCAAATTGCTAAATACGATACGCTTGTCTCGTCCGAGTCTAATTGCCTACGAGCTCGAGTAGTGGCTTGGAGTATCCCACTATCTCTAACACTTCGGTCTCCTGTCACCGTTGGGGCTAGAGGTACAGGGATTGTGGTAACAAATGAAATAATTACACATTTGCAAAGTGCCTTTAAACAATTAATATTAGAGATGTTAACTTGACGTCATATACACGTATATATAAATTGTTTGTTAAACCCAATTTCATTTCGAAGAAGAAAAATTCTAAACACGGCAGCGCCGTATGTTTTATAGGGCTGGCGAATAATGTACTGTGATCCCAAAGAGTCCGAACACGTAATACGCGAATATTTATAAATCTGAGGAAAAAATGTACCACCAATGAAAATCTATTGTTCCAGTTACTTAAAGCGAAAATAAGGAAAGGACTCCAAATGTATTTGGATCGCAAAGATTTTTCTGAAAATTTGCATTCAATCTCGTATGATTTAAAGCGGAATATTGTATTGATGTGTGCTTTTTTATGTTTAGGGGTTAAATCTACCCCTGACTGATAAAAATGTGTAAAAATGAAAAAATATGTATTTCAATAATTCATTTAATTTTCAAATGTGGTCGATAAAATTCCTTTGTCGTGTTTTAATATAATTGAATGACTTTACTACAGTTAAAACACCTTCATGTCCGAAAAATAGGGGTACGTTTTTACCTATTAAACGGCTCTAAGTCGACCTTAGCTTAACAAGACTACATTCATTCGCTTCTCATATCCGACCATATCACTGTGGTCGGCATCATGGTAAATTAATGAACGATGAACAAATGTTATGAACATTCTCAGATCAAAGACGTTACTGAATTTACCGACTCTTTGTGGATAGTAAAAGTCGTATGATTATTAATGTTCTTCAACGTCACATGTTACCAACGAACTTAGAGGTGTTTGGAGAATTTAAACAACTCCGGTGTGAACGCCGTCAGCTGTTATATACCATCTGTAAGATACGTGTTTATTATTGGGCGCTATAATGAATGTATAATGGACACTCTATGATTATTGAAGGTCCAAGCTAGTAGACCACAAGTTGGTATTGCGTGTTTTTAGCATGAAGTAATCTTCAAGTAGATTTAATAATACGAGTAAATTCTCAATATTCTTACAAAAACCAACTTATGATTCACTAAAACAGTTCTTCACATATAAAATAGCACTTCTAGTGTTACGGACCGAATAGTAGAAATAGATACCAAGGTTTTTGGTGTTTTTCGTGGAACCACAGAGAACAAATGAACAGAGGTCACACCCAATCGTTAAATGTGTGTCGAGTAGTTATTTCCTCAGTTTGCCCAGCACCTTGTCAGACCTTTCTTTATTCGCCCCAAGTATTCCAGGATAAACGTATCAATTAATTCTACATATTTATAAAGTTGTACATTAGCTGTAATCTACTAACAACTGCCACTGAGGCATTCGCTGCTGTTATAAGAAAGCGACCCCTGTATATTTTTCTCTGTGGTCTAGCATATAATGTGTTCATAGATCGTTATCAGCTATCTTACTGCCTCCAGACTGACTATTAGACTACTGGGAGGCAGCGGTCACCTCTAATCACCGGCAATATGGCTGTCAAATGTGCCTAATTCCCGGCAAATTGATCGCCCGCCAAACTGGGCTTGCGCAAGGCTTCCTACGCAAGTCGGTAAGCCAGCATTCTTTCCTTGGAATGGTTACTAAGCCCACATTACGATCCGGAGAACTGTGACTTGTGATTCTTCAAACTGATACTTAAACAGTTTCAAGAACTGACGCCCTTTAATGCACATACGCCAGTCGTCACTGCTTCTTCATTTGCACTGACACACTTCTTGTTTCCTAACAACTTATACGTAGCGGATTTCTTATTTGAAATAAACAGTAAAACAACAACACAACAACTCGGAATTACACTGCCACGATTACCAGTATTGTGACAGCGCAACTAAAAATACGAAATATAAAATATCAGAGTCTAGTCCATCACTTTAACTGCCGTCTTCTGTGTCGCCTTAACTAAATATAACGCCACAGTTTAACATTACAATTACTAAAAAAATAACTATTCATAAAAATAAAAAAAGCTTTCTTTTTAATACTAAAAATACGATAATTTCAATATTTTTTTTCTTTTACAGAATTAAATTATTTATAAAATAGAAACAAACAGTTACTAAATCAAAATACTGTTTAGGAAATTAGTATCCTCTAACGAGAATAACCATAGTTTTAAAGAGTTATCAAAACTACTAAATGAGTTACATAATTTGATTTCAATTTTCACATACGAATGGGTGATGTGCCACAACAGGGCAGTGTATGGGTGGGCGGGTGGGTCATTACAACTACACAACCTTCTTGACCCACCCACACACGTACAGTGGTATTGACCCACCCACCCCCCCATACACGTACAGTGGTATTGATCGTGGTACATCACCCATTCGTCCGCCCGCACACGTACAGTGGTAGTACTTTGTAAGTACTACCACTGTACGTATTAAGTACTTTGTACCAAGATAACTAAAGGACCGTCTAAACGAAGATCTATTGACTTTAGGTATTCGAAAGGTATTCTGAAAGTTACGTCTAGCACTATAAACTAATTCAAAAGTTCCAATGTTACCACTTCTGATATAAAACAATCTTAATACTTTAAAAATAAAAAGGTGTTGTATAGGGAGTATTTTCAAATGACAAAAAAGAGGATAGGAACTTTCTCTCATAAACTTTCCTAATATGATTCTAATAAAATGATTCTGTACAACTCACAATTTCTCTATATAGTATATAAACGTCCCACCTCAACACTTATTGCATATTGCAGCCTAGATTGAATTAAGAAACTGAATTATGATTTATTCCAGCATAACTAAGAAACAATAAAAACTCAATTTGTCTTAATAATACTTTACACTTATTAACTATTATGAAATAACTAACGTAATGTTAACTGTGTTGTATTCAAAATGTATTTTGTCAGTTATTACCCAATTATTTCACTTATTTGTGTTTTACTAACTTATAATCTTGTAAAGCAAACTAACTTTATTACTTAAAAACCGAACACTCTTCAATATTAACTGGCAATTTTATTGACTGAACAATTTTGGACCACTGTACGAATAAGACTGTTTAAGGTGAATTAAATACCTTTTTTGGTGTTTAGCGCTTCTCGTGACATGTAAGAGATCAGTTGTAGATGTACCAGTGTTTCCACTTCTTAAACAAGTAGCTTTCGGACCTTATATTTTTATAGATGCTGAATCGGGAAAATAACTCAAATAACAAAAGAAACGAATAATATACTTGGATAGTAGCCAAAAAATTAAGAACAAAGTAAAGTTAATTTCAAAACTCCGCTCGATACCGGTCCCAAGCCCGGCGTCTCATCATTCCCATAACCGATGAGGAGGAGGAGGGTTAGGACACCTTCCCACAGCTCTCAATGTGATCCCGATGCTGAGAGCACTCCTATCCCATTAATTCCTTATCCTTCCTAACCTCTCCAACCAAGCCAAGGCGGAACAGCATGGGCCGAGGGCTGAATGGCTGGTGGTAGACCAGTCTATACCATGCGGACTCTGGACACCTGCCGAAATCCAGTTTTAAATAGGCTTACCCTGGCATGCGGGGCTCTGTCGGGGCTAGACCATTATTTCCCTAGCTACTCGTGGGACTCCATATGGATCCAAATAAAACAAAACAAACAAAACCTTTACCTAAGGACCGCATTGAGTCCTTAGGCGATGAACCGAGCATGGAAGCAGAGGGCAGCCACACCGGCCAGCCCTTGTTTTCCATTGCTCGGGCCAAATCGACGTCGGGGGGGGACTCATCTCTCTCCGATTCTGAATCGAACTTGGCTGAGGACCGCCCAGAGTCCTCAGACAAGGACCTTGGCACGGGGAACGAAGGCAGCCAAGCTGGCCAGCCTGAAGTCCCCGGTGCTCGGGTCAGGGGTTCAGTGGGGGGGGGCGTGTCGCTCTCCGACCCCGATAAAATCCTTCCTCGGGGCCCAGGCTCTGATCAGCTTGATCGGACTGCTGAGGCCCTGAATAGGATGAAGATAGCCAGGAAAAAGATTCCTGGCAATCAGAGGAAAAAACTCCTTAGGGAGAGACTTGCTCGGCAGGGTGTACAGTGGGACCCTGCTAAGTATCGTCCCCTGAAGAAAGCCTCTTCGGCGACTTCTAAGGCGGAGGGTGAGAGCTCCAAAGGTGGCGCCAAAAGCGCACGCCCGCAGAGCTCGACCTCTTCAACTGCGGAGACCAGGAGGGGAGCGACTCCTAAGGCGAGGGGTGACGGCCCTAAAGGTGGCGCTAAACGCGCACGCCCGCAGGGCTTGACCCCCTCTCCCTCGGAGGCTCAGAGGGATTTGAAGAGACAAAGGAAGGCCGAGGGAGGTTCCCAGGGAACCTCTTCTCAGACCTTCCTGGAAGCTCTAAAGTCCATCAAGGTGGCGGTTGTGCCACCTAATTATCCGGAGAGCAAGCTCACTGAAGAGCAAGGCAACCTCATCCAGACTGCTCTGGTTGAGTCGATATGCCTGCTGGACAGTGGTGAGCTCCCCTTGTTCACCAACTCCTACATGGAGAGAGGTGCTCTTATTGTCTCCGTCGAAAACGAGGAGACAAAAACATGGATCACGGCAACTGTTCCCTCTCTCAAACTGTGGGAGGGGGCTCAGTTCAGGATCGGTGACCGAAAGGACATCCTACGGGCTACCAAGGTGCTTTTTAAGACGCCTAAGCAGCTCGGAAAGATGGACGAGTCCAGAATTCTGAAGCTTGTTGATGAACAAAACAAGGAACTAAATGTGGGAGAATGGACCATCATCAGTCGAAAGGCCGATCCGGAAGGAGCAAAGACCTTCGTCTGCCTGGTGGATGACCACGTTCTCTCAGCTATTAAGGCCAGGAGCTATAAGTTGAGGTTGGGGCTCTGGCAGGTCTCGGTGGTCGTTTTGGCTAGGGACAATGCCAAGGGTGATTCAAGCCAACCTGCACCACAGTAGGGCTGCTTCGGCAGCCCTCTGTCAGTCTATGACTGCACACAACATCGACCTGGCCTTGATTCAAGAACCTTGGTTACACAAGGGCAGAATTGCAGGACTGGCCGATGCAAAAGGTAAGATAATTTCTTATTGTTCCACCAATAATGCTAGGACTTGTATCTTGGTACGCAATGGTATGGAAGTATTTCCTCTGTTTGATTTCTGTTCTAGGGACATCACGACAGTGAGAATTACACTGAGCACTGAGGAAGGGCATAGGGAGTTCATTGTCAGCTCTGTGTACCTTCCCTATGATGCTCAGGATCCACCTCCTTCCAGGGAACTTGAAGCCCTGGTGGAGAAACAATCCATTGGTGGGCGGCACCTTCTGGTCAGCTGCGATGCCAATGCACATCATGAAGCATGGGGATCATCTGACTCCAACAGGAGGGGTGAGTACCTCTTAAACTTCATAGTAAATTATGACCTTTACATTTTAAATCGGGGCAACGAACCCACATTTCGTAACAGAATCAGAGCAGAAGTCATAGACCTGACCCTTTGCAATGCGGTCACTCTAGGCCTCATTGACAACTGGCGGGTCTCTGACGAACCCTCTCTTTCTGATCATCTGTACATTTGTTTTGATATCAAGGCTAAAATGTCAGCCCTTTCCTCTCCTCACCGTAATCCAAGGCGGACGGACTGGGAGTCCTATGCTACGGAACTCTCGGCAATTGCGGGACTGGGTCCCGGGGGGGGCAGAGTACGTATAAGGTCTGTCGTGGAATTAGAACAGGCGGCATCCTGTTTACAGGACGCGATCCTTGAAAGTTACCACGACAACTGTCCAATTTCAAACACACCGCCTAGATCAAAAATCGGGTGGTGGTCAAAATCCCTGGAAGCTAAGAAAAGGCGCGTTAGGATGCTTTTTAACCGCTCTAAGGTGGCCAACTGTCGGGAAGAGTATCGCCTAGCTCTGAACGACTACAATTCATCCATTCGTGATGCCAAGAAGGCTTCATGGCAAACCTTTTGTAGGGGCATTGACTCCATCAAAGAGGCAGCCAGAATCCAGAAAATCTTGGCTAGCGAACCTATCAACCCCATGGGCAGTCTTAGAACCAGCTCAGGGGAATTGACAACTTTACCTGGTGAAACGCTCAAGCTCCTTCTGGAGTGTCACTTCCCAGGGAATATCGTTGACGATGCTCTGGAAGTCTCTGGCCCTCGAGAGACTAGCCCTATACCTAGGGCAACTCGAGAGGACTGGAGGCAAGCTAGACGTATAGTCACCGTTTCCAAAGTTAAATGGGCAATCGACAAGTTCAGCCCATTTAAATCCCCAGGAGGCGATGGCGTCTTTCCTGCACTGTTGCAGAAGGGCCCACCGAACCTCCATTTTCTACTTTGCGAAATCTTCAGGGCGAGCCTTGCCCTCGGGTATATTCCTCAGTCTTGGAGGGTTAGCAAAGTAGTCTTCATTCCTAAGCGGGGTCGTGGCGACTACACAAACGCCAAATCCTTTAGGCCAATTAGTCTTTCCTCGTTTCTGGTGAAGACCATGGAGAGACTCGTTGAATCTCACATTCGAGAAGGGGCGCTTAAAGACTCCCCTTTACATCGAAATCAACATGCGTATCTCCCGGGGAAGTCTTGTGAGTCTGCCCTCCATTGTTTGGTCAGGCACCTTGAACATTCCCTGGAGAACAAAGAAATTGCTCTTGGAGCCTTTTTGGATATTGAGGGGGCATTCAACAACACCTCATATCAGTCCATTATTCGTGCGCTGGGACAACGTGGTGTAGAGCCTACCATCTGTAGGTGGGTCGACCACATGTTACGGGGCAGAAGAATTCAATCAACCCTACTAAGTGAGGTGGTGGAGATTTCTGCGAGCCGAGGATGCCCGCAGGGGGGAGTTCTGTCACCCCTCCTGTGGGACCTGGTGGTGGATGATCTCCTAGTCAGCCTCACGGATAAGGGTATTTTCATACAGGGCTATGCGGACGATCTTGTCCTACTGGTCCGTGGCAAGTACCAGGGCACTGTTACGGACATCATGAACGACAGTCTGGAAGCAGTGAACTCCTGGTGTGTACGAGAAGGGCTTGCAATAAACCCTTCCAAGACAGTAATAGTTCCCTTCACCAGGAAAAGGGTTCAGGGCTCCTTCAGAGGCCTGGCCCTTGGTGGAGTGTCTCTGCCTGTTTCATCGTCGGTTAAGTATCTGGGAGTAATCCTTGATCAGAAACTGACATGGAACTTGCATCTTGATAAAGTCATCCGCAGAGCTAAGTGGTCCTTTGTGACCACTAGGCGCTGTGTGGGCCCTACATGGGGCCTGGCACCCCATGTCTGCCACTGGCTTTACACAGCGGTCATCAGACCACAAATCACTTACGGGGCTTTGATCTGGTGGCCTAAGGTCAACCAGGTAACAGTCCGGGGTAGGCTTTCTAGCCTACAAAGACTTGCCTCCATGTGCATGACAGGGGCCTTTAGGTCGACCCCTTCTATTGCACTGGAGGTTCTTCTCAACCTGCCGCCCCTTGATCTCTTCATTATTGGGGAGGCTCGGGCGGCGGCTTATAGGCTTCAGCTGACTGGCCACTGGAGGGGGTCCTGCACAGGTCACTCCTCAGTGACCAATCTAGTAAATGACGAGATACTCTCAATGAAGTCTGACTTTGTTGGGACTAAGCTCCTTTTCGCTAGACCCTATACTGTGGACCTCAGGTCGAGGGAGTACTGGGACGGTGTTGGTAGCCCGGTTTCTTCTCACGACCGAGTTGTGTGGTTCACAGACGGGTCTAGAATGGGCAACAGAGCTGGATTTGGTGTCTATACTGGCAACCCTAGGACCAACGCTAGCGTGAGCCTGGGAGCGTATGGCACCGTCTTCCAAGCTGAAGTCACCGCAATCCTTCATTGTGCCGCCCAGGCGGTCGAGAGAGGGGTTTGTGGGAAATACATCCGCATCCTCTCAGACAGTCAGGCGGCCTTAGGGGCTCTGGACTCCTGGATGGTCTCGTCTGGTCTAGTCTGGGAATGCGTGGAGACCCTCAGTATCCTGGGATCAAGAAACCAGGTCTCGCTGGAATGGATCCCAGGACATAGGGGACTAGAAGGCAACGAGCGGGCCGATGCCTTGGCTAGGGAGGGGGCTCTCAAGCCCTTCACTGGTCCTGAGCCGGCCTGCGGCGTTTCGATTGCAGCTGCCAAAGCAGCAATTAAAAACTGGGTCAGCGCCAGACATCTGGAAAGATGGCGGCGGTTCCCAGGGCAAAGACTCGGCAAGGTTCTTGTCAAGAAGCCCTCCCAGAAGTTGACAACGTCACTTCTTGGACTAAACAAATCGCACGTTAGGCTGGTGGTGGGACTCATCACCGGCCACGGCAAATTCCGGAGGCATTTAAGAACGGTGGGACTCTTTGCGGAGGATCCCATCTGTCGCCTCTGTGGGGAGGACGAAGAGTCGGCAGAGCACATTGTCCTGGAGTGTGAGGCTCTTGGTGCCAGAAGAAGGGCACTTTTTGAAGGCTCACCTCTCGGACAGTTGGAAATTACCAATCTAGTGAAGAAGCTCCTTGACTTGGTCAAGGGCAGCCAGCTTTACGACGATTAGGCACCGGGATTGGCACAAAAAGCCTTAGGCTTCGTTGCAAGGGTTGGCTGGACCAACTACATATCCCCTTTTAAACTAAAACTAAAAAACTAAAAGTTAATTTCAGATGACAAAAAAGACAATTATTTTTGTAAGAATGTAATTAATTTAAATATTCATTCTGATACAGGAAATTTGAATCAAACAATAAAAGTTTTGTAAAGCATGCTTCTTCTTAAATGTGTAGTAAGTTTTACCATGTGTTTTTCTTAGTTCTACCATTGAATATGAAAGTTAGAAGACTGCCCACTCTTGGCTGGACGTTCCAGACTATGGATCTAGTGAAATGGATTCTGATCGGTGAAGTTAGTTCCGTTAGGTGTTTCACAGGTAGCACCAGCGGTGACTCTATCTCTGTCTCTCTCCTGCACACGCTAAACTGACTAATATCAATGACTACAAATACACTAAGACGAAAAGTTCTTATGGGAATTTTTCAGACAAGCGGGAGGGAAGCTTACGCAAACAGCCGCTACGAGCGCTGCTCCGAAAGACAGGGAGCAGGCGGGCGAGCGCTCGTGCCTCCTAGTGGCCGTTTGCGTAAAGTCGAGTTTCTACCTGGACGATTGGTCTGAAATTTTAACATGGCTACTTTTCGTCTTAATGTATTTGTAGTCATTGCTAATATCTGAGACAATGGTACGTCAAATAGTCGTCCGAGCGCTTAGTTAAAATAAGTCATCGTTAGATGGCAGCACATGCGCGCGTCTACAGAAAACGCGTTGGCTTGGGCAGTCTTATTTGTTTTTGTGGTCAATGATCCACATAGATGCTAGTCAAACCTAACTTGCAGTGAATAGAGTATAAAACCCTGAAAACTTTTATTAGAATGTTGTATTATTATAATATGTTTAGTCTGAAAATATCTAAACTTTTATTAAATTTTGTTGATAATTTTAGAAAAATAAAATTAATTCCATATTTTTCAACTTCAAGGAGATGAAATTTAAATATAAATTAAAAATATTATTTAAAAAATATAATTGTTTCCGCCCGGGATCGAACCGGGGACCTTGCGCGTGTGAAGCGCACGTGATAACCACTACACTACGGAAACTAGACGAGCCTGCAATGCACCACAAAGCACTCTTAATGACAGAAGCTTGTTACTGTGTCTTTAATAAGTATTTCGGGGGGGGGGGGGGGGCAACGGGATTGTGAACTAATTATTTCTAGTGTAAAAATTAATTACGAAACATGTTTTTCTGGGAATTTTCCTTTTTACGATTAGAATGTTTTTACGTCTAGAAGTTGTAGATGTGAAAAGTGATTTTCAGATTACACATTCTGTTCTCTCAAAATGTACAAAACTCAAATTATAATACAGATGCTGCCTGGACTACTCGCCTAAGGAACTTGGTCTAGCTTATGTTAAATGAAACAAATGTTTCCTGTACAGTCGCTCACTATTCGTTAATAATAGGCCAAATCCTTGCATTATTTAAATAATTTCGAAATTTAATATAAACATTCCTTTGCACTAGTCAAAAGTAAATCACAAAAACACTTAGTATCCGTACTAAAATATGACATTTGATTTTTACTATTTATCTAACGACAATAGCGAAAAATAATACGTAGGCGTCTTAGAACAAAATCACTCATCCTCCAAAAGTTATGAGCGTAAACGTATATTTGACATATTTAAAAAAAATATACTTCTTCAATATTCATTATTAATCATTTTTGAAATAGGTGCAGTAAGTGAACTACTGTAATTACATTTTATTTTGCATATTACAATTTTACTTCTTACTAATATTTGTAGTCAACAGTTAATTAATGACCGAAGACGAAGGCTGACGTTACACGGCACGCGAGGCGTGCAGGGGTGTTCCCTAGTAATAAACATTACTTGTAAACTTGTCCACGCCAAGCTTGTTGTATGCGTGTGAAGTTTAAATTATTCGCGTGTGACTGTCTTATTCGCTCAGTCAGTTGTTTTTACCGAACGTACCAAATGAAGAAGAATATATTTCACCACGGAGAAGAAAGAAACATATTTCGCATCCAAAAGTACACTAAATGTGTGTCGAGAACAGTAGTATTTTTCCAGTTTGCCAAGCTGATGGCAGGGTCATGACGTTGTTAATCCCTCCCTTACTCCACTCCCAAATCCTTAAGGATAAACATAGTAATTATTGCTAAAGATGTCCATTAGTTGTCATCTATTTATAACTGCCTCTGGTGCGGTCTATGCGGTCATAAGAAAGCGAACTCTGTTTCTTATTTCTCTCACGCAATACTTTTATGTTGAAAAAGAATGGAGGTTGTCGAAGGTCGGCGAGATCATATAAGTTGGAATCAATAACTCGGCCAAGACCGCCATTACGTCGACTAATGATACTCATTACTCTATGTAACCAGCTGTGATATTATAAACAGCTGATTGGTGAAAGTGGTCTTGGCGGCTTTTGGCAGAACTCTCCCCATCCACTGCACATTACAGTTATCATCCCTTAATGACAACCTTGGGAAATATTAAGTTATGTAAATAATTGTGGTCGAACAGTTTTTGAAAGTTTCGGCCTTTTTCGTGGCGTTTATTGTTACAGCGTTAAGAGTCTGCAGAGGCTGTCGGCCATGTTGGTTTTAATCCTATAAGAACAATATTGTTTGTGAATCCATATTTTTTTGTTATTTATTGACCAAAAGATGTGTATGAGGTGTCATTTTAAACTTTATCACATTGCGCGTTGAGTTCGCTTTTTACATTTTCAATACATTCGCCTATTTTTGAAAAATAGGTGAAAATAAAAACTTCAAACAAAATAGTTTGTATATTGTTTTCTATAACATTAAATAGGAATTAACAAAGCAATTTCAACGCGCTATTTCATTCTTGATCAAATGCAATTTGTTTGAAAAAAATCAGTTAAAAAAATAACTGTTTGATTTGGATACGCGTGGTCGTATGTCCGGTTTGAAAATAACATTGTTCTTGTGGGATTAAAACCAACACGCCGAGAGCCATATGGATAAATTCATATTAGAGTTTCTAATTAACTTTCGTCGATTAAAACAATATTTTGATTGTAAAGTAAAGCCTAAAAGTTACGTTAAAATTCTTTGTAGAAGATCTTGACACATAGAGAAAAACGAAACAGATGTCACATTCTTATTTATATAATGATCGCCTCAGTAGCATTTATAAATAGATTACAATTATTTATAAATCTGTATTAATTACTATATTTATTCTATAATATATGGGGGAGTAAAGGGAGGGCTGATAAGGTTCTGACCCTAACGTCTACGTCAGGAACTGAAGAACTAACAGTAAATAATTATGTAATATAGGTTAGGGTAGTCTAACGTAACCAAACCTGCTTTGTTAAATATCTCAGATTTTATTTGTAGTAAGAGGAAATAAGTGTCATATCCGTGTTAAAAAGAAAGGTTAATGTACATGCATAGTTTTTGTGTAAATGATTTTTTATTTATTATTATTTAAAAAATATTTTTTGTCAAAAATCAGAATTTCCGTAGAAAATTTTCTTCTAATTTCTAAGGTTTCGTGTTCTTGGATTGACATTGCCTAGTTTATAAAAATCGTGAAAATGGAGTAGGACCCTTATATTCCATATTTTTTACCGAACTAACTACTGAACATACTAACTACTGGACACTCTAACTACTGGAGACACTAACTACTGGAGACACTAACTACTACTGGACACACTAACTACTGGACACACTAAATACTGGACACACTAACTACTGTTCACACTAACCACTGGACACACCAACCACTGGACACATTAACTCGTCACAAATTCATCGAACTATTGAATAGTGCGCTATTGTTATCTTTTCTTCTCTTTAACACTAGCGAGTATAAATAAATCAGAAGTCTGGGGTGTCCATGTTGGATGGTAGTTAAAGTTCAGATTTCGTGTAGGGAAGAGAACTGAGGGTCAGACTTGTCAGTTAGCTGAAAATCAGACATATACAACATGGTTCGGATTCTACGTAAACATGTAGGTCCCATAGTTGCCCTGGGTACTGGGCTATTAATAAATAATCCTTTTTGAGCTATACTAGGTTCATTTTCGCATGGCACCTAAGGGATTAGCGACCCTTACACACACAAGCTCACAGTCGGAGCGGCCCGGGTCCGCCCCCACCCCCTCGGCAGGTAGGCCTGGCCGGCTCTTCTACTGGACCTGTTGTGTGTGATTGCTAATTAGTAAATAAAATAATAATTAATCATTTGTAACTGTGTAGTTGCAAGCTTTGTGAATTTCTAAGAAAAATGAGTCCAAACACGGTCCAATTACGATAATGTGTAATGTTTAAACAAGACTCATAAGAATGGCACAGGCACATCCAATATATTTATATGTTTATATGTAGTAAATGTTTTTTTAAAACATGTAGTATTAATTAATTGATTCAACCAAAAAGGAAGGAAAACTATTAATGGGACAGCTTAAATTTTGTTGTGTTAATATTTTATAAATGTGAGAAATGAGGGAAGTGAGGGAAAAAGAAAATACCCACGTTACAGCAAAAATATGAACTCAGAAAATTAAAAAATAAATAAATACTTCTAGAGAAATCGTAAAATATTATTACTTGCCCTCCATAAAAATACAATATATGAAACGAATAAGATGGGTAGGCCCGGGGGTGAGCCGGTTCCTCCGATGATTCAACCAAGGAGATATTTTGTGTGCTAGGCTCATTGCGGAATTCCTCGAACATCCCTATGACCTATGACTCACTTCCTGTGACTAATGGCGTAGTCAAAACCACCACTACTGTTGGTTGTACAGCTCAGTCTTTCCTCAGTATCCGTGACACCGCGACTTCCTTTACTATTCTGTGCGTTGAAGTTTTTAGTTTAGTGATGGCTTCAAATTCGAAGCAAGTGCTGCATTCGCAAGCACGAACGGTTGTGGCTTCGGTTATTCAATATTTTTATAAGGAAAAAAACAAATTTGGACCTCTGCTAGATGTAAGAAAAGTATTGGAGCGTGTTTCAGCAGCGTGTAATATATCAAAACGAACCGTCACCCGGATAAATGTGGAACTAAAATCAGTGCTACAAGATGCGACCGATGAAGAAGACAGTGAAAGTCAAGAGGCTTCTGCTTCGAAGAAAATAAAAATATGTACGCCAAAGAAAACACCAGGAGGACCAAAACGGACCAAGAAAGTGACGAGCCTCGACGATTTTGGGAAATCGGCGGTCAGACGGCACATTCTACAATATTACGAGCGGAAGGAAATACCAACACTGAAGAAACTGCAAGAGTCATTGAAGTCTGCGGGTCTGTTTAACGGCTGTAAAACATCATTGTACAAGCTTGTGTGTGATATGGGATTCTCCTACAAGAAGTTCGATCACAGGAAAGTTTTAATGGAAAAGCCTACAATCGCTTTGTTAAGGTGCCAGTTCTTAAGAAAAATAAAAAGCGTAAATCTTGAGAATGTCATATTTCTGGACGAAACGTGGTTGAATGAAAACATTCATCAACCTAAAGGCTGGACCGACGGCTCTATCAAGGGGACGTTGAAAGCTCCCTTGGGTAAGGGCAAAAGGCTTATAATTTGCCACGCTGGAAGCCAAAAAGGATGGATTGGTGCTCCCCCTCTAGTGTTCGAGTCGAAGAAGACAGGCGACTACCATGAAGACATGGACCACGTCGTTTTTGAAGAATGGTTTTTTAATACTCTACTTCCTGCTGTACCCCCTGCAAGCATCATAGTAATGGACAACGCCCCATACCACTCTAGGAAAATAGACAAACCTCCTACATCTAGTTCGACGAAAGCTGTAATGATCAACTGGCTAAACCAGAAAAAGATCCCGTTCTCCACAGACCTGTTAAAGCCAGAAATATACAATTTAGTGAAACTGCACAAGCCTCCTCTCCCCAAGTACGCTATTGACACAAAAGCCAGTGAGTTGGGATTCAAGATCATCAGGTTGCCACCGTACCATTGTCACTACAATCCCATAGAGATGGTTTGGTCGTACTTGAAGGCGTTCGTAAAAGAAAGGAACACAAGTTTTAAGCTAAAGGACGTGAAGAACCTGTTCATGGAAGCGGTGGAAGAAGTTACGCCTGATCTATGGGGAAAATATGTCCAGCACGTCAAGAAGACCATGGATGCAGACTGGGAGAGTGAAGGGCTACACGACGAAAGTGTTCAGCAGTTTATAATCAGTTTATGTCCTGGAGATGAAAATGACACGGAAAGTGATTGTGAAACTGAAGACTCAGACGACATTGGTTGCTACCCACTGCCTTAGGACACCAGGCAACTAGTACGAAAGTTTCAGGTACGTTAAAATGTGTGTTAATAGTTGTAAATATTTTTCTTCTTAATTTCTTCTTAATTTATAGTTTTGTCAATGCCTTGCAAAAGAATAAATCTCAAATTCTATTGAACATATTGCATATATTGTCGATCTATGAAATAAAATATCAAATAGTGTATTGATTATATGTTATTATAGTGTAAAGATGTACATAACATGTTGGTGTTTTTTTACATATTTAATAGCTAAAATTATACTTGTTTAGTAAAGCAGTTTTGGGTTTCATTTTCACCCACCAATATCACTTGAATTTCTAATTAGAACTATGATGTACTAATTAGAAATTCAATGTAGGTCGTACTCAGATAGTAACAATGACTATACTCGTTCATCTACACTCATTCGAAATCCATATTCGCACATATCTTGACGATCGGCGTCTTAAGAATAAATTAATAAATTTTATTTAGGAAAAAGGGTAATTTAATATCACATTTTAATTGTGTATTTTGGTGATGATGATAGAATAAATTCGTATCAATAATTGTTTTAAATTCTGTAACTAATAAGTATTAAGTAAGGTAGAATGTGTAATATGCATGTTTGTTGGCTGTCACACACAACTGTCGTTCAAACATGTTTGTTGGCTGTCACACACAACTGTCGTTCAAACATGTTTGTTGGCTGTCACACACAACTGTCGTTCAAACATGTTTGTTGGCTGTCACACACAACTGTCGTTCAAACATGTTTGTTGGCTGTCACACACAACTGTCGTTCAAACATGTTTGTTGGCTGTCACACACAACTGTCGTTCAAACATGTTTGTTGGCTGTCACACACAAATGTCGTTCAAACATGTTTGTTGGCTGTCACACACAAATGTCGTTCAAACATGTTTGTTGGCTGTCACACACAAATGTCGTTCAAACATGTTTGTTGGCTGTCACACACAAATGTCGTTCAAACATGTTTGTTGGCTGTCGCACACAAATGTCGTTCAAACATGTTTGTTGGCTGTCACACACAACTGTCGTTCAAACATGTTTGTTGGCTGTCACACACAAATGTCGTTCAAACATGTTTGTTGGCTGTCACACACAAATGTCGTTCAAACATGTTTGTTGGCTGTCACACACAAATGTCGTTCAAACATGTTTGTTGGCTGTCACACACAACTGTCGTTCAAACATGTTTGTTGGCTGTCACACACAACTGTCGTTCAAACATGTTTGTTGGCTGTCACACACAAATGTCGTTCAAACATGTTTGTTGGCTGTCACACACAAATGTCGTTCAAACATGTTTGTTGGCTGTCACACACAAATGTCGTTCAAACATGTTTGTTGGCTGTCACACACAAATGTCGTTCAAACATGTTTGTTGGCTGTCACACACAAATGTCGTTCAAACACGTTTGTTGGCTGTCACACACAAATGTCGTTCAAACATGTTTGTTGGCTGTCACACACAAATGTCGTTCAAACATGTTTGTTGGCTGTCACACACAAATGTCGTTCAAACATGTTTGTTGGCTGTCACATACAAATGTCGTTCAAACATGTTTGTTGGCTGTCACACACAACTGTCGTTCAAACATGTTTGTTGGCTGTCACACACAACTGTCGTTCAAACATGTTTGTTGGCTGTCACACACAACTGTCGTTCAAACATGTTTGTTGGCTGTCACACACAACTGTCGTTCAAACATGTTTGTTGGCTGTCACACACAAATGTCGTTCAAACATGTTTGTTGGCTGTCACACACAAATGTCGTTCAAACATGTTTGTTGGCTGTCACACACAAATGTCGTTCAAACATGTTTGTTGGCTGTCACACACAACTGTCGTTCAAACATGTTTGTTGGCTGTCACACACAACTGTCGTTCAAACATGTTTGTTGGCTGTCACACACAAATGTCGTTCAAACATGTTTGTTGGCTGTCACACACAAATGTCGTTCAAACATGTTTGTTGGCTGTCACACACAAATGTCGTTCAAACATGTTTGTTGGCTGTCACACACAAATGTCGTTCAAACATGTTTGTTGGCTGTCACACACAACTGTCGTTCAAACATGTTTGTTGGCTGTCACACACAAATGTCGTTCAAACATGTTTGTTGGCTGTCACACACAACTGTCGTTCAAACATGTTTGTTGGCTGTCACACACAACTGTCGTTCAAACATGTTTCTTGGCTGTCACACACAACTGTCGTTCAAACATGTTTGTTGGCTGTCACACACAAATGTCGTTCAAACATGTTTGTTGGCTGTCACACACAACTGTCGTTCAAACATGTTTGTTGGCTGTCACACACAACTGTCGTTCAAACATGTTTGTTGGCTGTCACACACAAATGTCGTTCAAACATGTTTGTTGGCTGTCACACACAACTGTCGTTCAAACATGTTTGTTGGCTGTCACACACAAATGTCGTTCAAACATGTTTGTTGGCTGTCACACACAAATGTCGTTCAAACATGTTTGTTGGCTGTCACACACAACTGTCGTTCAAACATGTTTGTTGGCTGTCACACACAACTGTCGTTCAAACATGTTTGTTGGCTGTCACACACAAATGTCGTTCAAACATGTTTGTTGGCTGTCACACACAACTGTCGTTCAAACATGTTTGTTGGCTGTCACACACAACTGTCGTTCAAACAAACCCTTTGTCTTGGAAGGACGTTATTGACACACAGTGTAGATAAAATATCATATGTTTATCACATGGTCTTCAGTGGACACTACAATAGGCGGCTGGTAGTTAACTGGTTTCACAACCTATTGTACGCGGACAGTCGAGGAGGCTGTGCCACAAGGTCGGTCGATCGTAGGTAATGGCTATACCTACTCGTGGTATTATGGTAGACCTCAGTAAATTTTTCTTTCATGAAGAAAGTCAGCCGTCTTCTCTAGTGAAGATTTTGTCGCAGTCGAGCTTCCGACTCTCTAACTGGTGTTGACCTTGGAACTACTTGTAAATCTGTCGACTATAGGCCGGTTGTCGTCTGTCCGTCCGTCCCCTAATCTTTGTGTGATTTGAACAGTCGTGGCAGTTAACTCTCCTTCCCCACTTGCCCACCAGACAGCGCCAGTTGTCAGTACCTGACACCCACGTTTGCAGTTGAACATTACTTCACTTGGTAAAGTTTTACGCTTACATGTTTTAACATGCGTATTTCAATTGTTGACATACTTTGTGGTACAAGTGTGAATAGTGTCTCATGAGATAGATTTTTTCCAACTGGTTTTGATTTATTAAAAAACTTGAATTATAACAATACCGTAGTTTCGTATTTGAAAAATGAATCAGGGTATAAAATTAAAATCTGATCCTAGGCCGCGCTAGTGAATTGTGTTCTCTTTAAAAAAAGATCAACTTTTAAATGTTACGTTCATTAAAAAAGCAGTAATTTTTTTTAATTAACACTGGCCTTATGGAGAATAAAATCCAATACGGTGGTACGGTAGGTGTAGTAGACACTTATTTAAGCAATTCCAAATTTGTGCTTTGTTTCATCAGACTGTGTACAATGTGGAATATTTAAACTGCAGTACTGTAGAATGCAAGCATGTTCATTGTCGCCATCTTAAGATATTTTAGTAAGATTATCACAGCTGAATAGTTTTCCTCTAAATTTGAATTTGTAAAGAAAGTTTTGTAAATAACGGACAGACTTATTTAGCGTGAATGTTTATCAAAAACTAAAAATTATTCAGTTTGCAAAATCGAATATAAAACTGTCCTACGGAGTTTTGTAAATAAAATATACGGAGTTTTCCAGATTTTTTTACTAAAATATAAATAATTTGTAAATTGTTAGATTCAGTGGATTTGGACTAGTATCAATTGATAGAAGAAAAGAACATATACAATGTTCCATTCGTAATTAACGTCTTATGAGTCTTTAAATATATCTTTAAAATTTGTAACTATAGGACTTTTCATATCACTTATCACTTAGCAGTGAAACTACTCTATATCTTAGAACTTAGGCTTAAGCGGCCGGTGTCATAACTAGAATCTACAGATTCCGGTGACAACCGCGTCAAGGTACTATCTACAATATTTACAAGATGACCAGACGTTTCGCCCATACTGTGATGTGGCATCCTCAGTGGTTTCTCTGAGACTTTTGGTCTGAGACTTTTGGTCTCAGAGAAACCACTGAGGATGCCACATCACAGTATGGGCGAAACGTCTGGTCATCTTGTAAATATTGTAGATAGTACCTTGACGCGGTTGTCACCGGAAACTGTAGAAACTACTCTATAGTCCGACCTACGACTACTACTGAGTCCCACTTGATAGTCCGACGTACGACTACTACTGAGTCCCACTAGATAGTCCTACCTACGACTACTACAGAGTCCCACTAGATAGTCCGACCTACGACTACTACAGAGTCCCACTAGATAGTCCGACCTACGACTACTACAGAGTCCCACTAGATAGTCCTACCTACGACTACTACTGAGTCCCACTTGATAGTCCGACGTACGACTACTACTGAGTCCCACTAGATAGTCCTACCTACGACTACTACTGAGTCCCACTTGATAGTCCGACGTACGACTACTACTGAGTCCCACTAGATAGTCCTACCTACGACTACTACAGAGTCCCACTAGATAGTCCGACCTACGACTACTACTGAGTCCCACTTGATAGTCCACCGTACGACTACTACTGAGTCCCACTTGATAGTCCGACATACGACTACTACTGAGTCCCACTAGATAGTCCTATCTACGACTAATACTGAGTCCCCCTTGATAGTCCGACGTTCGACTACTACTGAGTCCCACTAGATAGTCCTACCTACGACTACTGCAGAGTCCCACTAGATAGTCCGACCTACGACTACTATTGAGTCCCACTTGATAGTCCGACGTACGACTACTACTGAGTCCCACTTGATAGTCCGGCATACGAATACTACTGAGTCCCACTTGATAGTCCGACGTACGACTACTACTGAGTCCCACTAGATAGTCCTACCTACGACTACTGCAGAGTCCCACTAGATAGTCCGACCTACGACTACTACTGAGTCCCACTTGATAGTCTGACGTACGACTACTACTGAGTCCCATTTGATAGTCTGACCTACGACTACTACTGAGTCCCACTAGATAGTCCTACCTACGACTACTACTGAGTCCCACTTGATAGTCCGACGTACGACTACTACTGAGTCCCACTTGATAGTCCAACATACGACTACTACTGAGTCCCACTAGATAGTCCTATCTACGACTAATACTGAGTCCCCCTTGATAGTCCGACGTTCGACTACTACTGAGTCCCACTAGATAGTCCTACCTACGACTACTGCAGAGTCCCACTAGATAGTCCGACCTACGACTACTATTGAGTCCCACTTGATAGTCCGACGTACGACTACTACTGAGTCCCACTTGATAGTCCGACCTACGACTACTACTGAGTTCCACTTAATAGTCCGACGTACGACTAGTACTGAGTCCCACTTGATAGTCCGACGTACGACTACTACTGAGTCCCATTTGATAGTCTGACCTACGACTACTACTGAGTACCACTTGATAGTCCTACCTACGACTACTACTGAGTCCCACTTGATAGTCCGACCTACGACTACTACTGAGTCCCACTTGATAGTCCGACGTACGACTACTACTGAGTCCCACTTGATAGTCTGACCTACGACTACTACTGAGTCCCACTAGATAGTCCGACCTAAGACTACTACTGAGTCCCACTTGATAGTCTGACGTACGACTACTACTGAGTCCCATTTGATAGTCTGACCTACGACTACTACTGAGTCCCACTAGATAGTCCTACCTACGACTACTACTGAGTCCCACTTGATAGTCCGACGTACGACTACTACTGAGTCCCACTTGATAGTCCAACATACGACTACTACTGAGTCCCACTAGATAGTCCTATCTACGACTAATACTGAGTCCCCCTTGATAGTCCGACGTTCGACTACTACTGAGTCCCACTAGATAGTCCTACCTACGA
The DNA here is from genome assembly GCA_035578905.1 of Stictocephala bisonia. NCBI lineage: Eukaryota > Metazoa > Arthropoda > Insecta > Hemiptera > Membracidae > Stictocephala > Stictocephala bisonia. The sequence continues at coordinate 165,097 of JAQJVL010000787.1, forward strand.
CTACTGCAGAGTCCCACTAGATAGTCCGACCTACGACTACTATTGAGTCCCACTTGATAGTCCGACGTACGACTACTACTGAGTCCCACTTGATAGTCCGACCTACGACTACTACTGAGTTCCACTTAATAGTCCGACGTACGACTACTACTGAGTCCCACTTGATAGTCCGACGTACGACTACTACTGAGTCCCATTTGATAGTCTGACCTACGACTACTACTGAGTACCACTTGATAGTCCTACCTACGACTACTACTGAGTCCCACTTGATAGTCCGACCTACGACTACTACTGAGTCCCACTTGATAGTCCGACGTACGACTACTACTGAGTCCCACTTGATAGTCTGACCTACGACTACTACTGAGTCCCACTAGATAGTCCGACCTAAGACTACTACTGAGTCCCACTAGATAGTCCGGCCTACGACTACTACTGAGTCCCACTTGATAGTCCGACCTACGACTACTACTGAGTCCCACTTGATAGTCCGACGTACGACTACTACTGAGTCCCACTTGATAGTCTGACCTACGACTACTACTGAGTCCCACTAGATAGTCCGACCTACGACTACTACTTAGTCCCAATAGATAGTCCGACCTACGACTACTACTGAGTCCCACTTGATAGTCCGACCTACGACTACTACTGAATCCCACTTGATAGTCTGACCTACGACTACTACTGAGTCCCACTTGATAGTCCGACCTACGACTACTACTGAGTCCCGCTTGATAGTCCGACCTACGACTACTACTGAGTCCCACTTGATAGTCTGACCTACGACTACTACTGAATCCCACTAGATAGTCCGACCTACGACTACTACTTAGTCCCACTAGATAGTCCGACCTACGACTACTGCAGAGTCCCACTAGATAGTCCTACCTACGACTACTACTGAGTCCCACTTGATAGTCCGACGTACGACTATCACTGAGTCCCACTTGATAGTCCGACCTACGACTACTACTGAGTCCCACTTGATAGTCCGACCTACGACTACTACTGAGTCCCACTTGATAGTCCAACCTACGACTACTACTGAGTTCCACTTGATAGTCCTACCTACGACTACTACTGAGTTCCACTTGATAGTCCTACCTACGACTACTACTGAGTCCCACTTGATAGTCCTACCTACGACTACTACTGAGTCCTACTTGATAGTCCGACCTACGAATACTACTGAGTCCCACTTGATAGTCCAACCTACGACTACTACTGAGTTCCACTTGATAGTCCTACCTACGACTACTACTGAGTCCCACTTGATAGTCCTACCTACGACTACTACTGAGTCCCACTTGATAGTCCGACCTACGACTACTACTGAGTCCCACTTGATAGTCCAACCTACGACTACTACTGAGTTCCACTTGATAGTCCGACTTATTACTTAGTCTAACTCGATGATACAACGAATGACTAACTGATGTTTCCCATGCTATAATCCCATGTACTACTAACTAGTAAGATCAACTTGATAGTCCTACGTACAACTTGGTAGTCCCTCGTACAACTTGGTAGTCCCTCGTACAACTTGGTAGTCCCACTCTATATTCCCTCGTACAACTTACGACTTTTCAGTTTGCCTCTCCAACCGACCGCTCGTTACATTTAAATATATTGACGATTCTGCATAAACAGAAGTTGTTACTTGCATACAAACGCCAGTAATGGGCTCAGTATTTTAGATTTCAATGAACGTTATTTGAGCCAAGTCGTAAGTTCTGCCGAAGGCCACACGCAGAGCCAGAACGAAGCGCACGTTTGTTGGCTGCAGTGTGTCATTGTTGTAAGTGAGCTGGTTGTAACTGTCTAGCTGGATTTATAATTAATACATTTCATGTTTATAAAGAATACAAGAGTAGTTTTCAACGTATGCAAATCTAAGTATGTGTAAAACGATATTTTCAATTTAAATAATTTAATGTGTTAGTTTAATTTACGTTGTGTAGAATATGTGGGTGGACTAAACTGATTTGTGTTCGATTCAACTATATATTTCTTTACATGTACAAAGTCCATTTGGGTAGGTAGGAGGGTCTCCTCATCAATTGTATGAGGAATCTCCTCATCAATTGTATATACAATGTGTGGCTTGACATCACCTTCCCAACAGACTGTTTGATGGTGCTTTTATGTAAGTAGAACCATTTAATACGAAACAATAATATAATTAGAAAGAGAAACAAAATACTGTTCTTACAACCATCCAATGATATGTTTAGTTTGTATGAGGACTGATTGTCTAAGACGAATCACTAGGAAACACCTCAGACCAGCAAAAACTGCTGGATTTATTTTGATGGTCTCTGATTTAAATCGAAGTCCTTAACGTGTATATATGTGATTAATACTTTTATTCTATAAAAATAATTAGTAAAATTCTTTACTTTAACCTGCCAGCAAAAATATAGTACCAATTTCAGTTCTTTTATATGTGCCTGTATATTACTTTTTTTTGAGACCTCTAACTTTATTTCTGAAACAAAATTTGTCTGATGAATTCCTACTAAAAAAATGTTTAAATTGAATAGTTAATTTATCATGTAGACCTATAGGTAAGAGCAGTAAATTGCTAGTTCATAATTTCCAATCAACTTATATTACCCGTACAAATATATCATTGATAGTCTATTTGTACAAGTTAACAAGGTAAAATTTAATATAAATTAGCTAAAAACAAAGTACAAAGGCCTACTTTGTCGTTGAGAGAAAAAACCTGAGAATTCCCCAGATTGTAAAAACAAATAACACCGTACGCGTTAGGGCGGGTGGATGGGCCAATGCTATTTAGTACGTGTGAAGGCGGGTAAGCAATAACATCGTGTTATTTACAACAAAAGCTGTTGTACATACATATATAAATTTTTGTTTTACTTGATATAGTGTACCTACAATTATTAATTACAGTCAAAAGGCACGGACCGAGGACGAAGGTCGCGATGTCACGAGCGTAGCGAGTGATTGGGTACGCACGAGAAGCGTACAGGGGTGTCCCCTAAAAATAATTTTTACGTGTTAATGATTAATTAATACTAGTAGAATCTTTTGTGATTGGTCAATTTGAATGGACCGTTTTACCATTTAAATGGAGCCTCAACGAGTCACCTTTCACTTTAACTTAGTTTTAAATGTACAGACAAATATCTACATTACACAACTTTCACCTCATAACACTCGTAACACGAACTGAAACCTTTCTCCGATACGATTCTATACGTGTATAACCAGATAGCAATTAGGCGTGTCGTCCCACGTGAGTTTACGGGACGTTACTGGTCCCAGTCCGGATACATACGGCTCGAACGGACGAAACTAATCCGGTAATCCGACAGACATCGTATTTCCAGTTAAAGATTTCATATATGAATAGACACGAGTAATTTTATTTTTTAAATTGGAAGTGTCAGAATTGCCTAGTATTCCTAGTTAACTGGCTTCACAGTGGTACCATAAATAGCAAGAAGTCTGGGTGGCTACAGATAACACTTATGGAATCTTCTGGATTGCAGTGGTGCTTTAGAAAAAGGAACCCTTGGTTATTCTGGAACGGAATGTTTCAGAATAGTGGCACATACTGAATGAACATAAACTAGTGGAAGTTAGGGGACAATAATAATTGTGGTTTATTCTCAAGTTCTACAATAGTGTTTTGTAATTTATATTTGTATATCTCGTATTGTATAATTTAGTTAGTGTATGCCCCGCCAATATCAATAGCCTATGGGGGAATGAGTAGAGTAAGGTTAAAGAGAAGATCCTTAAAAAATATTTACATGTAAATACGTAAAACCTTTAACTATAAACACTATGCATGATATAAATATATAGGGATTATTTTTCAGTCATTGAAAAGTAGCTCAGTATTTAAATTTGTTAGCTAATTGTATTTACTGTTAAGCAAACAACAACTTAACATTGTAAGAGTTGCTTCCTTTTCAGGAAGGTAATTAGAGTGTCCAGACTTGGATGTTTAATATCAGCTGACGCTAATGCATTTGCACTTTACTCGACTTAAGTGCATTTAAATCACGCCACATTAAACAATTTAATGAAGCCCGGATTGACTGCTATCAAGACCATTCATCACGAAATCCCATCATGAAAATGTATTTAATTGGGGCCTTTTTTAAGCAAAAAGATTTCACCTTCGACCTACATATATGTTAATGACAATTTATTTGGTTAATTCACCAGCCTTATATTGGTACTACATTTATGGCTCATCCACCAATCTCATACAAGTATTTTATTGATGGCTCATCCACCTACCTTCCACAGGCACTACATTTATGGCTCATGCATCAACCTTACACATGTACTATATTGATGGCTCATCCACCTACCTTCCACAGACACTACATTTATGGCTCATGCATCAACCTTATACATGTACTATATTGATGGCTCATCCACCTACCTTCCACAGGTACTACATTTATGGCTCATGCATCAACCTTATACATGTACTATATTGATGGCTCATCCACCTACCTCCCACAGACACTACATTTATGGCTCATGCATCAACCTTATACATGTACTATATTGATGGCTCATCCACCTACCTTCCACAGGCACTACATTTATGGCTCATGCATCAACTTTATACATGTACTACATTGATGGCTCATCCATCTACCTTCCACAGGCACTACATTTATGGCTCATGCATCAACCTTACACATGTACTATATTGATGGCTCATCCAACTACCTTCCACAGGTACTACATTTATGGCTCATGCATCAACCTTATACATGTACTATATTGATGGCTCATCCACCTACCTTCCACAGACACTACATTTATGGCTCATGCATCAACTTTATACATGTACTATATTGATGGCTCATCCACCTACCTTCCACAGGTACTACATTTATGGCTCATTCATCAACCTTATATATGTACTGTATTGATGGCTCATCCAACTACCTTCCACAGGAACTACATTTATGGCTCATCCATCATCCTTATACATATACTGTATTGATGGCTCATCCAACTACCTTCCACAGGTACTACATTTATGGCTCATCCATCATCCTTATACATATACTGTATTGATGGCTCATCCAACTACCTTCCACAGGTACTACATTTATGGCTCATTCATCAACCTTATATATGTACTGTATTGATGGCTCATCCAACTACCTTCCACAGGCACTACATTATCAACCTTACACATATACTGTACTGATGGCTCATCCACCTACCTTCCACAAGTACTACATTTATGGCTCATCCATCATCCTTATACAGGTACTATATTTGCCTCATCCACTTAACTTATAACTTGCGTACTGTATTTATGGCACAGGTACTATATTGATGGCCCATCCACCTGCCCTCCAAAACTGCTGCATTTACGACTCACCCCCCCCCCCCCCCTAATCACCAGAAGTTCCATACTTTGTGAATGTACCACAGTAGGCTAACAAATCCAAGAGGAATGTAACACTGTTTTGGTTCTATTTTAGGCTTTAGTTTTCTGGATAAAATAAAAGTGAACATCCGTCTTCACCACCCTGTAGGGGGGGTGGCAATTATTACTTTCAAATCGATCAGCAGTTACGTCTCACTACACTTATGTCACTCTGGAACAAATTAATACTGTCCCCACGGCTAATGGCGATCACACCTCGGTAGACTCCACTGGCCGCTGGTTTCGCAAGAAATTAGCATATTGCGCGTGCGCTTGGCGCCTACTGCGCCTCCGGCCGCTCTGATATTAGCATAGTCGTCCCATCCGACATCACTGGTACATAAGAGGACTCCGCATTTACATCACTCGGCCACGTCTTCTTCCAACAGCCTCTTTGGTCACTTGTATAACATTTTTTTACCGATTTAACATTAGATTTGCATTAGTATAACTGGCCTCACATCAATGTTATAAATATTTATTACTATTTAGTTGAACTCCTTGACGGACTCTATTAGTTACAACATTGTAAAGGTGGGTGCTAATACTTATTGCACCTTAAACTGAACACGGTATTTCAATTATTTAGCCCGAGTGACAAAAAACTGGAGTTCTAGGCCAGAGTATTTTCCCAACACCAAACAAAAAGCATCTTCACCCACGTGAACACCCACTGTTACAGTTCCTTAGCATTGCCAACTATGTTACTATCTCCTATATGTGTTAGCATAGATAAGGTATTGGGAACGTCAAAACAATGTTTTTTACAAGTAGGTCTGAAGATCCATTTTAGGGTCCTCTGAACCCAAAAAAAGTGTTAACAACAATTTTTTTTGTCTGTCCGTATGTGTATCTGTGTGTATGTGCAGTTCAGTGGATACCAAACGGATGGATACATGTTTATGAAATTTGATATGTAGTTGTATTTAGCCAATATTTCCAGAAATTTAGTTTTTTTTTATTTATGGGAAAAACATACAAAAATAGGGTTTTCTCAAAAACTGCTCTAACGATTTTGATTAAATTTTCAGAAAATATTTGAATTAAAATTTAAAATATTTTAGTGAAAATCGAATGACTCTAACTTGACTAGTTTTTTATTTATAACATTTTTTGTACGGGCAAACATGCAATTTGTTCAAGCTTTGTTCCAATGATTTTGATTAAATTTCCAGTAAAGATGCAAATTACAATTTAAAATAACTTACTTACCACCCCACATCTGTTTTTATTTAGGTGTGTTTTAACATCCTTTAATTTTCTTTGTTTAAACAATCTGACTTAACAAAGGGAAAGGGAGAAAGTTTGTGCCAGTTACCTGATACTATTTACTTTCTTCTTTAACTGTTTGTGTTTTTCTTCATTGCCTAGAAATGAAAATTATTATGGAAACGCAAAATAAAACTGTTTCTTCCTTTACTTTCTTTCATTTCAAAACGAGTTCCTGTTGCAATTACAAGTCGTCTGATACTCTGAAGTGTTTATGAGTTGCAGATCACGGTTTATTGTTTTACTGCTTCTGGAAAGACACGGGAAAGTCGAATGCCCTAGTTCATTGAAATGTTGACGTAAGAAGTGACACAAGAGCGGCATTTCATCCCATCATATGTATGTACCGTAGTTTCTACGATCCTTTCTGCATATTATATTAGAATGATAAACAGAGAAGAAAGAAACAGAGGTCATATCCAATAATGCGTTGAATGTGTATCGAATAGTTAGTTCTCAGTTCACCGGGCATATGACAGGGCCAGCACCTTGTAAGTCCCTCCCTTATCTCTCCCATATCATCAAGGATAAACGTAGTAAATATTACTACAGATGTATGAAGATGTAGGCTACATTAGTTCTAGTCTATTTATAATTGTCACTGAACGTTCGCTGCAGTTATAAGAGAGCGACCTCTGATTCTTCTTTGTCTATGGATGATCACATTTGTATGTAGATACAGTAGCAGATGGCATCATTCTTACTTGGAATTGTTTTTTTTAATTTGTTTAATTAATCACTTAACATAATATAAAACTGTACGTATTTTAAAGTTACAATATACTTAAAATATTATAATTTAAATCGATACGGAGCATTATTATAATTTTTGTAGCATAATAAAGCTCGATCAAAATATTCTTCAATACAATAGAGATGTTTTTTCAAAATGTAACGCTTTTCTTTTAATTTATATGTTTTGTATTTTTATATATTTCTTCTGTTTGGTGGAAGATGAGAATAAAAAAGGTTTCCAATATATGTAGGTGATAGTTTTAAAATTCTGTAATATGAGTATTTTTTACACACACATACACATATATAAATAAATATAAATTTGTTCTTTTTATGTTATAATAATGTCTAGTTCTTTTTTCAATCATCCCATAAGACAAACTTTGTTTGGTTATGAGAATAGTTGCAAATATATAGGCTACAATCCATAAACTGTCAATACACCTAATTATATACTTTTTTTGCGAACCAAGGTCAGTGGGGAAGGCCGAGAGTACAACAAACATACAGGCAGTAGACAGTATTTGTAGTGTTGATATGAACTAAGTAACAGAACGTCTTTGGTTAGATTGTCTAGCCAAATTCAAGAATAATTGAAAACCAGCTGTTCAATGATGTAAGGCCTACGGCTTCTCTTTGTGAAGTAGACGAACTTTGGCTGAGTTACGAAATCCCACCCACCATTCCTACGAGCTAAACTGAGCAGAACTATTTATGGAATAGTACATTTTATAATTATTTATTTATTATGTGAGTATATAGCTAGTTTTCTATGTATTAAATAGTTCAAATTCTTATATAATACAATATTTACCGTAAACACAATTATTAGTGCATTGGCTTACGTCATAAGTTAAAACCTAAAAAAAGCAATAAGGTTAACTTAAAATATATATAAACACATATACAGCGTGGAAAAAATACAGAAATGATTTCACAATATATATTGTAATAATTTAATTTTTTGTTTAATAATAGTGTTCATAAAGTATAATTTCTGGTCAGATTAATTTACTTGAAACTGTTAAATAGCTGGGAAATAATATTGTTCAAACTAGTTACTTTGAAATTCAAATGACTGCTACCCTGGAAAGGATAAAACCTTTTCAAGTCCAGTTTGCGGTGGTCAATTTCTCTTGAATAGACCTTTCATTTCGTACTAAACTGGCCCTAGGCTTACTTTGAGGATTTTCGTTCAACTCCTTGTGAGCCGTCCTCCTGAAAAGATGAAATGTCGCTAATGGCGTAAAAAAGTAGCTTCTTCGTATCCATGATGATGTACAAGATTTCACTTTCATACAAAAGATGTGAAGCGTTTCCACAATTTTTTATTTTTCCCATCCTGTAGGCCTATATCTACTTAAATGTAACAAACCTATCTAAGCTCAATAAAGTCTTTTACATAATAAGCACGCCTCTCTCTCTTCGAGGAAATACTCACAACTTTTTTTAATTCTTTAAATCTTTCTCAAATATAAGCTATTCAGTCCTCTCTTCCACTTAACAGCACGGAAGAGTTCAATACTCTTCTGAAGCTAGTGAACCTAATATGAGCTGTTACTGCCTTACGGTATCATATTAAAAACCTTGTGTTCTGGTTATTCGCGTTAATATACATTTTGAAACAATAGCCAAAGAAAATTATGTGGTACACAATAAAGTAATCAAATTCTAACACAGTCTAACAACATACTGCCATGACACTCCATGATATAGTGGTGACAAACACGACGTGCATAACACAGTCTAACAACATAGAACCATGACACTTCACTAGATAGTGCTGACAAACATGACTTGCATAACACAGTCTAACAACATACAGCCACGACACTCCATGATATAGTGGTGACAAACACGACGTGCATAACACAGTCTAACAACATAGAACCACGACACTTCACTAGATAGTGGTGACAAACACGACGTGCATAACACAGTCTAACAACATAGAACCACGACACTTCACTAGATAGTGGTGACAAACACGACGTGCATAACACAGTATAACAACATAGAACCACGACACTTCACTAGATAGTGGTGACAAACACGACGTGCATAACACAGTCTAACAACATAGAACCACGACACTTCACTAGATAGTGGTGACAAACACGACGTGCATAACACAGTCTAACAACATAGAACCACGACACTTCACTAGATAGTGGTGACAAACACGACGTGCATAACACAGTCTAACAACATAGAACCACGACACTTCACTAGATAGTGGTGACAAACACGACGTGCATAACATAGTCGAAACACATAGAGCCACGACACTCCATTAGATAATGGTGACAAACACGACGTGCATAACACAGTCTAACAACATAGAGCCACGACACTCCACTAGATAATGGTGACAAACACGACGTGCATAACACAGTCTAACAACATACAGCCACGACACTCCACTAGATAGTGGTGACAAACACATTATTACATACATTATTTCTGCAACGTTTACATCCTTAGCTAGCAGTGATTGGTAAATGTCAAACTAATGATGATTATTGTTTTATTAAAAATATTTTATTTTGGTTTCATAAATTTATTTGAATGTGAAAAACCTTATACTGTACTTACATCATTCATTTTAATTTTAACGAAACCGTTTCCCTTAAAGAGGATTTGGTATTTATTTTCGGTATACTTTACTATGGGCGAATGCCAGAACAAACCCTTAGTTAATTAGCTCATCAATCGCATTGTAACAATCTCATTAATATCAACAAATTATTCCAATGCTTTGCAACAAACAACGCAATACAACGATAATGCAGCGTAGTTGTGCTGGCTGGCTACTTGGAGCGCTAGCATCGCACCAGCTCTACATCACTGCAGTGGAAGTGTTATGACTGTTTATTGTAAGACAGTGATGTTAGTCCTTGTTATAAACATGATAGAGATGTGAAGTGAACATATCTACAAATATAATATTCCTAATTATCCATTTAACTAAATATGGATATAAGGTCACTTGGGGTAATTGGGCCACCTTTTTTTTCAAAACAGTGTCTGTTTTCGACAAAACATGTTGTAGTGTGTGTTGTAGTATCAACTTTTGGGTGTTTTTTTTTTTTAATTTGGAGGGTGTAAGCAATCAACAACACATGAAATAGTGAAAATTGGCCTGTGCAATACTTTGTAATTACAACAATTTAAAAATTTTTTTTTGAGGGGGTGGCCCAGTTACCCCAAGAAAGCGGGGTCACTGGACCACTCTCATCTATTTGATGTTGTTTTACGTTTATCCGTGAAAGGGGCATCTGGCCCACTTTGTATATTAATGTACCATTTAAATAAAAATTGATTTTTCCCAAATAATTTGCAAGTTTGCTGTAGCCCACATTGTAAATAAACCAACATGACGCAGCGGAAGACGCTGCTTATGAAAATCCTGACTGAAAGGGAAAGGAGGCAGTAAACTGTTACAAATTACTTCAAAAACAGTTTTTATTCTTGAAATTTAAGTCTAATTACAAGAAATAAGTTATAAAAAAATTTGTAAGAGAGAAAAGAAAGAAAAGTTAACAACATAAACGAAAAAAATGTTTTCTAGGCATTTTTGCTTGGTTTCCATCTCAAAAAATATTTGAGAGGTCTGAAAGATCAGTAGAGAAAGTGATCATGTTTTTAAAACGAGTGGTGCTCATATCAATTGGACGAGATAATTTGCGCACTATATCCGAGCACTTGATGAAAAAAGAACCTTCATCTGTCACAAAAAATTTCATCGTTTGATTATGGCGCTTTAGGTAAGTACCCATAAAACCACCTGCTTCAACTGATTCAATTTTGGCAGCATAGAGCCTGAAAGATTTAGGAGTTTTCCCAAAAACTCGCACAATACAGTAGTCCCCTGGAGAGATTTTGGAACCATCATCTTCCTCCTCTTCAGAAAAATTCATCTCAAAACTTTCATCCATCGCTGGGATTGACCCAGAATCTTCACTGTCACTGCTTGGTATTGGAAGAGCACTTTTTTTTCTCGAAGATTTTTGAACTTTGTTTTCTTTTTTTATTTTCTTTTCTTTTTCTTTCTCCTGCTTCTTTTTTTCTTTTTCTGCCTTTTCATCATGTTGCTTTTCTTTCATTTGGAGAAATTCTTGAGTGGTGATAATTTCAGCATCAGTGACAACCCTTTTACGTTTTTTCCCTGTTGCTGATGGAGATGGCTTGTTTATCACAAACTCCAAAAGTAGTTCCTCAAAGCTTTTTCGCTGTTCTCCCTGATGAGGTTGGCTGGTTGATGGGTAAATTTCAGGAACATTGGTGTCAGGTTGATTATTTTGTGTCAATTGCTGTCCATTCTGGTGATCCATGCTGGTTGACACGAAGCTTCTAGGTTCATTATTTTCAGCCAATTTCTGCCCACTATGAGGAACCTGGCAGGTTGATGGAGAACTTCCACTAAAACTGGTTTCAGGTTCATTATTTTCCGTCAGTTCCTTTACATTCTGATAAATTTCGTTGGTTGATGTAAAACTTCCAGGTTCATTGTTTTGTGCAAGTTGCTGCCCATTCTCATGCTCAGTCATCGTTGATGGATTACTTCCATGTATGGTTTGAGATTCATTGATTTGAACCACACCCATTTGGGCTGCATTCTGCTCCGCTCTGTACTGTTGCAAGTGACCTGGCTTAAAAACCGTTACATTAATTTTTTCTCGATTGGGTCCTTTCATTTCAGGATCATATATCCCAGTAGCTGAAAACCCCGAGATTAAGTTTTGTTTCTGATGGTTATCTTGCACAATTTTATTAATAATCGAAACAAATTCAGCTTTCGGTATCTTTTTTCGAGGATTTTGACGTTGCCATGCACACAGCTCCTTATCCCAATTTGTTTTTATGGATTTAAACACCCCCACGTCTAATGGCTGAAGGATATGGGTAGTGTGGGGAGGAAGTTTCATTATTGTCACATTATGTTGTTGAGCCAGTTTTATTAAATCCACAGAAACGTGGCTGACGTGGCCATCATAGATTAACAGAACTGGCCGTTGCTCACCAATGTTGGGAATAAAAATTTTCCTAAACCATGACAGAAATAAAGCTGAATCCATCCATCCTCTTTCCGAGACTGATATTGCAGTCTTTGTAACCTCTTCCCCTATCCAATTTTCCATTACAAATTTCCCTCTAAATACGCAAAGGGAAGGAAGCATTGTGCCATCCGCTGCACCACACATTAGCACTGTGGTGTTTTCTCTGCCAGAAGAAGAGGTTTTCCTTTGACTTTTACTCCCAACTAAAGAAACCACTTTTGTTTTTGATGGATCGTGGCAAAAAGCAGTTTCGTCGCAGTTGTATATCTGCCCTGGTTTTCCCATCAAATTTAATTCAGTCATTGTCTTACTTAGCAAATCAAAATACTTATAAATGACCCATGGAGAAGTTTGGTCAGCTCTGATGTGCTCTATGCTTTGAGCTCTTTTTAGGGTCAAACCATGTCGTTTTTTAAATCCTACAAACCAATCATTGCCCGGACGATTGTTCTTAAATCTAGTTATGAGGTTATTACGAGCTCTGTAGTTTGCAACCAAGTCTAGTACTTCTGTTCGTGAAAGCCCATAACCGTTTCTATCCATTATTATTAGGCAATTCGCTATTTCCTGTTCTTCCTTTTGGCTTAAGTAGGAAATAACCCGTCCCCCTCCTTGTCCGAAAATTGTTTGTTTTCCTTTGCCTCTTGTTCCATGTACATAATGTTTTATAGTTGATCTTGGAATACCATAATGTGCTGCTGCTCCTTTGGTCGTCATATTTCCATTTTTCACATCGTGAAGAGCTTGCTCAAGGTCTTCAACAGAATATGTACTTGGGCCAGCTCCTCTATTGGTCGTCCGCTGGTAATGTCTTACCATTATGATGAGATCCCCTGTAACAAATAAAACAAAACCACATAATTATTACTTGCCTACTTAATACTAATCCCCCTCCCCCCCCCCAGGCCCAAGGCAGTTTAAGCACATAAGTCAACTATAAACTGAAATGTAAGTTAACTATTTGAAGTTTGAAATATGTCAAATATTAATTTTTTTTTATTGCAAGTAGTAATTTTTTATATCAGTAGATTCCTACCTACTTAGTACCTGGTAGGTAGGTACCAATGTAGGTATGAAAAATTTAAATTTTTGGTCTAAAAAGTTCAAAACTTCTTTTATCAATAACCATGAGGGGTAACTGGGCCACACGGGGCATCTGGGCCTTGGGCTGGCCCAGATACCCCGCACCTATGGCCCAGTTCCCCCGTTTTACACTTCCTGAGGGGGGCAACTGGGTCACCCCCCTCCAATCAAATGCACCGTGAAATAAAATGATGAAACTACCGATATTACATGCATTACTCTTCTATTTGCTAAAGATAACTAAAAACAGGCAATAGTACTTACTTTGTCTACTGTACAGCTGTTTGAAATAGAGGTATCAGCAGGTTGTTTTGAAAAAAAATTATTCGCAACTTCGTAAGGCTCCCAAGCACGTGCACTAACTGAGAGAAAGATGGCTTCTGTTGTTTACAATCCTTCCAAGTGAGAAGAAGTGCTGCCAACCCTTGAACTGAAAAAAACCCTACAAACGAAAAATCCCTAGACCCATGGCCCAGTTACCTCACTGGCCCAGTTGCCCCAAGTCACCTTATGCCAATTAGTTGAGCGACTGGATCACATGAAGAAAGCAGGAGCTATAAATTACAATTGCAAATATTTGTGACAGACATAATTTGCATCTTTAACAGCCAGTTTCTAAGTGCATTACGAGCGTGTCTAAGTTTTTACATACTGCAAGACATAGTACTGGTGAAATCTAGTTTACGAGCTATTCCTGAACTAAATTAAGCCTCCATGGATGCGCTTAGGGAGTTTTCTTATTCTTAGATATCTTCCCTCCCACAGGATAAAGATAAGTTGTTTTCGATTATAGACTTTTCTAGTAAACAAAAACATGAATAAGAATAGAAAATTAGTGTTGACTGCAACTGAATCCAGTTTGAAGAAGTAACATTTTCTAACAAATCAATTACAAATTAAAACTTGAATATTTGTTTAAAATTCGGGCATTTTTTAGTTTTAATATTATACAGGACAATTTTATTATATTTTTATTGTTATTTTATTTTATATGTTTAAATCATTATCAAATCCCTATATACAGTATTAGCAAATATAATAATGTAAAGTATATTATTATATTTATATAATAATATATATGATATAAGGTATAAATAATACAAATCAACTAATAAAATAATTATGATGAATTATTGGGCAGGTGTTAATTTGAAGTGGTTTGTCTTCTACCTAAGTCAATTTGTGACATTCAAAACAATAGTATAGGAAACAGCACTGCGTTTTAAAAGTAGTTTATGTACAGAGTGATGTGATACTCACTGTTACGGTCGATAAATATATACAAATTGATTTCTAGAGTGATCTGTTTGTTAAACAGTTGTGGATTATGCCAAAGAAATGATCGCGACTGAACAGTGAACGAACAGGAAGTGGCCATCCCCAGTAGATGGTCCCAACTAAACAGTGAACGAACAGGAAGTGGCCATCCCCAGCAGATGGTCCCAACTAAACAGTGAACGAACAGAAAGTGGCCATCCCCAGCAGATGGTCCCAACTAAACAGTGAACGAACAGGAAGTGGCCATCCCCAGCAGATGGTCCCAACTAAACAGTGAACGAACAGAAAGTGGCCATCCCCAGCAGATGGTCCCAACTAAACAGTGAACGAACAGGAAGTGGTCATCCCCAGCAGATGGTCCCAACTAAACAGTGGACGAACAGGAAGGGGTCATCCCCAGCAGATGGTCCCAACTAAACAGTGAACGAACAGGAAGTGGTCATCCCCAGCAGATGGTCCCAACTAAACAGTGGACGAACAGGAAGGGGTCATCCCCAGCAGATGGTCCCAACTAAACAGTGAACGAACAGGAAGTGGTCATCCCCAGCAGATGGTCCCAACTAAACAGTGGACGAACTGGAAGTGGTCATCCCCAGCAGATGGTTCCAACTAAACGTGGACGAACAGGAAGTGGTCATCCCCAGCAGATGGTCCCAACTAAACAGTGGTCGAACAGGAAGTGGTCATCCCCAGCAGATGGTCCCAACTAAACAGTGAACGAACAGGAAGTGGTCATCCCCAGTAGATGGTCCCAACTAAACAGTGAACGAACAGAAAGTGGTCATCCCCAGCAGATGGTCCCAACTAAACAGTGGACGAACAGGAAGTGGTTATCCCCAGCAGATGGTCCCAACTAAACAGTGAACGAACAGAAAGTGGTCATCACCTACAGGAGGTACCATCTACTTCATTATAATTTCGTATAGTGTTAAGATTGCCACATTACTGCGTTTGTATTCAAAGAGAACAATTAGACTTTAGAAAACTAATAGAGACTGGTTGTCTGGTTGAAAATACACGATGGACTATTATAATTTCAAAAGGCCCAATTGTGATTCGATACATCTGAAATGTCGATTTCTCGACCGTTGCATCACTAACAAGTTGCGTCATAAACAATATGCCTACTACACATTGCGTACAAAATGCGCACGATCCACTCGATTCCGTGATGGAAAAGCTATAATTCTACGCGATTGCCGTTTAATAAATCCAGTTTGGACGAGGCTAAAGTGGCCAGCTGACTTTCCCTCTTCTTGAGTGATTATGTCAACACGGGAAGTTCCTCCATATCATTACAATAATACACTACAAGCGGCGCGGGTTACACTCATTCATTAGTGAGAGAGTAAAGACGTAATTCCAAGCTTTTTTTTGTGGTTAGAAAGAGTCCTCAAAAGGTTGACTTAAGTTTGCTACACCTGCCGCCATATTGGATTTGATGATCCATAAATGTTAATTTTAATAAAGCATTATAGCATTATTTGTGAACTTAAAATTTTTAGCTTGACATTTTCGTAAAGAACACGCCCTTGTCTAGTGTCCCCTGAGAACACGTTTTGATTTTTTTCCCCTGCTTAACTTTTTAAAAACAAATAAATCGTGTTCTAATACAATCGTTGTTTTTTTTTTTAATAAATCAAAACAGTTGAAAAAATGTAATCTCAGTGAGCACTAGTCACACTTATTCTAAAAAAACGTGTTAAAATTTGAAATACACACGTTACAAAATGAAAGCGTGAAACGTTTTTTAAGTAAAGTAATGTTCAACTGCAAAACGCGGGGAAGGAGAGTCAACTGCCAGGACTGTTCAAATCACACAATGGTTTGATGACGGACAGACAGACGACAACCGGTCTTCTGATAGTCGACGTAGTTGCAAGTAGTTCCAAAGCCAATACCAGGTAGAGGGTAGGAGGCTGGAGTGTGACAAAACGATTCAAACTGACTTGTGTGACAGGTGCTTTCTTCCACTCTTCTAAACAAAGGCACTACCTGAAAATAGGGTAATCATTGTTATTAAACGAGTTTTGCAAATATTTCCTGTGCAAAAATACTCACTAAATGTTATTATATTTGGAGATTTAGTGACATTATTTTCTATTATATTGCTTTTATTAAGCCACAGAGAAAAAAGAACACACACATTTTAGTAATATACATCTTTATACAAATATAGGTATAATTACTTCGTTTATCCTTAAGGATTTGGGATTAATTAAGGGAGGGACTGACAATGTGCTATCGCATGGACATTCGCGACCTCCGTATCTTTCTTCTTTGTGAAAAAGCTTTCAATTGCTTTTAAGATCCGTCCGTCACAATATGTAGATTTTGAATGTCCATTAACACTGTCTGTTGTGGAGTCATCTTGATTCAGGTTCTCATAGGAAAAACGGATCGTTTATTAATAAACTTATTGCTATTGTTGTATATAGACGACAGATGTTTACTATGTAGCTCTGCTACCATTAAACTTCCAAATTATGAAAAATATATTGTCCCATGATGACCAGAAACAACTAAAGAACACAAAACAATAATCAAAATTTGTTATTTCAAGTATCAGATATTGAGTACGTTATTTCAAACATGAATGTCCTGAATCTAGAACTTTGTAGACAAAACTACCTGCTCCTGGACATTGTAATGAGCTTAATGACTCAGCTTCTCTCTCTTTACATTAATCAATCAAAGTGCAGTTCATATACCAATATTGGTAAATAAATACCGTAATATCTTTTTATATTCAATGTAGCTGTACGAGAAAAACATTCTTTCACAATCAATATATTCATAATTGAGATAAATTTTTTTGAAAATTAAGTAGTATTTATGTACTTCAATGTTGGTCATTTATTTCTCCAAAAAATGTAAATCTCCAAATCACGTATCGTCTTGCACGATAATGGGCTAAACTTCCAACTTAAGTTTAATATTCAATCACAAAATCTTTAAGAACATAATACTATCCGCAGCTTTTGCTTCACTACGGGGCTTTTCTCTACGCTTGCTTACACTTCCCTCCATGTTCTTTATAAACCTAGAGAATTCTATTAAGTTTCTAAACCATCAATCAATATAAAAGCTCAGCCTGCTGCCGTTCTCCTGGATAACAAAGTTTCATGGCCTGGAAAGCCCTATAAGTCTACTTTAGGGGATGCAAAGTAGTGTAATAATGTGAAAGATAGTAGAAATTACCTTATACATTTCACAGTAAAAACCAAATCAGCCAAGCTGTTGTGCTATGTTAATGTTTTTGGTATCAGCTGTTTAAAATGAATTATTATATTAAATTAATATCAATGTTACTCTTACGGAAAAAAGTAAATGTTGATGGGTTGTTTATACCCATTAGGGATGGATTTTCGAGAGATCCTTTCATGGTGGCTTCATATTATACAAAATAACATCTCTTCCCTCAAAATTTCATTAAAATCCGTAGAGTGGTTTTGGAGAATTTAATGATGAGTGAGTATATAGTTTTTTTCTTTTATTTTAATTTTATAAGTTATATTAAGATTACATTTTTTAAACAAAATATGTTTCTAGATTTTACTGCTTGTCTTTTTACGGTATCTATTAATCCCTTGTTAAATTTAAGGGACTCAAGGTGTAAGAGGTCCCCCGGGAGGTCTTTAATTCCCTAACTTCTTTCTTTTCGAGGAAATCTGAAATTCAAATGGCATCGGTGGAGCGCGTGCGGTGATGTTGCACAACACAGGTGGGTGTTGGATGTTGCGGCTCTCACATCAGGCGAGAGTTACAAACCTAGGCTGGACCGATGACCTTGGCCAGGTTGTATGATCAGATAAAAACAACACTAATCCATATTCCGATAGCATACTTTAAAAACTGGCATGATCACTCGCTGGCTATATTGTCTGAACAAAGCCTTGTGTATACTTAAATCATATTCTTTTTGTCGAGTTTTAAACTCGTTTATTCGTTTGGCAGGACATTTTTGGTCTTCTCTTAAATCTGTCAATCAAATAAAGATGGCGAAAGGAAACCAAATTTCTCATTATGTTTATTACTGGGCCTTCCGCCAGCACGTAGCCTCAAAAAACCTTAATTGAATCTCATGCAATTCAATTTATTAATAAAAGCATGTGGTCCCTTTTGAATGGTTGAATTGCAAAAATTGTTTAGATCTGACAATATTAATGACTATTGCTGGTAATTAATTACAAACTGAATTGATAATCTTCCTAATTAAATTAGTAAATTTTACACTCAATTATTACTCAATTTATCTGGGTTATAATTTTGAAGGGAATAGTACGCCCTAATTTAAAAAAATTATAATATTATATACTGATTTACATCCTAGAAATATTTACCGAATAATGAATACACTTTTAATTTAGTGTGAGTTGTTGCAATATTACTTATTTCTGAAGATCTGTTTGGGTTTAATGTCTTGGAAGGAATGCCTTTATTTAAGTATTTATGTGTATTTAACGACATGTTAATTATTTACCATATTGAAATTGTAGTGGCTGGCCATTTAATGTTTCGTGTAACGTATAAGTCACCTTCTATTAATAATGGAGTGTACAAATTATACCAATAGTTCTACTCATTTTTTTATTTCATTTGGTTTTGTCTTGTCTTGTTTCGTCTCGTCCCGTATCTTATTTTCTTGTCTCGTCTCATCCTTGTCTTATATTACCTTATCTTATCTTGTCTTGTCTCGTCTCGTCTCTTCTCGTCTCTTCTCGTCTCGTCTCGTCTGGTATCGTTTCGTTTCGTCCCGTCTTATCCTGTCTTTTCTTTTCTCGTCTCGCCTCGTCTTGTCCCGTCTCGTATTTTCTTGTCTCGTCGCGTCTTTTCTTATATTATCTTGTCTCGTCTCTTCTTATCTTGTCTCGTCTCGTTTCGTCCCATCTTATCTTGTCTTTTCTTTTCTTTTCTTGACTCGTCTCGTCCCGTCTCGTCTTGTCTCGTCGCGTCTTGTCTAATATTATCTTATCTCGTCTTGTCTTTTCTTATATTACCTTATCTTGTTTTGTCTCATCTCGTCTTGTTCTGGTTTTATTGTTTTGTTGTTATTTAGTTTTGTTGTATAAGTTTTAGTTATATGTAGCATAAGCCCTCTCATCAACGGAAGGTAACCGACTACTGTTTTTTTTTTTTTTTTTTTTTTTTTTTTTTTTTTTTTTTTATCTTTCTACGATTTTAATATTTTTAGCTTAGAGATATAATCTTATAACGAACAGCGATTCAAACCTCTGTTAGCCAATCTTTGTGAACCTCCTAAAGTTAAGCCTGTAACCCTCTGCTAACCACTGGTTTATCACAAGGTATTTTAGTTTAAAGGTTCATTTCGGACGATTAGCTTGAAAAAAGCTCATCAACAATCAACAATTCATTTACAACTATAACGAACCCTTGGTTGTCAAAATCCAATCTTAAATAACGAAGAAACACTCATATCATTGTAAGGCTAACTGTGCTTCAGCGGGGCGGGGCGTTACTCACCAAAGCCAGTATCTTTTAATCAAATGTGTTTTTTTTATTTTTTTATTTATGCATAGATTTTAATAAAAAAGTTAACATTGGCTTTTAGTTATTATTTAAAAAATATTTGCTAAACAAAATCAATTAAATGTTGTGTGGGACATGAAACCGTTGAGTGATTGTTTGTTTACATATTTAAAGGACCGCTATTTTTAAAAATTCAACCCTATTGTAAAATCCTTATTACCTAACAACATTCATAATATTAGTAACCACTTTACCACGTTTCATTATTTTATAATCAGCGGTTCTTAAGTTACAAACATTTCTTTGAAATAACAATCAGACAGACGATGTAAAAAAATCATTTTAAGTCCTACATTTACAGGAACTTACATTATTATTTTACCCGAAGAGATCATATCTTTAAATTACTGACACCCGTTTTTATTGATATAATCTCCTACCTTAGCCGAACATTGCTGTAGTCCCGCTACTTGTGGGCTGTGTTGAGGAGAAAGTAGGGGATAGCTCTGCTCTCGGTCCGTCAACAATGCTATGTGCTAGCAATGAATACATATATGAGAAGTGAAAAGAGATAGGGAAATAATCAGATCTCCTATAGCAGACGAGGTTGGCTGAGAATTTCTGCCACGTACCCCTCCCCCAACCCAATAAGTACTCCTCTCCGACTTTATAATTTTAACAATTAATAATTTTACCTCTCTCACTCCTGTCGGCCACTCTGCCCTCTTTGTTATCTTGTGCAGTTCGCATATTGTGCAGAGAAGAGCACTGAGTATCGGACTTGTCGGTTAGTTGACAATAAAGACTAACACTACTAGTACGTGGTTTGGATTCCACACTAAACTGTAGATACTTTATCTACCGTAGTTATTGGGTATATGGTAAATGGACCTTCTAAGGTACAGTCAACCTTAGTTACCATTAAAGACAATTTCGTCACATTTATTCATAACTAAATTGTTATATATTTTGTTGGTGTGCATCTTAATCGTAATGCACATCCAAATACAATATACTTATCAGTAATCTTTGGAACCACTATTGATATTTTGATGAAATTTGAAGGGAAGTTTGCTTTTGAATCACAGAGACCTGCTAAGAAAGGACTTCTCATCATTCCTTTCCTATGGGTTTGAACCAGCCCCTCGACGTATCCTCCCCCCCCCCCCATTGACATTGGCATTAATTAAATTTAATAATTCACTTCAATCAGCTGATTGAAAAAAATAAACATGCCACAAAATCTTGGATAATTTGGTTTTCATTTTTTTAATGTTTAAGTTAATTTCTACCTCTTCTGACATGATTGCACTACTTTTTAACGCCCCCTCAAGTAGTCTTACGGGGATTTCTAGACTGTAAAAGAGCAAGCTGGACCTTTATATTGGTTAGATGGTTTAGAGAGAACCATAGAGGGAAGGGTAAGCAAGTATAGAGAACCACCCGGCAGCGAAGCATGGGCTGTCGGCTAGTCTTAAATAAAAACAAAAAATAAGTGTATGTAATTGTATAAACTTTAAAAACCAATGCTACAAGAATGATTTAATTTTTTCTCGGTGCAAAATTGACAAACACTTAATAGCCCTTTCCTATTCCAGAAAAAGACAAGTTATATATCAGTAATTTATATTGTTAAATTGAGTGTTTTCAATTTCCCAGTAAAAACGACATATTAAATACATTACAAGTCAATAATTACTGATCTTTAAGGGATATTAAGCAAGTTTCATAATTTACAACCCATAATCAACGCAAATAAGCCCCCTTTAATACTCGCCGCACTGCAGAAGCTTAAGTTCAATTAAAATTCTCAACACTTCGCTGAAAGGAAAGTGCAGAAATCCAAGTGTGAAAGCTAAAAGCCCGGTAATTAAACCTTGCTACATGCAAGTTTCCAGCCTTGTGTGCATAAATTAATGCCAATAATTGATTACAGGTTTTTAAGGTGTTGGAACATAGGCTTCGTCAACTCCATGCATCAATGTACATGAGGTAGCGAAGTCGACAAGGTAACCTATTTAAATGCAACAGTGTTAATTGCTATAGGTAATTTCCGTAGCTTAACCTATAATTTAAGTATATGTTGCACTTTATGCATTAGTTTCTTTATGTAGTAAGGCGTATTGAGTGTTCTCAGTCGCCGGCTTGAGAATGAATAAATGGATAAAGATTTAATTCCAGCAATTATATGAAATAACAAGCACAAATATTGTATGAACATTAATGAGAAGGAACTTATATGATTCTCTACTCATTCATTATTCATTAGTAAAACGCCGATCGCTGAAATAGGGGCGAACGAGTGTGATGAGGGTAGATGAACGAGTGTGATGAGGGTAGATGAACGAGTGTGATGAGGGTAGATGAACGAGTGTGATGAGGGTAGATGAACGAGTGTGATGAGGGTAGATGAACGAGTGTGATGAGGGTAGATGAACGAGTGTGATGAGGGTAGATGAACGAGTGTGATGAGGGTAGATGAACAAGTGTGATGAGGGTAGATGAACGAGTGTGATGAGGGTAGATGAACGAGTGTAGTTATTTTTATTGACTAAGGTCTATTGTTCCTTAGAAAGAGCAATTTATTAGTAGCCAAATAGCCAGGGCTACTAAGGGAGCTACAGATTAACGTGGAATCCGAACCACGTAGTATTCGTCTAATGTTCAGCTGATTGGCAAGCTTACTTGTGAGTAGGGAAGAGAACTTATTCAGTTGTAAGTTCTCTTCCCTACACATCATCCCAACCAAGCCTACCACTCAACATGGACACTCCAGACTTCTCTAGAGGGTTTCATGCCGATGGCAACCACTGAATAGACGCCGTGTCGGTATTAGAACCTATCGCCTACAATCTCCACACCACGTTGTCCCCAAGTAGCTAGGTTACAGCACTACGCCACCACACAACTTAATACAATTCACGATACATTGTATTATTCATGTACTAATCAAAAACAGACCATTGATTAAAGAAATATCACCAAGATTAGGACTACAACCGATGTATAATGGACGGATTCAAAATCGAAGTTTTGTGGTTGATTTGGGGAAGTATTTGTTTGTGAATTTAATACCTGACTTAGTTATGTGTTTCGTAAAACAGTTAAATGTTCAATCACAGTGCGACCAAACATGACTCCTAATCCCCAACATGTTGACTCCTACCGATAAAAACTATTCCTAATGGCCAAGTATTAACGTTACCTACAAAAACAAAGCCTTCTATCTACATCTATAGAAGCCTTCATAAACGGTACCTCTATCTACATAAACGGCTTCTAGTAGCCAGAATGTCAACTCTATCTGCATAAACGGCTTCTAGCAGCCAGAATGTCAACTATATCTACATAGACGGCTTCTAGTAGCCATAATGTCAACTATATCTACATAAACGGCTTCTAGCAGCCATAATGTCAACTATATCTACATAAACGGCTTCTAGTAGCCATAATGTCAACTATATCTACATAAACGGCTTCTAGTAGCCATAATGTCAACTATATCTACATAAACGGCTTCTAGTAGCCATAATGTCAACTATATCTACATAAACGGCTTCTAGTAGCCATAATGTCAACTATATCTACATAGACGGCTTCTAGTAGCCAGAATGTCAACTATATCAGCATAAACGGCTTCTAGTAGCCAGAATGTCAACTCTATCTGCATAAACGGCTTCTAGTAGCCAGAATGTCAACTCTATCTGCATAAACGGCTTCTAGTAGCCAGAATGTCAACTCTATCTGCATAAACGGCTTCTACTAGCCAGAATGTCACCTCTATCTACATAAACGGTTTCTAGTAGCCAGAATGTCAACTCTATCTACGTAAACGGCTTCTAGTAGCCAGAATGTCAACTCTATCTACATAAACGGCTTCTAGTAGCCAGAATGTCAACTCTATCTGCATAAACGGCTTCTACTAGCCATAATGTCACCTCTATCTACATAAACGGTTTCTAGTAGCCAGAATGTCAACTCTATCTACGTAAACGGCTTCTAGGAGCCAGAATGTCAACTCTATCTACATAAACGGCTTCTAGTAGCCAGAATGTCAACTATATCTGCATAAACGGCTTCTAGTAGCCAGAATGTCAACTCTATCTGCAAGAGTGAATTTAATTGCTAATTTGCGGTCACAGGGTAAGGTGATGGTTTTAGGTTGAATATATTAATGATCTGATGTATTTATAGATGATTTACTTGCATCTACTTCACCATCAAAAGCAGTATCAGATGAGTCAAGTGTTTGATGATTTGAAAATAGATCAGAAAAAACTCCAGCGCCTCCTGATGTGTGTGGGTTTAATTTTGATCTTTATAAACTACTAACATTAAAGTGCATAAAGCATATAAGTAAGAAAATATTATTGCTGATATTATTTTGTTTGTTTAGTAAAAACGGGTTCGGAAATAGGAATCTTCTAACGGACCAATCTTCGGAGGATTTTTACTCTCAATGCGTTAGCATAGAGAAAGTATTGTGATCGTCCAACAATTTTGTTGTTAGAAGTTGGTCTACAAATCCATTTTTGGGGCCCCTGAACCCAAAAAAGTAGTTTTTTGAACAACACTTTTTTATCTTTTTGTAATCGTGTCTGTGCACTTCTCTGGATACCAAACGGATGGATTAATTTTTACGAAATTTGGTGTTTAGGTGTATTTAACCAATACTTCCAGAGGTTTTTTTCACTTTAATGTTATTTTAGTTTTTTTTAATATAGGGCGAAACATTTTCAAACATGGAATTTTCTCAAAAACGGCTCAAACGATTTTGATTAACATTTAAGTAAAGTTGTGAATTAAAATTTAAAATATTTTAGTAAAAACCACATGTCCCTAACTTTAATGGTTTTTTAGTCATAACATTTTTTACGGGTAAAAACATTTAAATATGCTATATCTTCAAGCTTTATTCTAACGATTTTGATTAAATTTTCAGTAAAGATGCAAATTAAAATAAGTGTTTCCTCTGTACAAATATAATTAACTGAATATTTGTTCTCAATTGGATGTGTTTTTACATCATTTAATTTTGTAATTCAATTCAAAAATTTATTCATAGTCAACATTAACACGTGACTTGAAGAAAATGTGCATATATTATTATGTATTTTAATGGTGATATATTTAGCTTCGGTTGGGTGATTGATTACTGGTTCCATTTTTATAAATTAACAGAATTAATTGTTAATAATAAAATAAATGTAAACATTAGTGCGTTTACAAACTACGTA
Source organism: Stictocephala bisonia (assembly GCA_035578905.1). NCBI lineage: Eukaryota > Metazoa > Arthropoda > Insecta > Hemiptera > Membracidae > Stictocephala > Stictocephala bisonia. Next base: position 190,695 of record JAQJVL010000787.1, read on the forward strand.
AAGGACACTATCCCCACAGTTATTCTTGGCAACAGATAACCACGTACTCCGGCAAGGCGTGACAGGTAATAAGTCAAGTTACTGACAAGGAGATAATTTGTGGAGATATTAGGTCATCTCAAACATGTATTGTAAGTATCTTATTTAAAAGAAAAATTAAAAATCAAAACTCTAAACAGTAATTATTATTTATTCAATAAGCTTTGTACACTTTTAAAAAATCTGACATAACAAAGGGAAAGGGAAAAAGTTTGTTACCTGGTACTATTTATTTACTATACTATTAAGTATTGCTATATAATATAAGTTCAATGTATTATATGTGCACAAATATTTTTACTGACCTTTTTTTACAATAAAAATAAAAATTGTGTTAAACTTTTGGTTACATTTATTTAACAAGTAAACTTTCATATTTTAGGTTATATTATTATTGTACATTGTGTTAGACATAACCTAACTATCAATCAAGTGGACTAACTCTAAATGTTCTCATATAAGTTCAAAATAAATAAATAAACTTTTTTATTGCGTAGTAACAATTTTTGACATGTCATGCAATCGTCAACATAATATAAGTATAATATATAAAATGTATTAAAATTCTAAAACTAAACAACAAATTGTCATTCACTCCACATTCAAATACATATATTTCTAACATTCACACAGCCACAATCACACTGCCTTCCTGTCCTGCTATTTAATCTTAATCTTCCCAGCGACTCATCATGAACTCATCCACAGAATAGAACGCTTTAGACACCAAGAGGTGTCTAAGTCGAGTTTTGAATTGAGTTTGGTTATTAATTGGAAATCCTTCAGGCAGTTTGTTGATTAGTCTGACACCAACCTGATGTGGCATGTGGTCTGATAGTGCCAATCTATGTTGCTGTGTTCGGAGGTTGTCCCTGCCTCTAGTGTAGTATTGGTGAACGTTTCTGCCACGAATCAAGGAAGAACGTGATCTGCAGTATAGTATCACCTCATACATATAAAGGCAAGGTAAAGTCAGCAATTTTAACTCCCTAAAAGAATTCCGGCACGACTCTCTGTGGTTCAATTTAGCAATTATTCTGACAGCCTTTTTTTGAAGTTTAAAAACTCTTTCCATTTTGCTTTTTGCACAACCTCCCCAAAGTCTCACTCCGTATGCCAGATGTGAATGTACCATGCCATAGTAGGCCATGATTAAGACGTTAGGCACACAGAACTTTGCAAGATTGCGCAATGCATATATTCCTGAAGCAACTCTACCACAAACGTGGTCTATATGGTCGTCCCATGTCAGTCTCCTATCAAGGAACATTCCAAGGAATTTTGTAGAATTTACCACCTCTAAAAGAGTGTCATCCAAGAAGACATGAGGTTGAGAATGGAGTTCCTACTGTCGGAGACAAAAACTGATTACGTTGGATTTGGTTTGGTTTGATTTTAGATTCAGTTCACTGAAATGTTGAATGCAAGAACTTAGCTCTATAAAAGCTGTGATTTCTAATTCTTTGGATGTTTTTCCTTTAATACAGAGAGTCGTATCATCGGCATATTGAATCAGTTCTCCATTCTGGATCACTGTATTCAATCTGCAGACATAGATTAAAAAAAGAAGTGGCCCTAGGACCAAACCCTGGGGGACTCCATGAAGTATTCTATTTTTATTTGAAGTTACATTTGAAATCTGTACACACTGGTTCCGATCTTTAAGATACGAAGTTAGCCAGCTGTGTGGTAAACCTCTAACTCCAGATTTTTCTAAAAGGTGCAACAGTGTCTCATGATGCACACAATCAAATGCTTTGGAGAGGTCAAGAAAAATACTAAGCACTTGTTCTTTACCCTCCAAGCCATCGACAACAGTGTCTAGAAGTTTATTGATTGCATAAATTGTGGATCTTTCCTTTCTAAATCCAAATTGCTCTGGATTTAATAAATTGTGACTCTTAATGAAGCTTGAAAGTCTATCATAGAAGATCCTTTCGTAAATCTTACTAAAGACAGGAAGAATTGAAATTGGACGATAATTGCTCTTGAGTAAAGGGTCGTCTTTTTTGTAAATTGGAATAACTTTTGCTGTCTTCAAAAGTGACGGAAAACGTCCTGATTCAAATGAAAAATTTATCAATTTTGTGAGTGGCTTTAGCAAGTGCTGACAGCACTGTTTTAAAAGCCATACAGACAACCCATTGGCATCGCAGGTTTTTTTTGGGCGTAGTCTCTGAATGGCACTAGCCACATCCTTCTCACATACCGGGGTCAAGGCCATAGATGCAACTGGTTCTGAAATATAGTTTATGAATTGGGGTTTGTTATACATTGTGTCCGGTAAAGCTACAGTGGTAAAATATTTGTTAAATTCTTTTGCTACAGTTAATTTATCTTGAACTATTTCTTCACCAATTTTTATTTCAATAGGTTTGGATTTATTGAATAATTTTGACTGTTGTGCTGACGAGTTGATAATTTTCCAAGCGGTTTTTGAAAAATTCTCACTATTGCTCAAAACTTTATTGGCATCATAGGCTTTAGCAGCTTGTATGACTTTTCTATAAATTCTCCTATATCTTCTGAAAAAGGTTCTGAAATTTTCGTTTTGGGTTGTTACAAATATTTTGTTAAAGAATTTGAGTTTTTCTCGTGAAATAAGAATTCCCTTGGTTATCCAAGAACAATTTTTCGGGCGTTTTGACTGTTTTGCATTCTTGAAAGGACAGGCTATGTCTAAATAATAAAAAAATCCATTGTGAAAAGCATGATACATGTCATCAACATTATCATAGCTATTCAAGTAATGCCATGTCTCACGTTTTAACAGATTATTGAGTAGACTGGCGTTTTGGGAATTAATTTTCCTGGCAATATTAACTGGTGAAGATTGGGCTTCCAGAGTGCATCCACGAACCACAACCCCGAGTGCATAATGATCAGATACGGCAGTGTTCAAAACAGAGACTGTCGCATGAGGTATGTTAGTAATTACGTTGTCGATGGCAGTACTCGACATAGCAGTCACTCGTGTAGGTGAGTTCACGGACCAATTTAAATTGAAAGTACTTAAGATATCGCGAAGTCGCTGGGTGAGGGGGCAGGTGGGTTCCATTACATTAATGTTGAGATCTCCTAGTAACAAAAACTTAACTGATTTTGAAAATAATATATTTAATAGGAACTCTAACTTGACAAAGAAAGAGTGGTTACAGCCATTAGGTGATCTGTATAAGCCGATTATACATACTTTCCCTAAGGAGTTTGATAAAACTTTAACACCATTGGCCTCAAAGTCAAAATCTGTACTATTTTCAACTATAAATGGCTCAAATTTTAATGATTGTTTTACAAAAAGTGCCACACCTCCCCCCTTATTGTTTTTTCGACAAAAATAACTGGCTAATTGAAATTTCGTAATTTGGAAATGATTTATGGTTTCATGCCTGAAACCGTGTTCAGAGACTACGAACACATCTGGTTGCAGCTCATCACAAATAAGCGAAAGCTCGTCTATTTTATTAGTAGCAATTTGAGCATTTTGGTGAACCAGTTTAATTGTTCCTGGGGAAAACTGTAATTTTGAGTCATTGAAAACAAACTTTTTCTGCGTGTTGTTATATTTTGATGTATCCTGTATCGTAGCAGAACAGGAAGGTGAATTTACTTTGTCAAGGCTAGTTAGTGTAGTCCGGAGGCTTGAGGAGGGTTTCCTAAAAAATTACTCTTTTTTATCTGAACCAAGTCAAAATTTACATTAATATGTTCATTCGGAATGCCTTCGTTTGAAGAACTCCGCTTCACTGCTTCAGCAAAGGTCTCGTAGGGCAGTGTGATTGGGCCTGTGAGTGTGGTTGAAACTAAATGTGACACACGTGGCTCAGTAGAGGCGGTAATTGGAAACAAATTGCTTTTGGCGTATTTTCTCATAATATTAACACCGGGAATAAATTTACATATTGTATATTTTATTTTTAAAGATTCATTTGAATTTTTCTATCAAAAAAGTTGATTATAAAAAATGTACACTGTTTTTTTTTTTTTTTACGTTGTTTTAAAACGGCGAAACTTGGAGAGTATATTTATTATTCTTGCTGACGGTAAATTGGTACAACCAAACAAGGTGAAGAAATGAGCGGGGCTGATTGGATTTCTTGATTGACAATTTATACAGTATATCAGCCTATGCAAATAAACAAAGTGGGTTTGATCTCTGTATTAGAAAAGATCGTGTGAACTGAAGTAAATAGCCAAGGGTGAAAGTAACCATTTAAGTTTTGTCTAAAGTAGTGAGAAAATGTTTCTCTGGGTCCATACTTATGTAAGTAAAAGAACGTAAGGGTTCTTCATCAAATCCAGAGACATGTTGGGAATTTGTCCTTTAGGTAACATAACTAAAGAAAAACTATTAAACGCCATTTGTATAGCCACTAAAACCAATTTAGTTTTAAATATTTCATTACTTTGAGAAGTATAGCTGGCGAGCTCCTGTAAGCCCAATAGATTTGAAAACCTACGCCATAAATAGGATTGGAATAACTTTAGGTACGACTCGTGGAATATTAACATTGTATCAATAAGTATTACCTTAAATATTTACAACATTGTTGATAGCAGTATTTTTTTGAAATCCTTGCAGTATGGATAGAGGACGGTAATTGTTAGTCATTGCTTGATCATCTGATGTCGTGAGATGGCGAATACTACACACAGTTTCTGAACACGATAGGGAACATAGAAAGAGAAATTGACTCTCTCTTCTGGATCATGGGATGAGTACACGTGTTATTCAACATTGTTACCTGTTTAATTTAAGTATAGTTCTACTTTTTTGCTGTATTTCAAGACTCTCCAACAAGTACTGGTAAGTCATCTTTTTCAGAAAAATAACGTTAATAATCTCACAAAATCAAGAGAAGGTAAAGCAGGTAATTCCTTTACAATTGGTAGTTAAGTTGACTTTTATTTACCTATTCAGATTCCCCTCACGATGGAAGTTAAAAATAAAAATTGTTTAAACTCCTGAGAACGCCTCAATCACGTGAGTTTACTTTTCTCAGTGGAATGAGCATGTGAAAACATTGGTAGTTAATGTTTTTGGAAAAGTTCACCTTAGAACTTTTTGTTTTGCCACAAACCGATGCATAAGGAAAAATACAATTTCTACCAATTTGTCAAGTCAATCAGGTCGACTTTGTTTTTGAAATTTGGTAATGATGGAGTATCAGATGGGGAAGACAAAGGTTGTTGGACATTTGCCATCAATACGTGAAAATTACCAATCACGACGTTTCGATTTGGTAAAACCCAAACCTTTTTCAAGTGCTAAAAACTAAATTACATCAACACAAACATGTTATAAAATTACGTTCTTAAACTAATAAACGTATCTACATTAATAATTATCTAAATTTTAACCTAGATTTTAGAATGGGGTGATAGAACAAAATGAACTGCTAAATATAAAAATGTTAACAGGGTTAAATTAATATAACCAATTAGGTGCTGCCAAAGTCACTATATCAACGAAAAAATGTTAAAACACAATTAAATTAATCTTTTTTCGTTGATATCGTGACTTTGGCAGCGCCTAATTGATTATATTAATTTAACCCTGTTAACATTTTTGTATCTAGCCGTTCATTTTGTTGTACCCCATTCTATGATCTAAATGGGTTAAAATGTAGATAATTATTAATGTAGATAAGTTTATTAGTTTAAGAACGTAGTTTTATAACATGTTTGTGTTGATGTAATTTAGTTTTTAGCACTACAAAAAGGTTTGGGTTTTACCAAATCGAAACGTCATGATTGGTAATTTTCACGTAATGATGGCAAATGTCCAACAACCTTTGTCTTCCCCAATCAGGTCCAGCTGCTGTAACAGCAAACACTCGCATGAGTAGGCAATATGTCAGAGCAAACTCACAGAGAAAAAAGAAACAGAGGTCACTTTCTTATAGCTGCAGTGAACACCTCAGAGGCAGTTATACGTAGATACAACTAATGTACATCTTCATACATCTGCTGTAATAATTACTACATGTACCCTTGAATATTTGGGGGTGGGTTAGGGAGGAACTGACACGGTGCTGGCCCTGTCATCTGCATGGCAAACTGGATAAATAAGTAATCGACGCGTTCAGCGCACTATTGGACGTGACCTCTGTTTATTTCATCTCTGTGAAGAAAACACTTTAAACTATGACTTTTAAAATAAAATATTGTCGAAGTCAAGAGATTAGTATAGATAAGGCTCTCCATGAAAGCAAAACCTATTTCCTACATGATTAAAAGTAGAATTACAGACAATCTAATAGTATCAATACACATTAGAAAGTCCCAGACGCTAAGTAAGGGGAATAACAAGGCACTTACTCGCCGTATGGTGGTTCGTCTCCCACATAAACTGTTAATGTTATAGTAGTACGCTATCGTTGGCTGGCGATGTTTCCCTAATAGAGAAATGTAAGTGGGGATTGTTTCTTCAGATTTCCCTTGATTATTGCAATTCATTCTGATATTTATGTGTAGTTGGTACGGCTGGACTATCTATTCTTGTGGCTTAAACTAAGCTCACAACGTAGAAAGCTGTGGTAAAAAGTCAACGGCATGACTGCTATCATAAAAGTACCTGTTTTATTCGCGTAAATAATGCTAGTAGAGGTATTAGTACAGTTTCTGGACGCTTCGTAAATCTTTGCTTTTTTATCGCCAGTGGATACAAGAATCAGTTCTGGGAACTTTTTACTCCGCGGAAAACACGTTTGTTATATTGATCAACCCACCCACCCATACACCTACAATGGTATTGACAACCCCGCTCAAACATACACGTATAGTGGTATTGACTCACCCACCCAACCATACACGTACAATGGTATTGAAAAAAACTCACCCAACCACACACGTACATGATATTGACCAACCCACCCTCCCATATACGTACATATGGTACTATATTTTATAGAAAAATATAAAAATCTCAATTATGCAAAAAAATTAATTTTCGTTATATATCCATTATTTTTTGAGATTTTTATAACTTTATATTTATAAAATATCGTTCGCTGTGGCCAAAACAAAGAGAACGATTTTATTTTTTCTCTGTGATATGTTTTCTCACCTTCTATCAGAACGTAACTGAAAATTTGTACTGCCAAGGGAAAATATCACATAATGTACACCAATGTGATGCGCATCGGTTAGCCATCTGCAATATATCGTACAGTACATCTATACATCCCGTGTTATGGATACCTCCAGTTGGTCGTCCCGCTAGTCCTGGCCCGGTGCCGAGTGCGGGAGGCATCGCCACGCCGATCTCGACGGTAAATCTAAGTCCCGCTATTTCGCCTCATTCATTCCAAACAAATCGTACGTCAAGTCGCGGCAATACAGAATCTGGCCGTTAATCTCTCAATCAACCTTGGTCGTGGGACCGCAGGATTTACTCCGCAGACGGCTCGTTCATTCTGATATTCAGGATGCATCTTCCGTGCCATTGGATGCACGCGCGGGAGATAGCTGCATTTATATGTAGCTCCCGACACGGGAGCTTTCCCTTGTAATCCGAGCCACGAGTTTTGAAATATCTGCTTGCAGAATTAATTATTCCTTTGCAGTGGGTTTACATAGTAGTAAGCGAGTTACCAAACCAGAATATATATTTCTTTGTATAGGGACTTACAACACGCTGAGAATACTGTAAATTGAATACAAGGTATAACCGGAACATAAAATAGAGTATATTAGATAGAACAAAGTAGAGCATAGAGCAAAGTATAGTTGAGTAGAGTGACGTAGTGTAGAGTAGAATAGAGTATAGTATAGTAGAGTAGAGTGGCGTAGTGTAGAGTAGAATAGAGTATAGTATAGTAGAGTGGAGTGGCGTAGTGTAGAGTAAAGTAGATTAGAGTAGAGTAGAGTATAGGAAAGTAGTGTAGTGCAGTATCTATATTTATAAAAGGGGATGTTTATATATATATATATATATATATATATATATATATATATATATATGTTTGAAGTTTATGCGCTGCCAAACTATCCAACCGATCACCATGAAACTTTAGGATGTTGTCCTGTATACTCCCGAGATGGTTTCTGTGAAGTTTGATGCAGATCCGTCCACAGAGTCCCGCTCCACGGGCTCCTAAAGATCCCATGTTATTCAAATGGAGAATCTGAATTGTTTACAAAAAACATATGACTGTGTGGTTTAATGTAGTTTCACATGCCATAAGCAGATTGAAGTTCTCACAACAACAGTACTGTATATGTTTTGATTTGTTGTAGTTCTACATTTCACCTTGAGAGTGTAGCACACTCTACAAAAAACCTTTACATTTATACACCAAATAAGAAGACCAAAAATATTGTTTACCCTCTTGCACTCATTTAATAAATAATGGTTTTTTTCTATAATTCTTTTTATTGCTTTATTTTGGTATGTCAATGAAAAATGGAAGGTGAGACAACGTCCGCCGGGTTCAGCTAGTATAATCTATATTTATAAAAGAGGATGTTTGTATATATATATGTTTGAAGTTTATGCGCTGCCAAACCATCCAACCGATCGCCATGAAATTTTAGGATGTTGTCCTGTATACTCCCGAGATGGTTTCTGTGAAGTTTGATGCAGATCCGTCCACAGGGTCCCGCCCCACGGGCTCCTAAAGATCCCATGTTATTCAAATGGAGAATCTGAATTGTTTACAAAAAACATATGACTGTGTGGTTTAATGTAGTTTCACATGCCATATGCAGATTGAAGTTCTCACAACAACAGTACTGTATATGTTTTGATTTATTGTAGTTCTACATTTCACATTGAGAGTGTAGCACACACTACTTTTACTTGATCAGGTGATCTGTATTTGGTGTTAACCTTTTTTCCTCGGTAATTAAAACATGTGGTGAAACTTGAAAATAAAAATTTAATCGTTATTTGTTTTGCAGTTTACTTTTTATGACATGCCTCCTAAAAAATCTAATATTGGTAGAAGAAGCACAAATGCTCGAATTCTTTCAGCTATTAGGTTCTAAATCAAACTCAATATTATGACCGGCGAAGCGGGCGGGTACAGCTAGTATAGTATATAAAAGAATATTTATTTATTTATAACAGAAGTATTACAAAAATGTATAGTTGGGGATGGCCACTTCTTACACTTTTTACTCTTTCTTATTTAGAACCTTAAATCGGGGGCGCGACAAAGCGTCCCAACGACACTCTGAGCCAGTTTATTTGGGACAGATTGTCGTTGGGACACTTTGTCCGCAGCGTGCAATATTCCAAGGTGGTACAGGTTGTCCTTTCGTGAACAGACAAACTGGACCAAATTCCTGAGTAGTACAGGTTGTCGTTGGGTCAGTTTGTCCTACATGTGCTAAAATAAAAAATGGTTCAGTTTGATCTTACGCGCAAGGACAAACTGAGCCACTCTCAAAGGTCCTTGGTTTTTTTCCTATGACTGTACTGTAATAACACTAAATCTGGGGTTGGTTTTTGAAGCTAAAAATCGTTTAATCAATTTAATGCCATTCATTTAGTTTGCCCTGTATGAATTTTTAGTACAGATTTATGTGACATTCATTATCACAAATCACAAGCTACATTATGAACTTTTAACTAAATACATCTATAAGTGACAATTAATAGTTTTTGAAACTAAATAGCAAACTTTTGTTTATCGTAAATGATATACTCGTATATTTATATGTTTATTTTGGTAACATCTCTAACGAGAATATATTTTTTTATTGTATTAATAATATTAATGCTATCAATATTAAATTAATATTAATTAAAAGTTATTTTATTTACTTTCACCTGGGTCCCTGACTGACTACTGGTAACAATGTTACTACAAATAGCGATCCACGTTACATGTTATCCTGTTAATAACGTTTATTTTATGTAGGGTATAAAGAGTAAAAGATTAAATTGATTATTTTTTTCGTTAAAATATATTTTCTTGTACGGTATATATTTGTTTTTAATTATGTTCATAAATAGTGTTATTTTTTTAAATGTGCATTACAGTATTTGTAATTATTAATGTGCTGTGATAAGCCTTCTTTCGTGTTTTTTTTTTTTTTTTTTTTTTAACGTTTGTAAATAGTAGAATTATATTTTTATTAATTTATAAATGTTAGATACATAGTGTAGTATTTGAGTGTTTAATATAGGTGATGGGCAATCACTAGGCCTAACGGCCGCTTTGGATTTTGTCCGATTTTAGTTGTGCTTTAAGTCAAATAATTCTGATAATATACAAGCACCTTCGCATCCTTCAGTCATTTGTACTTGTTAACTTTCAGGATGCAAAGACTCTTCTCGGCAAACATTGGTGAAATATTTCCTGTCTAGGAGTTTACAGCTCATGAAATGCATACCAGCATATGTTCGCTTTTAGGGCACCTGTGTATGAGTCACTCACCATCAACCATTAAAATTATACTTATGTTCGCTTTTAGGAAGACACCTATTACACATTCCGATTAGGCTTAATGTGCTATAGTTGGGAAACTTGACTCGCTCGTTCAATTCTCAAGAGCTTCGAAGAATATAAAACAGTAGAGAAGACGAAAACCAGTACAGATATATTTGTATGTAGCATAATGTTAAATGAAATATTTCTATAAAATGATGAACACGTGGCCTACTTTGAGAGACTTTAATTATGTTTACTGTCTTTAACCATGACATATAGAGTTAGATGGAAGTCAAAGCTCATTTCAATAATATGCCTGACTACACATAGCATAAGTATGTGCTATGTGTAGTCATATACACATTATAACAATATTTATTATAATAACATATTGTTATTTTAATACTATACAATAACATTATAATGTAAAATTTAAAAAAACCTATACAGCGCCCAAACATAATTGTGGTACTAGCCTATATTTTATTTGTTCTTATATACATGTTATTTTAATCAGTAAATGTTTAATTGAGATTAATGAATAATTAACTCATTAATTGTGTTAGATTATTTAAACACCTTGTGTATTACGTTGTTTGTACAGTCACATTCAAAACCTAAAATGGTTCACTTTAATTTTTCCTGACAGAGAGAACCTGGAACACACTCCGGAGTGGTTCGGTATGTCGTTGGGACACTTTGTCCGCAGCGTGTAACATTCCAAGGTGGCCCAGCTTGTCTATTCATGAACGGACAAACTGGAGCACATTCCTAGGTGGTTCAATTTGTCTTTGGCTCACTTTATTCTCTCTGGATTTTAGAATATGGTCCAGGTTGTCGTTAGGACACTTTGTCAGCGTCCCCTTAAATCTGAACAACTTCAATTTGATTAAAGAAGACTAAAAAAGTAGTTCAAGTAATAAGAATGAGAAACAAAATTATTTTCTCCTTGGAGGCTATTATTCAGGTATTGTAAATAAGAAATATTTGCTTATTTTTGTAAATAAAATACTAGAGGATTATTGTAAGGCTTACAATCATAAAAATCCTTAGTAACATAATAATAATAATCAATTTTTTTAATTTATTGTTCCAAGACTTCAGATTTTGTGTCTGAAATTTGTAATATTGAAAATTTTAAAATAAAGTTAATGTTGCAACACGTCAGTAGTTCGATTTCATTGTAATATAATAATTGTTTTAAATGATGATCTAAACAATTTGAAATTACTTTAATTGAACTCTATCTGTCAATAATTAATTTATATCTCAGAACACTATCATTTTTTGAGACAATGTAAAAGGAAAGGTTTATTGGTAGTAAGGAATGCGTGTGTCCGAGGTGTGGCGAGGACCTTGACCGACATTCGTGTCCAGTGACAGTCCGAACCATTATCTAACTCTGTAGAGCAATACATTGTGGTCTCCACTCATGGGGGGTCTAGGGTGTGTTTACCCTAAATAACCTCTAACTGCACATCATCCACTTGCGAATAGAAATGGTAACGTTATATCGATATATCGGGAATATCGATAAATATGTTTCGATATTTCAGTATCGATATTTTCTTTCGATAATATCGGCCATATCGATATTTTGGTCCGATATATCACATCACTAAATATTGACGTTATTCTCTCTCCTCATAATCATTGCGATTCGAAAAAAACGTTTCAGTTGCCTCTTACGCGTACAAAACTTGCATCGCAAAAGTAACTTTATTTAGTTTTTTGTATGTGAGGTTAACGCACTAAAATGTAGTTTATTGTAGACCAGTGGGTGGAACGGGTAAATGAAGTTCTGTGTGAGTTGGCAGTGCTGATTCTACATTATTTTACAATTAACATAACAATTAAAGGTATAATAATTCTTATTTTGATTTTTTTTCATTCAACCTCATAGATCACAGCTTAATTCGTGTAGATAAATGTATTCAATTTTTAAATTCAGCAGGCTATTCTAAATAGTGACAGCAAAACATGAATGTACTTTTGGTCATGCCATAAGAGTTAGTGCATAATTTTAAACAGACAAATCATTTACCCGATATCGATATTTAGTTTGCAATATATCGATATGTTGCCAAAACTATCGAATATATATATCGAAAATATTTGCCAAACCTACTTGTGGACCCTTATGAATCCATCGATGCCTTTGAAGATTGAATAACCTTCGTTCTCCGTATGCGCCTGTTCTTTATAAACTATACACGATCGTATAGAGGTATAAAAGCTTCTATACTTGTTTAAATTTGATATTTCTTTTCTGCTGTGGACTATCCGAAAAGTTACAATAACAGAAGTATTGTAACAATCATTGTCGCCAAGTACAAATGAACATCTACGAGTAGTACACGAGTGTTTGATGGGCCCCGGATCCTTTATCTTTAGCTGAAAGAGAATCTAAGCTTTAGTAACTAAAGTATGTGATAACTGTAGAATTATATATCAGGCACAGACCAAACAAAATGTCATTCGTTTCACAATTGTAGAATAGCTAATAAAATGAAACTTTTATGATATTCAGACTAAGATAGAAAATGTCAACTGAGTTTTACTGTTGTCCAAAGTAAATATAAAATATAGGGGTTCCATCCACCCTATTTTCATAATTAAAAAAACCAAAAAATTTATATATTGAAAAATTAAATTATCAAATTATGAACGGAAAAAATAACGTTGTTGTGAAAGCGTTTCCATTGTTTTGTTTTCCGTTGATAATTTTATAATCTAATTTTTTATAAATAATTGTGTTCCGTAAAGTATATTTTTTATTACTTAAAACCGTTCAATAGGGGAGAAATAATATTGTTCCAATTAGTTACTTTGAAATTCAAAAGACCGCTACTCTAGAAAAGATAGACCTTTCGAAGTCCGGTTTGCGGCAATTAATTTATCTTGAATAGACCTTTCATTTGATACCAAACTCGACCTAGGTTTAGTGTCCGTTGAATATTTACATTCATCTCCTCGTGAAATGTCGTTAATTGCGCTAAAAAATTATAATTTACAATGTTTCACTTTTACGCTTGAAGTCATACAAAATTTGTGAAAGCGTTTCCATATTTTTTCCACCCTGTATATCAGACCCACGAACACAATGAAAGACCTTGGTGTTGTATTCACTTCCTCCCTGAGCTGGGAACCCACGTCAGTAAGATTTGCAACAAGGATCAGCAGATTCTTGGCCTTCTTTAAAGAGTCTGCAAGACCTTTACAGACGAGTTTGTGATAAAAACGTTAAACTGCTGTTTGGTGAGACCCCACCTTGAGTACAACAGTGTCGTATGGTCTCCTCACCAATTATTTTTTAGAGAGATTATGGATAAGGTCCAACGACGGTTCTTAAGACTTAGGTGTGACACTTGGATTTGAATATAGAGAAGTACACGTGCAAGATGTTCTTTCACTTTTGGACCTTCCCTCCCTTGAATCAAGGCGCTTCAATCAGGATATGCTGTTCCTATACAAGCTGGTAAATGGAATTTCCGACTGCCCTGATCTCCTGGAGAGAATTCACTTCAGAGCACCTTCTAGCACAAGATATAAAGCTCTCTTTGCAAACCCCTCTGTAACTACCTCCTACGCCGCAAATAGTCCCATGGCACGAGTTCAGCATCTGGGTAACAGACTTCCAGACCACATCGACTTTTTCCGCTCATCAACTGAATATTTTAAATATTCACTTCGATCTCTACATCAATCATTTTCCCCTCATAATTTCTGTGCTGAATTGTGTCTATTTTAGCAATTTCCATTACTATTGTCATACTTGTTTATTACATCTGATTTCATTTTTATTTATATTCTCTATCAATGTTATATAACACAACTAGAATATGTATGTTATACTTTTAATGTTCTTTGTAATTAAATAGCTAAGCCTTTGAAAGACATTAAACAATGAACAAAACTATACAATTTCCCTCTGGACATTTTTGACCAAAAACGTTGAAAAAAGTAAAGAAATTTGTACATACAAATAAATCCAAATCCAAATAAACATAAAACAAATGACCAGTGAGAAGTCCAACAAAAATATGGGTGAGGTTAGGTTAGATATAAGTTACTTAGTATTAACAAATAAAATGTAGCCACCAACATAATAGATAACTAATCAATCCTAACCTAACCTAACTGTTTTGTTAAATATCTCGGTTATTGTTTGTGGTAGGAAGAAATGGATGTCGGATTTAGGAAGAAAAGTAAATAGTAATAATATAATACATGTTTACATTTTCTATCTAGGGATTCTGATCAAGATATAAAATATTAATATATTTTCACAATTGTCCAAATGTCAATACAATTTAACACAACGGAATTCAGGCCAACATAGATAATGTAAACTGCATTTTTGCAGCTAGAATAGAAATGGCCACCTCATTTAGTTGGATGCATAAAATAATTTGCCGGCGTGGTGGCTCAGTGGGGGGCACCCGAGGTGCGACATGGACTACCTGAGGGTCATAATTGGACACTTGAGGTGCGACATGCAGCGAAAGAGAACCCAAAACTAACACTCGAGGTGCGACATGGCGCTTCGGCTAGCAGTGTGGCCGTGTTGGTCTGGCGGCTAATAGTTGATATATTTACAGTGATAAAATTATCTGAAAACTCCCATACAATGAGACACATGATTAACGATGATTCAATAATTAATCATCGCTCAATGACAATTTATAGTTTAACTTAAACAAAGAGATTTATTACAATAAAAATGTTTAACGGCGTCAAATAGTTTAAAAATTTGGTTGTTAGGTTGTTAAAAAAAAGGTTAGGTTATGTTAGGTTATGTTAGCTTAGCTAATAATAATCTATTTAGCTATGTAAAGCAGATCGGAGTGTCCAGAAAAAATTATAGTTCTACTACTTTTTATTGAAATAAAAATAATTGTATTTCCGGAAAATATTGATTCCTTTTAAGTGTGAAAGTCTGTATTTAATTACACTAGTTATTGAAATGGTGTGATTATCCTAGTAACGTAGGTCCCATTTTGTATGTATATATATATATTTATGGACACAGAGAGAGAGCGCGTCTACAACCCCGCAACCATTCGCCGGGCTACCTGAGGTGGCATGTCGCACCTCAAGTGCCAGTTTTATGGCCCTTTGGGTCGCTGGGATTAACACAGGTAGTCCATGTCGCACCTCGAGTGCCACCGCTCAGTGGTTAAGGCTTCGGACTGGGGAGGGCAAGGTCCAAGGTTCGAATCCCCACTGAGCCAACGGTCGGTACTTCACTCGTTGAATAAAGTTGACGCACAGGCCTGTAGGCCCATGTCAACTGGCGAGTGAAGTTTTATTTTAGAAAAAAAAGGTCGTAATTTTGGCATGAAAATTTTGTAAGTAGTGTTTTAAAAACTTTTTAGGGCCTATTTTGTTCTTCATATATGTCACTTATAGTCATTTCTATAGTCAAATCAATAACATTATAACACAAGTGAAGTTGAAGAGGTTCAATTGGCGATGAGTGGGAATTTGGGTGTCTGTCAATATATGTATGTTTGAAAGGGTGAATTGTTAGAATCGATGGCAAATTATAAAAAAATATGACTTTTGCAATACAATGTTTATAATTGTCCTAATGCAATAAAAGTTTTATTATTATTACTATAGTCGGAGAATTTTTTGGGGAAACAGGTCCCTACTCATTTCCCTCTTTCAAAAATTGGGTAACTCCTCTTAGTTAACTATTACAACTAGGGTTTAGTTAGTAGGCTACAACAATCTGTTTAAATTACAGCTAAGAGAAATGGGATTTTATTTACAGTCTGTATAACATGGGATACTTAACTAGTGATTGCAAAATGGGATACTTAGTTATGACAATTCTGGACTGTTTCCATAGCAGAGACCATTTTTTATCCCTTAAAGAACTTTTTTAAAACCGGAGTATTTTCCCTTTCTAGGTGCAGTGTCACATAATATTTTCATTTAAAGAATACAATACATTTTAATAGGCATGTACGTTTTTTAAATCGTAAAATAATAACTGCCAATCTGTTCATTCGTCTAGGATTAGTCGAAATTCGATCTCCCAAGACTATTACCACTCTGTTGTTTTAATATGGTCTCAACTTCTATACAGAAGTCCGTTCAGTAACGAAATACCAATCAGCGAGAACGCCGACCTCAAAATTAAAATGTCTCTGTGAAGAGTTATTGGCGCCTAACTCATACCGTTCTCTATTAATCGACCCAAAAACATTGCAAGACTTATTTTACTTTAAATTAGTTAAAGTCGACGTAAATACACTGATGTCCAAAAAGTGTCATGCACACAGTTGTTATGGTGGCACCTTCCACTGTAAGCGGTGTTTTTTATTCACAAAAATATACAGTATCTATTATCACTGCATGTGACATTCCTAACAGTCAACCCTAACAGTTTATAAGCATGTAATTTTTAGGATTTCTTAAATTACGATAGGTTAAGGTAAGAACTAGTTGTAAATATAGACTAAGGTAGTAAACGCCTGAAGATGACCAGAGTTGTTATAGGTGTCGAAATGTTGTGTTTGTTCCTTAAAATACTTTACGCCTTGCAAATCTCCAATCATTTTCTGCCAACTTTATCCATCGTAGTTGCGATTTCTTACTCTAAACTTATTTTTTATGAATACATTAATTGGTATAAACTAAATAAATTACGTCCTGCATAAAATTAATTAACACCAAAGTTCCAAAATTAATGTAACAAAATTATTAAGTTTTTGTAGTGTTTAGTCCTTCTCTTAAAAATAAAGCAATTATTTAAACTATTTTTTTATTTCCTTCTAAAATTGAAATTTTTATACATAATAAAGTATTTGAACTTCTTTTTAAGCAGAAATTAGTTATACATACCAAAGGATTTTGACTTTCTTTTTTAATCTGTTTAATCAATTTAATACTAAACAATTTGCATTTTTTTCCTTTCAGATATATTATAATGATCCGTACGTAAGAACTGTACTGCCTTTTAATAACTAACAACTACGCAACATTCAGAATTTCAAAAATGAATTCAGTTTTTACCAGAACATCAAATCAGTTTTACCTTACAGTTAATTTATATTTAGTGATACAGAGTTATCATAATTGTTAGGTTTATATAACTGAATATTTAGATTTAAATTATAACTAATAACTTAACTGAAATATGAACTACCCTGCAATTTAAGATATTCCAAAACAGTCTTCAAGTATTACATGGTAGCACAGAGAGGAAAGAAACAGATGTCGCACCCAATAGTGTGCTGAATGTGTGTCGAGTAGTTAGTTCCCAGTTTACCATGCAGATGGCAGGGCCAGCGATTTGTAAATCTTTCCCTTATTCCTTTAAAGTCCTGAAGGATAAACGTAGTAAATATTAAAACAGATGTATAAACATGGACATTAGTGGTTATATATTTATAACCGCCTCTGAGTGTTCGCTGTGACTATAAGAAAGCGGTATCTGTTTCTTTTTCTATGTGATAGTAGAAAGATCTTCTGCATTCTGAGTAGCTACTACCGTACTACTTCCAAAATTCCCTTCAACGTAATTTTGATTTTTTTAATTTTGAGAATTAGTAGATAATGGTGATAATTGTTAAATCAAGGTGTCCAGTAAACCACCTTAAACAAATTCCCCGACTTTTCCCTGGCCGATCCCTGATTTCATACAAAATTTCCCAAATCGACATAGTTACATATACGTCTATTTAACTTAATTTAGTAATGTTATGTACTACCATGTACATGCATGATGTTATTTACAGTCAATTACAATGATTAATTACAGAAATATCAATATTTCGCCAATATATTTTTATTGATAACCGTAATAATTTAATTCAAAACTATTACCTACAATAATTATTCTTTTTAAACTACTTTGTAAAATTAAAGGTAGAATTTAAAAAATATTTATTACTAGCCTTGAGAAAAAAACAAACATACCTTTTATTATATTGTTAAATTGTGACAATTTTCAAGAAAAAGGGTGCTATATTATAATTTCCCCAAAACCAGCATAAAATTTAGGTCTACGGCTTATTTAACAAGTACTAATCAGACAATTATTTCAGTAAGTTTTAAACTTTTAGCAATATAAAACTAGTTGTATGAGGTCGAACAAGCATAAGCAAAGCAATTAAGTAGCTTTTTCATAATTTAGAATATTAAATGGCATGTAAAATTAACATTTAGTACTGAACAAAGTAAAGGATTTTTTTGTAGTGCACACAAGAATATAGTAACTTTTACAAATTACAATACATTGGTGTTATTGTTAGGATTTTTCAGGTTTTGTTTCAAATTCCCTGATTTTTCTCTGACTTTTCCAGGCCATTTAAAATTTCCCAACTTTTCCAGTTTTTCCCTATTTTCCCTGTTGCTGGACACCCTGTAAATTAACCTAAACAAATTTGATAGGTGCTATAATAATGGTATTCGTAAGAAGTTTAAAACAGTTTTCTTTCCAAGTTATATGATTGTAGAGGAAAGCTATGGAGTTTGTAAAAAGTACATTTCCTTATTCGGCCACTCTTTCTTCTAGGACTCACTCTTAGAGGACTAATAACTTATATTTCTCTCTACCACTCAACCTTTAGGTTAAACTCCAAGGTAAGCTGTAAACACTACCAGGATGAAGGTGTACCAACATGCAATCACAAGTCTTTAGCTGTAGATGGAAAGCCTTAGTTTACTATAGTGGCGCCATAAACTGGCCAAAGGTCGACTGTCGATGCAGGTATAATTACGTATGATACAGAGTCAGGACAACCAACCCACGTTGAACAGGGGTGCCAACATAGCCACACTAAATATATCACAAGTACTTGTATAATACGACGGGCCGGTCATGTAATAGGCTTTATCTACATCTGGACTGTATGTACCAGGACATATAACAGCTGTATGCTGTTGGGAAACGTTTTGCGTTGTTGAAACACCTTATAATCACGGGGAACACATGCGTTTCAGAATAAAAAATACGATTTCTCAAAATGTAAAACGTACGTCATTATCTCAATTATGACGTGGTATCTACGGGATCATCATGATACGTTGACGTTCCCGTTTTCAAGGGTCGGCCTACACAGTTTCCTTCATTTTTGACGTTCCTATTTTTACGGGCCGTCCTACACAGTTTCCTCCATTTTTGACGTTCCTATTTTTACGGGTCATCCTACACAGCCTCCTCCATTTTTGCCTGTCCTTCGAGGTCTCCGCTTCCTCCACTTGTCTTTCCTTCAATCCTCTTCTCACCACGTCCTTCCTCAAATAATTGGTCTTCTTACCTTCTTGTCGGTCTTCTTCCTCTTTCCCCAGGGCTATCTTCGGCACTATATTATTTCTGACCCTCTCCACATGCTCCATCTAATTTATCCTCTTCCTTTTCTTATCTCTTGTAGCGTTATCACTGTTAACCCTGTACAGGATATGTTTTATACATATTCTCCCCTAAAGTGGTGGCAATATAGATATTTTGGACGGTAAAGTCGAAGTATCTGAGAAGAAATTTCAGAGGGAAGCTAGGATTTTCTTTTTGATCTCAGCATCGTCATATTGCTCTTGTAAGTAATGACGATGAAGACTGGTTGCACAGATTCAAGTTCAGACTTGGCTACTGGCACGTTTTACGTGTACTTTAAGGTGTTCATGACATATTAGTTTAGGACGAGTATGGGTAATCTGTGTAATATAGTTTCTAGCTAAGTTTTATTTATTTCGAGAGAAATTTGTTAAGTTAGAGGACTTTATTAATGAATAAATATCTCTTATAAGAACTCAACTTACGTCAAACATTTTATTCATCTTCTTTAGGTTTAATAAGTAGTCGAGAGAGTGTTCTGCTCTAAGTAAAGGCAGTCAAGAGAGACAGAGATAGTCAACAGACGGTACGACAGTGAAAGTTATAGTTGATTCTCTCTTTCAAATTTTCACACACACTGACTTGAAGGAAAAGACGCTCCGCAAAATCTACCGGCCACTTATCGAACTAGCTTAGCCCGAAGCTGAATTTTAAATACAAGATCTGCACTTCTTTTAGAGATTTGTATTCTTATAACTGATGTAAACTAACCGTCGAGGTCAGATTTAGAACCTGCTCCATCTCTAACTCGGGTACAAAGTCCTGGCGACTTTGACCACTCGGCCGCTGGCTCTTCCAATTAAAGTGACTTAACGGAATCAATTGTGATATTTCCGTGTGTGTTATTAAAATCAATAGAATTTTTATATTGCTCATTCAGAACCAAAATAGCTATTTATATTAATTAACCATGAATGATAAAGGCTGAACAAAAAATACTTCAAAGCAAATTCGTATCTTTGAAGATCGAATACTAGTCCAAGCATTTTTTTTTATTTAAAACAGTAAAAGAGGTTTAAAAAAAAAATACTGATAGAATTCTTGTGACACTTATAATATAATAGCTGTACCCACCCGCTTCGCCGGTCATAATATTGAGTTTGATTTAGAACCTAATAGGTGAAAGAATTCGAGCATTTTTGCTTCTTCTACCAATATTAGATTTTTTAGGAGGCATGTCATAAAAAGTAAACTGCAAAACAAATAATTATTTATTTTTTATTTTCACGTTTCACCACATGTTTTAATTACCGAGGAAAAAAGGTTCACACCAAATACAGATCACCCGATCAAGTAAAAGTAGTGTGTGCTACACTCTCAATGTGAAATGTAGAACTACAATAAATCAAAACATATACATTACTGTTGTTGTGAGAACTTCAATCAGCTTATGGCATGTGAAACTACATTAAACCACACAGTCATATGTTTTTTGTAAACAATTCAGATTCTCCATTTGAATAACATGGGATCTTTAGGAGCCTGTGGACGGATCTGCATCAAACTTCACAGAAACCATCTCGGGAGTATACAGGACAACATCCTAAAGTTTCATGGCGATCGGTTGGATGGTTTGGCAGCGCATAAACTTCAAATATATATACAAACATCATCTTTTATAAATATAGACATGTGCTTGAGAAAAGTTTTTAATTTGTATCTCCACATAGGACACTTCATCCATCGTAAGACCAATAAAAAATCATATTGGAATGTACCAATTAATGAGCAAATCTTTCATTACTCACAATAAGAATTAATTGTTATACGACAACCAATCGCTATTGTTTACATCACGGTGAAGTGTAATATGTCTATTTGGCTTGCGTGGGCTAACAGGGTGAATGTGTAATTTTTAGGAATCCAATAGGTACTTTCTCAGTTCTGTAAACCAGAGTAGAAACCAGCAGAGAGTGTTATTTAGTCAACGCGCATCCAAGTTGTACATTATTGCGCAGGTTTGAGTAGCTAAGTAGTTCACTTACCCCCCCCCCCCCAACCCGGCCCGTAGATTGAGATTACATTCATGAATCCTTAACTGATGAAGTCATTAAATATGATAGGTTAATGACCTTTACTAACGGCATTTAATGATTTTAGATAGTTGGCATACAATCAATCCGTAACTAGCTCTATGCATAAGTAATGGGAAATCTGATTGAAATCGGTCATTACGTTTTTAGCCAACGAGATAAATTCTTTAGGATACTTGTAATAGCCCAATTGATTTTTCCTCCCTTTATTAAAATGAATACCCGACTTATTAATAGATAAAATCGATTTTAACCACGCTAGTAGAAAGCTAGTGGCGCCTTTACACGGTTTCCCTTACTCAATGCGTACTCACCCTCTCTAAAATATATAGAAGTACATAATATCCTTGATTATACGAGGCGGTGCTAAAAACCACCGAAAGACCGGAACTGGCCGAATTTCTTCCAACTCCAAACATTCGACTGAACATCCCTCTTCGGAGTTCATGAGGCTCCCACACTTCAGCGAACATTCAAAAACTTCACAAACTTCCAGTCATATTCGCGAACATTGTGGGACCGGCGACTTGGAGGCGAAGCACAAGGGTAACTGCCACAGATTCAAGTAGCTTACAACCATGGATACACATTTCTGTAAGAAGAACACACCTCACGCGAAGCAGCTTTATTACTTAGGTTTATTAAGTCGCCGAGAAAATGTTCTGCTCTGAGTAAGTGCGAGAGACAGAGATAGCGAGTAAAGGTAGTGTGAGAGAGACAGAAATAGCGAGAAAAGGCAGTACGAGAGAGACAGACGAAGTCGACAGACGCCACGTACGATAAAGAAAGATAGTCTATGAACGCTCTCTCTCACACTAACTTTCGTAGAAAAAGACGTTCCACAATATCTATCGGCGCAATTTCTGAACTACGGCGCAAAAATTATGTGCACCCGAGTTTGAAGGTTGTTTTCTAAGAAACTAAGAGGCCTATGAAACATCTAATCACACCATTATTTTCCTTATTGAATTGTACGTTACTATATATAAATTTAAAAATATTATCACAAGTTCTATTAATTTTTATACTAGTTGGAACAGAAAAGTATCAGAATTTTAACTAGTTTTCACTGTGTATCAAATTTACACAATTATTACTAAAAGCCCGTTAATATCATATTAATGTTTTAATATGTGGTAGATAGGAATGTTTTCTATAAGTTTTATACATTTTAGAAATTTTACATATCGAGAAAAAAAGTTATTATCAATTCCCTGAAACATTGTTTTCTTGGCTTCTAGAGGTCATAAAATTCGTTACTTTGGCTTGTTGTAATCATTATGACTTGTATAGAAACGATGTGTACTTTCATATGTGTACGTAAATGCAGTGATTTTAAATTAATTTAAATAAATTTATAATCACTTATTGATAAATTTAAATTAATTTAAATCAATATAAATCCACTGAATTCACTTAAACATATGAAAGTAATGTATCGTATCTATAC
Organism: Stictocephala bisonia; assembly: GCA_035578905.1. Taxonomy (NCBI): domain Eukaryota; kingdom Metazoa; phylum Arthropoda; class Insecta; order Hemiptera; family Membracidae; genus Stictocephala; species Stictocephala bisonia. The sequence continues at coordinate 213,948 of JAQJVL010000787.1, forward strand.
ATGCCATAATTATTACAACAATACCAACTACAGTAATACATTTTACGGCCTCTAGAAGCCAAGAAAACAATGTTTCAGTGAATTGATAATAATTTTTTTCTCAATAAACAAAAATTCTAAAATTTGTAAATCTTACAGAAAACGTTCAGAAAAACCAGTTATTAAAATAATAATACCATAAGTTAACGGATTTTGTAGTAATAACGGTGTAAATTTGACGTACGGTGAAAAGTAGTAAAATTCCGGTACTTTTTTGTTCCAACTACGATAGAAATTATTGAAATTTGTAATAAAATTAAAAAATATATACAGTATGTCAAAACGTATAATTAAATGAGGAAAATAATGGTGTGATTAGATTTTTCGTAGGCCTCTTAGTTCCTTAGGAAAAACCTTGAAACTCGGGTGCGGATAATTTCTGCGCCGACAGTAGCTCTGTACGATGCTGAATTTTGTCTGCACTTCTTACAGAGTATTAATTGATTATAGCTTTCTCACAATTGTATGTCAAAATGTTTCATTGACGACCGTAGTCTTGCTTTGTGTAAATCACAAGCACCCCGTTATAAAAAAAGACAGAAAATGAGATAAGCTAATTTTGGTTTAGTTATGAAGTGCTACTAACATCAATAGTTATTATTGTGCCTATTATTGGCGTAGAACCATCTTCTATTGCAGTTTTTTCCTATTTAACTCGTGTCTCTCTTTCAATACAGCTGATCTTTCAGTGTACGATACACATATCATAGAGCAAGCCTGTGACACCGGATCCAATCTGCCTTTCATTTCCTGTCAAGTCCACTGATTGTTGAATCGCTGTTCTATCAACTTCCCTGCTGATTTTACCAATATCGGCATTTCCTGTGGAACAACATTACCGAGTGCTTTTTCATCAAAAATAGTGCCTGACCAAAGCCTTGTGATTTAAAAAGCGTCGTCAAATTAAATAGTTCATTACTCTGTCCGTTTGCAATAGAATATGGATCTATTTTACTTTCTCCCGTACGCGTTAGCATAGAGAAAGTAGGCTATTGTGATCTTTAAACGAAATTTTTACAAGTTGGTCTAAAAATCCATTTTAGGGTCCCTCAAAAATGTTTTTTTTGCGAAAAAAACATTTAGATGTATGTGCGAATGCGTGTGTGTCTGTGTGTATGTGCTACTCGCTGGACACTAAACGGATGGATAGATTTGTATGAAATTTTGTATGTAGGTGAAACATTGAGCCAATATCTCCAGACCATTTTTAAATTTTTTATATTTTAGTTTTTTATAGGCAAAAAACATACAAAAATGGAATTTTCTCAAAAACGGCTCTAACAATTTTGATTAAATTTTCAGAAGAGGTGTGAATTACAACTTTAAAGATTTTAGTAAAAACCTCATGTCTCTAATTTGGCTAGTGTTTGAGTTATGGCAAAAACAAATTTGGGAATCAAACTGGTAATTTTCAAAAAAAAAATTTTATAGTGTTTAATATGGGGGGAAAGTTTGTGCCAACTCTTTGGTACCATTTATTTAATTATTGTAACCAAATCAAAAGTAGCGTTAAAAACAATACTAATTAGAACTGTAGTCTTTTATAGTCAGGTACATGTGTCGGGTAGGTGGAAGGTCCAAGGTTATATGTTCAATTTCTCTATTTGTATTTAGTACAGCTTTCATTTTTAATAACCCAGGAGACCATTTAACAATTCGGAAAGCTCTAGTAGCTCGTCTCCCCATTCTCATCAGCCATTAAACGCTGTTTATGGCTACATAAAGTTGTCTTTATTTAGGTATTTAAAATGAAGTTATAATATCCCAAACATAAACATGGTTTTTAGAAAAACCACGCAGTGTTTTTAAGAGATTTACCATATATTAAATGATAAATATTAGATACCGTTCAAATTAATTACTATCCATGATTCATGTTATGTATGTTTAAGACGTTTATACATTTTATTGGGTTCTGATTTACTTTGGTGATGATAATATATCTTTACGAACCTCAGTTAAATAGTTAAATTATTTTAACGTTTAATATAAAATAAACGTTTTGTCCTAGCAGTTAAATATATAACTGTATTAATGAGCTGAGTTGCTTGCAGCTCAGTCCTATAATTGCTATGTTCATAATGAGAATATAAATTATTTTTACGGTCCAACAGAGTCCTAAATAACAAAGTGATTCCACTCTGTGACTACTTATTGCGGTAAATTACGCAATACGAGATATTACAAATATAAATTACTTGTCACTATTTTATAACTTGAAATTAAACCACTCTTATTTACAGTAAATAATTAACACTAAACTCATACGAGTTTATGTTCGTTCAATAGATACTAGTATTCGAAACCTTTACTGCTAAGCACTTATCAGTTTACTATCACTTCCACTTCCGGCTGAAGATTCGCACTCCCACTGACACTAAATAACTAGACGGCCGAAGAGTGTCTTTTTTCAAGTGCGGACAGCCCCACAGACAAGTCGGATAGTGTATGTTGGCCTTAAAATTCACATAAATTATAGCACTGTCTAGGGGCTTCTAGATTGGCCGAGAAACCGGAAACAATTTGCCACAAGGGCTCCCATCAATCAGCGTGATTCATCGATTATTACTGTAGAAGCATACCTCAATTTTTATTATCATATACACATTCTTAATGAACTGTAACACTGTGTCTGGTTCATTTACTGCTATACAGTCCTCTCTTCCACTTAACCACATAAAATTTAACAAAAACTATAAAAAAGTTCTATTCATTTTGAACACTAAACAATACAAAATAGGAATCTCAAACTGATAATATTAAAATTTAATAATAAGATTACTAAACTACCTAGATTAGTGAAATAAACAAATTTTTAACTAATCAAATTAATTGTTCCACTAAATATAAATAAAACTACTTTCAATAAAAAAATTAAACTAAGAATAAAAATTAAAACTTTATTTTAAAAAAAGCAAAAAAAAATAAATAAATAAAAATTAAACAAAAGAGGAAATTACTTATTTTCATCTTTCACTCAGTTCGCCCACCATGCATGCAGCCCAGCACCACCATCAGCCCCACAACCCCTGCACCAGCCAGCTCTTGACCTCCTTCCCGAAGTGTGCACGCTCATTGTCTGGCAGAGAATTTTAAGTTTAATGGCTGATACATAAAAACCTCGTGACTAATTAAATTGGCTTAGTTTATACGATGTCCTCAGGTTACGACTCAGTGCGCGTTATTATAAAGTCTCGTTTAATATGGGCCCTGATGTCCTAATATTTTGGTGTAGTTGCTGAAAAATCAATTTAATTGTTAATTAATACAAAAAAACTTTGTTATCTCGTATAAAATCATATTTCCGTTCTTAGAAGACTTCTTTTATTACTGAACGAAGTATGTCATTTTTACACCATTTTTAGGTATTAATTTTAAACTAAACATTAATAGTGATAAAACTAGGAACGCAAATAATATCTTCAGTCCGAAATTCATACTAAATCTTGATGTGTCTCTAGGGTATTTTATGAGCGCTGCTTTATATATAAAACAAGTAAATAAATGTTACAGCTATAAATATATAATCGCATTTACATTACTAATGTACAGCCTCGTATAAATCACCGGAGTGCAGTGAGTTGACACGCGAAGCGTGCAGGGGTGTCCTCTAGTCCCTTGCTCGGCCGGTAAGGACACGTCAGTCACGGCCTCACGACCTCGGTCCGATCGTCTCCTCGGCCTTGGGCCTCGGTGTTACGTGTAACCACCGCTTCATGCATCTTAGTGGTTTACGAGTGCAATAATTCCGGTGCTAATTTGTATCTATTACAAGACCTGGTCAACAATTACCCGCCAAAGGCCAAATTGTCAACCCTCCACGAATGACATCAGATGTAATTTCTTAGATTCTCACAACGATGTTATGTTCGCTCAATAGTCGTCGAAGTTGGATGTCGTGAGATGTGCGTGGTATGCTACAAAACGTAGCACTTACAGCTTGATTAAATCCACAGCTACGTCTATCCAATATTTTCTTTGTTTATGTATCCTTGATTCATAATTACAAAGAGTACCCAACTAATTTAGCACGTGAATCACATTTCATTGTTCTGTCAACAATACGTACATACTGTCGGCGCAGAAATTATGTGCACCCAAGTTGGCAAGTTGTTTATTAATAAAATAAGAGGCCTATGAAATATCCAACCACACATTTTTCCTAATTTAATTATACGTTATAAATTATTCACATTTAAATTGTATTTTAAGTTTTAATGATTGTTATCCTAGTAGAAAGTACTAGAATTTTGAATATTCTTCATTGTGCATCAACTTAACCATTATCAACTTACTAAAAACTCGTTAATGTATCGATTTATACTTTAATACGTGGTTGACTGAAGTGTTTTCTATAAGTTTTGTACATCTCAGAATTTAATCGTTTCAAGAATCTGATCAATTTCCTGGAACAATGTTTTCGTAACTTTTAGAGGTCGGACAATTAATTACTTGGTCGAAATCCTTATGAAATATTTAGTAGTGGTGTGCGATGCAGAAAATTTGTTTTGATTCGATGCAGCTATGCGAATCAAAGAATTTCGATTCGACTCGATGCAACTCGATTTGATGCGCACATAATAATAATAATCCTTTATTGCCATCAAACTTTACAGGATTGACAAAGTCATAATTGCAGCTATGTATTGCCAAGTCATTCTGAATATAATTTAGCCTAACATAACATACTAAACTATCCGACTCCGGAAATCTTGATTGCAGCTGCAAGAGGCCTGAGGTGGGAAGAGAATCATCTGTTTATTTTTCGATCATGATTGTGTTTGCGCATGTTCTGTCTATTTCCCTCCGCCTGAGAAATTGTCGAGAGAGCTGCCTAGCTCCAGGCCGAGAAACTGGATACCTAGTTATCTTCTTCACTTCGTCATCTAAGAATGGTGATCATAAATGACAGTACTGTGCATGTAAAGTTTACTTTTTCTAACAATTCTCTGTTATAATGTTTTTAAAAACAGCTATTTTATTTCTATTGAAATTTTGGAATCTTAAATGAAATAATTTGTATTGCTTCCTGACAAAATGTACATATTGTATAGCAACACTCATACTTTAGTATTAATGTTGAAAAATACTAGTAATAATTCATCCAGATATAATGTTTATATAACTATAACTAGTATCACAATTTGTGCACAGTTTAAATGGGGGGGGGGAGTTCATTCATACACAATTTCATGCACTTATACAAAACAAACACTCTTCTACAGCAATAACTTTCATACAGAATCTCTCCCGAGCCGTCTGCAAATTAGGGGCCTACTATAAATTCACCCACAGAATAACAAGCGAGATCCACTAAGTAGCCTTTTAATCGAGACTTTAATTTGTTTAAATGTTGTTCTCTTTTAATATAATCTGGAAGAGTGTTCAAAAATTTGACGCCTACCGAACCACTCTATAACTGTGACTACTTCTCGTTTCGTATTGGTGGATGTCGCTGCCTCGCGTTTAGATTACATTTGTATCAAACTTTGAAGTTTGTGCAAGAAACAGCTACCTCACAGTCTCACTCCGTAAGTAAGGTGAGGGAAAATGAGACAAAATAGGGCATTAGCTGTACCTTGAAGTTAAGTGCAACTTTTTGAAATGGTTTCTCAAAGCAAAAATACCAGAGTCAACTTTTGCACAAGCGCTGTCAATGTAGCAGCTCCAGGTCAACGCCCTATCTAGGTCAATTCCCAGGAAATTGACACAGTTTGTTTCATCAAGAAGGGTGTCATCAACCATCATCAATAGCTTAAAACAAGACAGTTGATCTCTTAAAGAAAAATATATGCAATTTGTTTTTGAATGGTTTGTAGACAACTTTTCACTTTCAAATTGTTGGATACAGGCATTGAGATTAATGAACGCTTCAATTTGAAGTGCAGATATGGACTCAGCTTAAAAGCATAGTATTGTATCGTCCGCATATTGAACGATATTTCCACTCAAGATCATTATCATTAACCAGGAAGAGAACTGGGCCTAAAATAGACCCTTGTGGGACTCCACAATGAACTCTTTTATTATCATAAAATGAATAACCGATTTGAACACATTGACTTCTGCCGTCCAAGTAGGATTTGAGCCACGTCTAAGGAGGTTCACGAACGCCATATACTTAAAGTTTTGTTAATAGAAGGCTTTGAACAAGTCAAAAAGACACCAACAGTTTCTTGTCTATTTTCTAATTCATCCAACACCAAATCTACTAGTCTGGTGATGCGTAAATATGTGACATTTCAGTCCTAAATCCAAATTTGTCCTCGCTCTATCAAAAAAAATCAAGCAGCCTAGAGAGAAATATCTTTTCAAACATTTTGCTTGCATCTGGGTTTCATAGTTAGAATTATTATTTTTTTAAATGTTTGTCCAATCTTAAATCATTAATACAATTTTAACGTATTTTTTCAATCAAATTATCTTTGATTTACCAAATTGTGATAATTTAAATAGAGAACGTTGGTTGCTTGGCGTATTTTAATCTTACTTTTCACCCGTGCACTTTGAAATTAACTTACAATACTGGTTAACATAATGTAACGCAGGGTATAAGTGCAGTATATAAGATATGAAGCTGAGAATACAATCTTTTATTACTATATTCCAACAGCGCATCACATCTGATCAGTTCTGCTGGTCACCTCTTGCCCCACGCACATTCCTCACGGCCAGAACTGTGAGGGCGAGTCATCTCCACTCACCTGTGATGGTGATATACAGCTGCTCAATGTACCAGCTGTCAGTCTGACATATCCGGCTGAATGATTTAGGACATATTACTGTGTTCGCTAAAGAAGATGTTCCCGTTATAAAATATATCATTACAAGGACGCATATAAGAAATTTAAAAGTATCGATCAATTAATGATAGCGTACGTAGCTTTAAAAACTGATTTAATTCAAGATTCGTTAGGAAATTATGACTAGGTTGGAATTTACGTCAACCAAAGGTAATCTACGTCTATAGGTGGCATATAAGATGGATACAGCATAAATAAGTTGACACACATCCAGTATGTCTTTGTATATTTAGGGGCCATTTTATCGAGGCTACACTCGAGGAAATTTATAAGGAGTGGAAACATTGACTCGTAGTAAAGAAAACGAGAAGCTATTGGAAGCAATGGAGATGTGGATTTAGAGGAGGGTGGAGAAAATATGATGGGAATATAGAGTGCAAAATGAAGAAGTACTGTAGAGAGTAGGCGAAGAGATAGAGATGTTGAAAACTTTAAGAAGAAGAAATATGAATAGGTTAGGACATGTGATGAAAGGAGAGAGACTGTTAGAAGGAAAAGTTAGAGATATAGAGGAAAGGAATGAGGAAACGATGGGAAATAAGACAACAAGAAGACTTGCTCAAAACAGAGAGGTTTGGTGGAAGACTGCAGCAGAACTTACCTCAGCTCAGAACACCCTTGATGACACTCGAGCTATAACAACAGATAATGATGGAACGACGTATTAGCACCGCAAGATAGTGGTGTACTATAAGCTACGTGGCTTAGCGACAATGTAATGAGTAGAACACTTTAAAACATGCTACTAACGCATTTTCCAAGAAGGGCTCCAAAGAGACATGCTGTAAACGAGTGCTAACCATCCTTCCATCTGGAACAGCAGAACACAATCGTCGGTCAGGTAAACGGTTGACCAATTCGCCTCGCCGCATGTTCACGTATTGCAAGGCATAAACCGCGCTAGAGAATAGCCTTGTAATTATATATAGCGGTTGTAACCGAAGGGAGATGGACCATTACCTCTGTCTTGCGGTCCCTCGGCCGGTTATACTTGCGGTCATGTGTTCTGTGTCAACCGCAGCACTCCTAGGGTGACCTGAGATACTTCTGTAAAGCCACTACACAATTTAATAAATTTTCTTTTCTTTTCTTTTCTTTTCTTTTCTTTTCTTTTCTTTTCTTTTCTTTTCTTTTCTTTTCTTTTCTTTTCTTTTCTTTTCTTTTCTTTTCTTTTATTTTCTTTTCTTTTCTTCTTTTCTTTCTTTTCTTGGCTTTCTTTGTCTTTCCTTTCTTTTCTTTCCTTTACTTTTCTTTACTTTTTCGTTTCTTTTTTCTTTTCATTCGTTTACGTTTTTCTTTTCTATTATTTCACATTTATTCTTTTTATCATAATATTTTCCTTGTTTATTTTTTGTTTTTACTTTTATTAGTACATTTTTCACTCTTTGTTCACTCGTCCTTTCTTTAGACGCCTATTTAAAATTAAACATTGTCCGTTTTATTCATTACTCATGTGTTTGAATACATTAACACAACACAATGTACTAGTTCTGCAATTACAAGGTATATTACTTGATCTGCACGTCCGAATATAAAGTCAATGTAATTTTTATTCAAACCATTTTCAATTGAGCAAATCAGGTCCACGCTATTACTTACAGGTCTGGAGCATAGCCCGTCTTTATTTTGTAAGCAAAGTGAAATCAGTAAATCATCAAAGTAATTCTTTTCCAAAAGAAGATACTTTATTACCAAGAACAAAAAGTGTTGCACTTAATTGCTGCTTGAGGTGGAGATCAGATGTAAACAGGGCGAGTTTTTCCTGTATTACATTACTTAGCAAATACATTAATCGTTCAAAGCTCCGGTCCATTCATTCATTATGGATATAAGTTTCTACGGAGATTGGAACACCAGACCTAAAACCACTGGTTTTACTTTTTGTCTGCTCGATTAATTCCATTATCTTCTCATGTTCTTTTTCATATTTCTCATCGTTAACTCATGCTTTTGCTCCTCAGATCCCATTTGTTTTTCAATAGCTTCCTTTTGTAACTCAACTAAGGACTTCCTGAACTTAGGCAATAGTTAAAATTTTTGTCACTTTTAGTCATACGTGTTTGTTATCCAGTGGATCAGCTTTCCAAGAGTTCACTTTTAAAGGCGAGATGTTCAAATTCTTCTCAAAATCTTTATTGAAAAAATGTATGAAACTCTTTGGAAGAAGGTAATTTCTAGTCTAAGAACCCTAGTTTGGTTGTTTGTTCTCAAGCAAATTTGTAACTGAGATATCTCATGCTACACAAGCTGAATATTTCAGCAATTATTTGTATAATGAACTTCATCAAAGGTTCAATGTATTTCACATCTATGTTTGAATGAGAGTTTGCAAGAGTTTTTTTGATGAGGGCAATTCTGAATAAATATCTTAATATAAAATTTGAGCATCCGAATAAAATGATGAATATCTTCCACAAATTTGTGTCTCAACTATTAAACATTTAATTTTTTTATCTGCTAGGGATAACGTTTATGGCTGGCTAGTTAAAGCCTTTCCCAGCACCTAAAAACATTTTTGCTATCAGCCCACTTGAAGAAAAATGTTCCTCAATTTTTCTATTTATATGCTGGTACTTTCTTCTACTTAAAACCCACCTACTAATTTAGTTATTAATATAACGTAAGGTGCATGTTTAAACTGTTGATACTTGAACTTTATAATAGTCAACTTTTTTTAAAACTAATAAATGTTTTCATTTCAACTCAGCTGATGACATCTGGCATTAAATTTGTCATTGGACTATCAACGGAAAGGTCAGGCTTATTCTGCAACTGTCTTCACCAGCTCATTCATTCGTAAATACGTAAATAATGAGTTCCAGAATACACATAATATATAAATTTAAACATCTATCTTGCACACATCTTAAATTGTGGGTATAAAGATAAATTAATGATCCAATAGAATGAAATGTTTATCTAGAAAAAGCAGTTACTGGATGTGTATGCGGTTTTTTCCCGGGTTCCCCTGAAAACATGATCAACTGCATGTCTTATATGGGGCTAATTTGATGAGCTAAAATATCTGGTCTATGAAATAAAATTTACTATTTAAATACTGACAGGTATGCATGCATTTAGAAAACTGTCTCACTACAGTATTTTGTACCCAATCCGGAGTATGTCACTTTCAAACATCGACAGGGTTTCCATTCGGTAGTCATTTGTTTCTTTCAACTTGTAAGAGTTTGAAGAGGTATATAGTCACAAGATTGGATTTATTTCCCATAATAGCAAAGTTAAATGCGGAACAGATCTGAGACTTGACTATATCTCGGAGAATTATGAATTTGACATCATTTAAACAAGCAAAAAAGTACTTGTATACTAGTATATCCACTTTTTAAAATGATTACTGTTCATTTATATTTTGATCAAAATCATAAACTACTATTTTTATTTAATCAAAAATCAATAATAATTTTAGTTAAAAGTGGAATCATCAGTAAATTTACGCTCTTTCAAATGGTGTAAAAATTACAATTTCCCGAGAAATCGCTAAGTTACAGTGTTGTTCATTTAACATTGCTCTTGTGAGATATAAATCCAATATGGCGGCTACACCTGAAGACTCTTAAGGACAATATTTTTAATTCTTTTACAGTTCATTAAAGTCAGCTAACCCGAAAAATATTATTATTATTTATTTTTTACGTGCCTGTGCAGTTGAAAGAACATCCCTGAAAAAAAAAAGCAGCCACCTCCTGTAGCGATCGGCAATTGGCTTGGCGACAGTCTAGCCTCCAGGCTGTCACCCCTTGTTGATTTTGGGTAGAGTGTCTGCTACAATGATTATGAGGCTAGGGATGTTGGAGGCGTTCGTCATTGGGGACTGCCAACATTTCATCCAAGCAGATATTCGCTTATTCTGTGATTGTATTTAGGAAACCGTAATTGGTATGGATATGCATAAGTAGCTTTTAAATCAGGACCGCACAGAAAATTTTATTTATTTAAAGTTTATAACCGTTACTTTTTTTCAAAAAATAATCAAGTTTTTTACAAAATCCAATGGAAACATCTTAAACGTTTTAATATTTGTGATGTTAGTAACTGTTTATTGATATACAAAGGTGAAATTTAGTGGGAACTCTTTGCGAAGTTCTGCAACCCAGTTTCTTGGAGGCAAGGTGCTTTCGTAGAACGGTAGACTTACATGCGCGCTCAGTACTCGCAGATTGCTACTCCATACAATATCTCAATACTACGTATACTAACCTGGGTTTCATTTCATCGATACTAATGACGTGGAGGACAACAACTATTTTCTCTAGTGAATAATTTTGTCACACTCAATCATCCGACCCTCTATCTAGTGTTGACTTTGGAACTACTTGTAACTCCATCTATCAGAAGACCAATTGTCGTCAATCCGTCCCCTAACCATTTTGTGATTTGAACAGTCGTGGCAGTTGACTCTCCTTCCCCGCTTGGCCACCAGGCAGCGCCAGTTGTCAGTAGCTGCCGCCCACGTTTTGTAGTTGAACATTACTTCACCTGAAAACGTTTCACGTTAGTATTTTTCAACATATACATTTCAAATTTTAATATGCTTTATAAGATAAGTGTAATTAGTGCCCCGTGAGAAATGTTTTCAATCTGGTTTTTATTAATTAAAAAAATATATTTAATTGGAACAATAGTTATTTTTATTTAAAAAATAAGTCAAGGGATAAAATTATAATCTAATTTTAGAGGGCTGTGCTGTAAACAATTGTGCCCTCTTTCACTAAAGGTCAAGTATAAAATTATTTGTTTACAATTAAATCTCTAATATATACATATTTTTCAAATTAACACTGGCCTAATGGAGAATTAAATTCAATAGGGCGGTAGATGTAGGAGACTGTTAAGTCTAACTTGACGAATTTCTCCTCTCCCTTTTAAACTATTTACCAATTTATATAAGAAAAATAACTGCAGCCTTACAACAAAACATTTAAAATAACAAAAAACCTTCATAACAACAATTCAGTATTTATGATTTTTTTTTTATTAACATTTCATTAGGCTGCTTTAATATCTTATTTTACCTGATTTTGCAGTGGTTTTATTTGCTTTAAACACTGCAAAGTGTCAAACAAGCAACAAAAATAATTTCGGGTTCTTGACATATTATTTTCAATCTATAGGTCCTCAAAGAAAATTAAATAATACACGCTAAAAATCAATTAGCATAAATTATCATTGTTTATAACTAAATTTATTCGTACACAATGACATAAATTTAAATAAATTAAAATAAATAGTTCTCTCCAAACAGTAAAAGTGGTTTTTTTTATCACCTAGTGAAATTTATTGAAGCTGTTAAACATACTTGACACCCACTATACTAAGATATTCTCAACATGTCCAATTCAACATAGAAACACACTCGAACACAACACGATAGATGTTTTTGATTTAATGTGCTTAATGGTCCAATCTGATTAGCACAAGAGACCCGTTAGACGGAGCATAACCTAAAAATTGACCCACGAGCGTAGCGTACATTCCTGACAAGGACTCCGTCATGTTTTTAGGTCCGCTAGTAAACCAGATGTGGTGGGGGATTGTTTTGAGAGTCTGTAGGAGTGTGATGGTGGGAGGGGGAAGGCTGTCTGTAGGTAGACCCGCCACGGGTTTCAGTCTGTTCTCTGTTGTACGTACGACCAAGGACGTACAGATTCGTTGCTCTCGGACGTGTTGTTTACACTATTCCGCTTCGTAAATATCAACGTTACACCGGTTCGAAAAGCGCGTTTGGTTTTAAATATACCGAAGTATTTTGATGATTTGTGTTTACTTGTAGTATTGGTGTTAATTTGGCGTAAATTTTGTGTTTAACATTAATTTTTTTTATATTTTTGGATTACGTTTCTTAATAAAGGTAAGTTATTCCCTCTTGTTTGTATTTATAAGTTACTAATATTATTCACGTCTTTTGTATCGGCCATTTAATGTGTTCTGTAACCCTACTTTTATTTGTTTATTTATGTTGTTCCGCGCCCTTGCCATCTGGTTTGAGAACTTTGTATTTACGGCATCTGAGATGGATATTTGGTGAAACTTGAGTATGGTTATTTCGTAAATGTGTGAAATTATAAGGGCCCATCTATTTTTTACAGTAAAAAAGTCAAAAACCTATGTATATTAGTGCATTTTCATTTATCATACAAGTAAATAATTACCCACAACTAATCAACATGAATTTGTTAAAATTTAATACAAATATTAATACGAAAACAATTTTTTATGTCTTATTTATGCAGTTAAATTGTGTATCATAGTTAATTGACACCTCTTTAAGACATAAAGAAATTGGTATCGTATGCTTTAGATTTATCTTTATTATTTGAAATGTATTATTTGGGCCTACAATAGTAATCCTCTTCAAGTGCCTAATATATTAATTTTGTTCAACGTCTTATCATTGTCACGTGACTATTTAAAACATAAGTTACTTTGAATAAAATAGTAACAAACTGTGATTTGGTAGAATAATGTTTGGTGTGGATTTAAAATTTCTAATCGATTTTGATTTAATTAGCTAACTTCTGTTACTATTGGTATGGTGTTTGCTAGTTATCATTATGGTATATTAATCAATTTTAAAAGATGAACCTCAAAAGTTCTTCTGGCACTTTTTTACACTAGGGAGGTGGCTGATGTTTTGCATGATCACATGGAATGTATTTTTAGCATTATTTTGTATGTAAATTCAGTATTTTTACACTAACTACACCAAATTCCCCCATTGTGCTTTTATAGTTAACACATATGTTGTTCAAAGTTACATTACTAGCTGCTTAAAAAAATACTTCATATTCTATTAAAAGAGTTATCATTATCTTTAGTAAAAATAAGTACATTTTAAAAAAGTGCAAACATATACCTGGTTTTACAAGTGATAATATGAATTCAACGTAAAATCAGGGACATGCGTTAGTTGCAGGTTTTGGTTACTCTTCAAGTGTCTGTTTTTGCACCCTTAATATTTTTAAATGTTATTTTCTGTTCAAGTGCGCACGGTACAATACTTTGAATTATGACATGAAAGGTAGATTTCTTTTATGAACCAATGAACTACCAATGAATATTCTCGTTGCCAGATCTCTAAACACTTAGCACTGTGGAAACTGCAGCAGCGGCCAGTTGGTCTTGCTGCACGACGCCGTTGACCATTGTCTACAATCCGGTTGCCAGTCCCGATTGTGATTCGTACCATTTTCATGGCTGGAGTTCATTGGCATAGCTGGCTTCTTATCCCAGGGCTGTGCTGGTGCTCATATTGATGGCTTCACGATATCATCTGTAGCTCACGACCGTGTTCCGTGGACGGGCAAGATTGTTCCGGGCTGTCCTCGCTACCGTTGTCTCTTGACCATTTTTTTCTTATGATTTCTTCTAATCCAGTCATTGTGAGAGTGGCGAGACACCACTTTAGTGATGTCTTTGCCTAAGGTGTATTTAGTATGCATAAGGAATGCAGTTAAAAATGGTATATCATTAACAGCCATTGTACTTATTATAAAGATTTAATTTAAAGACATTGATTAGATAGGATTTATAGACAGTGTAAGGATGAGTGATAGGAAGTGCTCTGACCAGAGTTGCCAAATATTGAATTTGAAAATACATAGTATGACTAGGGAGGGGGGAGTTTTTTTTCTGCTTAAGAAGCATATTTAGGAACTATATTTCATTTGAAAGTGGGCCTTGCTCCGTTCTTATATTAAACATTTAAATTATCTCCTGATCCTAGATCCCCCTCTTAGCTGAAATACAAGATATTTAACACATCACAAACGCACTAAAGTTGCTGTAGATATTAATTTAAAAAAATGTTTTTGTCATATTTTGTATATATTAATTATTCTTTTTACGGTGCATCATATATAAACGGACTTATATATGAGTTCATACAATACGGGACAAATATCGTCCCACACGGAAAAAATCATGTAAATAAGGGACGGTGCCTTAAAATCGAGAACGTTTGTCAACCCTGGTGATGACTTTTTTTAATGACATCTGGGCTGATGTTGAATAAAACGAACGAGACCTACAATAAGTGGTTCGTATTGCTCGTGAAATTGGCGTTTCATTCTAAAATGCTTATCTTGATTAAGGGAAAGATGTTACATTTCTTAGCTTGTAACAAAGACCCAACAACATCTATCCTTCTATGGATATATAAACGATTAAAAAAAAAAAAAAAAAACAATGCAAGGATGGCTGATCTAGACTCAACACATCACTAAATCAGGTTGAAGTCTGTAAGACAACCATCGGTCATGACATAAAGTAAATATTTTACCAGAGTGTCTCCAAAGTCCGTGGAATCACGAGCTAAAAGGTCTGTCAATATTTGTAGAGCCTTCCGTTGAAAACGAAGCCCAAGGACACGAGAAAGTCAAAGGTAGCATTAATTTATTTTTTATCCTCGTAAACTAATAATATTCAGTGAAAAATGGTTAATTTCTGCAATAAGACTATATTTTTAAGCTTAACCTTTTAAGATTTATAGTTTATTCCGCGTGATGATTACAATTTTGAGGTTTTTTGCAAACTAATTTGTATTCCTGCAAAGACTTATCCTCAAGTATTATATTTACATTGCGCTTTATTTTGAGGTTATTTTTGCAATAGAGACATCCTTTTATAGCTTACTTACGTAATAAACATATTCCTCTGAGGTTATTTTCTGGTTACGTTTTGAAACCGTGTATTTAATTACACTAAAAGACTACACTAAATATTTATACTTATAAATATTTAGTGTACAGTTAGTGGAAATTTAAAATTGTTTGTCGTAGGTCAAACGTGTTGCCATACAATATTATGTCTGTATGAAATGTTAGAAAAGTAATCCTACAAATAGAGATCAAACCGTTTATCTGCGTAATATCGCATTGAATGGTACAAACCACAGAGTACAATAATAAAGTTTATCTGTACTCTGTGGTAACACTGTTGCAGTGCTAATCTTCTAAACGTGTCTCTTTATATGCAACACTATTTGGTTCCATCGTAAATTGGTTATGGTTTTATACAATTAAATGAAATAACACATTCTGGACAGACGACTGACATATTGGTTCTAAACGATTTGTTGTCATGGGAACAAGGTTAACGTGTTTATTATAGGATTTTAAACAATTAACCCCTTAAGGGGGTAGGTGCATGGAAAATTTTTAGTTTTATCGAAAAATGTTTTTTTTTCACCATTTTATAGCTTAAAATGTCCTCTTTCCAACGGTATATAACACTAATTATTTATTATTTTCTAAATGTGCTTCAATATTAGTTTTCTAAAAGTGTCCTACTCGATTTCCTATTGAAATCATCTCTGAGTGCCACACGTTGTGTATTCAATTATTACTCTAATATCATCTTTATATAGTAATAATAGTGCATATAGTAATTGTAGTAATAAATTTGAAGAATATGAAGGGAAGGAACCATCATATGCGCCAGGGTTTTATTAATGTAAGTTTTTGTGTTGTTTTTTTTAGTAAAACTGTATTTATTTTGGTTTATTGCGATTTTCCGAAAGTTGTGTTTTTTGACACATATGTTCCTTTTTCTCAAAAACTACTAATGTTAACAAGATGAAACTTTTTATGGTTATATATGTAACTTAGTTACACAAGCAGAATAAAAAAATAGTCAAAATTAACAAAGAATAAAATTAAAAAAAATTATAAATAAAAAGAATTTGAAAAAGTTTTAAAGATTTTTTTAAAATTTTGTGAAAAATTTATATTTGTTCCAAAGTTAGATTTTACACCCGTAGTTTATGTAACAAAGGCCAATGTATCAGGTAAAAAAAAACAGAAATGAAATATCTTTTCTACTTTCTGAGAAAAAGGTACATATGTTAACATTATGGAAGATAGGGCGCACCTACCTCCTTAAGTTAATTACTGCTACCATACAAATCAACTACCAGCCCAAATAAAGAACTCTACAAAAGCGTCCCACATTTTAGTTTTCTGGCAAACAGATAGTCTACCAACAGAGGTACCCTACTCCCGCAGGTCCCAACGATCTTTCATAGTTGACAGCTTTAGGGAGGGGAGGGTTGGAGGGACTGCTAACCGATGACCAGAGGATGGACCTTTGTGTTGTGTCTAGCTGATCAGAAAAATAAGGCCAGTAAAAATAGTCTCTACTAAAAAAAACGAATGTGGTACTTTTCCTTTTCTCAGTCTGAAATACGAATTAATTTACAGCTAAACAATAATATTTTAACAACACAACGTAATTTGATATAAGAGTGTAATTAGAGATGCCAGTATAAGTTCGCCAATACCAATAACCGTAGTTACAACCCTTAACAGTCTGCAGAGGCTGTCGGCCATGTTGGTTTTAATCCCATAAGAACAATGTTATTTGCGAATCCATATTTATTCGTTATTTACTGTCCGAAAATTGTGTAGGTGTTGCCATTTTAAACGTTATCATATTGTGCATTGGGCTTGCTTTTATAATTTGAATACATACTTCTGGTTTGAAAAATAGCTGAAAATAAAAACTTCAAACGAAAAATTTTTTTTGAAATATAAGTGAAATTAAAGGCTAGTTGAAAATAAACTAGGTGAAACTAAATATTTGTTGTTGTTTTTTTCTATAAAACTAATTAGGAATTCGCTAATCAATTCCAGCGTGCAATTTCATCCTTGATCAAATGCAATTAAAAAAAAAATCCGTTTGAAAAAAATCGTTTAGTTTGGATACACGTGATCATATGTCTGGGTCGAAAATAACATTGTTCTTATGGGATTAAAACCAACATGACCGACAGCCCCTGCAGACTCTTAAACAGGGCACTAAAGACCTTTATTGGGAGGCCCTAAAACTAGTGGATAGTACTGGCAAGGGAGCACTATTCAAACTAAAAAAAAAATGCTTTTTTTGGACATAAATTTCAGCATAACAGCGTCATATTTACAAAGGTAACTTATTCTACGTTTCAATTCAATGTCAAACAAACCTTAACAAAGGATACTTGAAAATCGCTACTAGTTCAAAAAAATTATCTTGACTAAAAGAAAAATCCCGTACGCTATATGTGCTCTGGATAAGCAATACTTACTTCAATGATCTCCAAAAACGTTGGAATATTTGCTCCAGTTAATCGCAGTGAATGAATAGATACATTTAACCCCATTATATTGATCACGATTTTGGACAAATGAAGTGTTTTTTGTTAGGAATTGTAAAATTTTTTCTTGATCAGAAATTATATTGTATTGGGGAGATCGCAGTGCTGTTCAATGGCATATTTTACTTGGAAAATAAACTGTGTATAGAGAATGTAAATTGAGGTGAACAACAGAACTGTAATTGCTATAAATAGTAGTTTGCATGAATGACGAAAGGGCTCTTGGATTGCTATCTTTTACATTTTGAATATAAGTTAATACGGGTGGTATCATCTCATTACCCAAAATTTCACGCCTTAGTGAGACATGCATACATTAGTCCGTAGTAAGCTCCAGCCAGCATTGTAAATGAATACAAATCTCTACCTTGTATTCATTGTTATTACCACTGTGTACAACATAAGCTCTACAGTTTGCACTGATTACAAGTGGTATACAGGAAACTCGGGGTTAAAGATCAAACTAACTGTAAAGTGATTTATTTTACAAACTAAACCTACAACGAAATTGGTCATCTCGAATAACATATTGAATCACCTACTTTAAGCGTCTTATATGAAAGTGAATTGTAGGGGTCTATTGTACCGATGACGGTCATTATATATGCACAATTAGTTCGATTTGCAGTGCTGAGTCAAGATTCAAATAGGCTACATAGTCAACACTATTGAAAATGTCACAGTGTAACCAGCTATGTACTTGGGGACAAAATGTTGATGAGAATCTAGGTGATAGGTTCTATTTCCGTTTATTTACTCTATAAACTGACTACTAAATGGTAACATCGTCATGGACATTACTTGAGAAGTTGTGGTGTTGGGGAGGGGTTGGATTTTGTCTAGAAAAGAGAACCAAATGTCAGACTTGTCACTTAGTTGAATATCAGACCAATTCTACGTGATTTAATTTCCACGTAAAGTTTTAGGTTCCTTGATTGCTCTAGGTATAGGAATATAAATAAATTGCCTTTTCTGAGCATGAATTGAACTCAATTAGTAACCAGACTACACAAATCAACCACATTCATCCTACTCACTTATGTAATTATTCATATTCACCTTAAAATGCGCACTAGATGTGTCGGCGTCTCATATCTGAATAATCAGCAGATTGTGAAATTTCGGAAACTAACGGATTAATTTTATTGACAGTAACGCAATCGCCACCTGTTTGCGTTTAGGACACATCTGTATTATTTTATATGTCTTAACGTTCCGCTCAATACCTTTCATCCACTTTTAATCATATTTAGATAGAGTCAGTGAAAAGTTTGTAAATGAGCGCTTAATTGTGGAATAAAAGGAAATATGAGTTAAAGAGTGAGATCCTGCAGTCGTTCCTATTACTGTACCTATCGGTTTGTGGAAATAGCGTCCAACGCCGGCAGACTGACCCTTGTCATGAAAGGATCTAGAGAAATCCACGGCTGGCCGGTAAACAAGAAAAATAAAAAGAGAATGCCCCCTCCGTATTGGAACAAGAGACGATCCGGCACGTCCGAAGAACTGTCACGAACCGTGAAAGTCGACGGCCAAGGTATCACTCCCAGGAAGGAAGGAGAGCGGTAGGTCCTGCACAGCGTCTGATGGATAAAGAGATCGATGCTTTCTACGGTAGGTAGGTAAACAATGGCCACAGTATGGGCTTTCGCTGCCCATGACAGTGGAGACAAGGTCAACTAATGTGACGACGGCGGTCGCCAGAGGTGAGTAACCTCCGACATGGCGACAGCAGGTCGGACGATGTTTACCTGCAGACATACCAAGGTCTTTTCAGTCTAAAAATACCATGTAAAGTTAAAGAGTAATATTTAAAATGTTGTTAGACCTATAAAAGTTGATCAACCCTTTTAGTGCCAATGCCCTGTTGTCCGGACTTAAATGACTTTGCATCGATGGAAATTGTAAATAAATAAGCCTAATAATAATAAGAGTATGCCATATTTAAGGAATGTTTTTATATATACCGGTATATACTTATAACATAGATAAGTCTTAAGTTAACAATGTAAATGAAGATTGGACAAATACGATCAAGTTAAGTGAAGATATATGTTAAAAACAAAAATATTTAAGACTAGCTGCATTGAAGAAGCTATTTAAGAAAAGCTGCATGTAAATACATCATTATGTTAGGTTACAACATGATCTTTTTCGTTGTACAACATCTATGGGCGTGCACACAACTAAAGAAGTCCGGAGTGTCCGTGTTTGGTAGTAGTCAGGGTCCGGGTATTGTGTTGGAGAGAGACCTGAGAATCAGGCGTGTCAATTAGTTGAAAATCAGACCCAATACTAAGTGGTTCAGATTCCACATAAAGCTTTAGATCCCTTAGTTGCCCTGGCTATGTTTTTGTACCGCGCCAGATCGCTGAAGGATCTGGAAAATCACCTACACTCCGGAATCCGTAAACGCGGCTATTCAATATGCTCCACAATCGAAGACAAGAGTGTAGCGTTTAACGGCAATGTATTCAAATTTGGACTCCACCCAAGGGTCTATTGTTATGTAACGTGTTCAGACGTGCGTGACCAAGACAACAATCGTGATGGCAGTGGAGATGAACACGAGCAATCTCCAGCTCGACTAAACCGTGAAAGCAGATGCACCTTCACTCATCACCTCCTGCAATTACCTAAATGAAACAGCGGTAGTCTACGAAAGTGGCCTACATCGGCGAGCAAACTATTAAGATATATTTTATATTACGGCAACTTGGCAATTTGCAGGGGACTCTACAATATGAAATAACATTTTAGATTTAATCGTTTGTAAACTAACTACAGTATGTACTTCTTCAACTTATGGTAAACTTTGAACATCACATTCGGTTATATGCCCGCACAGAGGGTTTTCTTAATATGACTGTTTTTGAGCTGAATGAGTAATATTCTATCCTAACCTAACCTAACCGAAGCTGATCACGGTTACTACCCAAGCTGATCACGGTTACTACCCAAGCTGATCACGGGTGCTAACCTAACCTAACCGAAGCTGATCACGGTTACTACCCAAGTTGATCACGGGTGCTATCAAAGTTGATCACGTATGTTACCCAAGCTGATCACGGGTGTTATCAAAGTTGATCACGTATGTTACCCAAGCTGATCACGGTTACTACCCAAGCTGATCACGGTTACTACCCAAGTTGATCACGGGTGCTATCAATGTTGATCACGTATGTTACCCAAGCTGATCACGGGTGCTAACCTAACCTAACCGAAGCTGATCACGGTTACTACCCAAGTTGATCACGGGTGTTATCAAAGTTGATCACGTATGTTACCCAAGCTGATCACGGGTGCTAACCTAACCTAACCGAAGCTGATCACGGTTACTACCCAAGTTGATCACGGGTGCTATCAATGCTGATCACGTATGTTACCCAAGCTGATCACGGGTGTTATCAAAGTTGATCACGTATGTTACCCCAGCTGATCACGGTTACTACCCAAGCTGATCACGGGTGCTAACCTAACCTAACCGAAGCTGATCACGGTTACTACCCAAGTTGATCACGGGTGCTATCAAAGTTGATCACGTATGTTACCCAAGCTGATCACGGGTGCTATCAAAGTTGATCACGTATGTTACCCAAGCTGATCACGGGTGTTATCAAAGTTGATCACGTATGTTACCCCAGCTGATCACGGTTGCTACCCAAGCTGATCACGGTTACTACCCAAGCTGATCACGGTTACTACCCAAGCTGATCATGGGTGCTAACCTAACCTAACCTAAGCTGATCACGGTTACTACCCAAGTTGATCACGGGTGCTATCAAAGTTGATCACGTATGTTACCCAAGCTGATCACGGGTGCTATCAAAGTTGATCACGTATGTTACCCAAGCTGATCACGGGTGTTATCAAAGTTGATCACGTATGTTACCCCAGCTGATCACGGTTGCTACCCAAGCTGATCACGGTTACTACCCAAGCTGATCACGGTTACTACCCAAGCTGATCATGGGTGCTAACCTAACCTAACCGAAGCTGATCACGGTTACTACCCAAGTTGATCACGGGTGCTATCAATGCTGATCACGTATGTTACCCAAGCTGATCACGGGTGTTATCAAAGTTGATCACGTATGTTACCCCAGCTGATCACGGTTACTACCCAAGCTGATCACGGGTGCTAACCTAACCTAACCGAAGCTGATCACGGTTACTACCCAAGTTGATCACGGGTGCTATCAAAGTTGATCACGTATGTTACCCAAGCTGATCACGGGTGCTATCAAAGTTGATCACGTATGTTACCCAAGCTGATCACGGGTGTTATCAAAGTTGATCACGTATGTTACCCCAGCTGATCACGGTTGCTACCCAAGCTGATCACGGTTACTACCCAAGCTGATCATGGGTGCTAACCTAACCTAACCGAAGCTGATCACGGTTACTACCCAAGTTGATCACGGGTGCTATCAAAGTTGATCACGTATGTTACCCAAGCTGATCACGGGTGCTATCAAAGTTGATCACGTATGTTACCCAAGTTGATCACGGGTGCTATCAAAGTTGATCACGTATGTTACCCCAGCTGATCACGGTTGCTATCAAAGTTGATCACGTATGTTACCCAAGCTGATCACGGGTGCTATCAAAGTTGATCACGTATGTTACCCAAGCTGATCACGGGTGCTATCAAAGTTGATCACGTATGTTACCCAAGCTGATCACGGGTGCTACCCAAGCTGATCATGGTTGCTACCCAAACTGAACGCTGATGCTACCCAAACTGATCATGGCTGCTACCCAAGCTGAACGCTGATGCTACCCAAACTGATTATGGTTGCTACCCAAGCTGATCACGTATGCTACCCAACCTACACCGACGGAATTACCACTAAATCACGGTTGGTTACCCCTCCATACTGTCCTAACAAAATATCATCATTTTATAACGCTCCAACTTTATAGATTTTGCGGATATATAACCGATTTTGACCCAACTATAGTATATACAAGGCATTAATTATTATTGTAATAAAACAAATCCTAAGGTCTGTTCTAACCTAACCTAAAACGTTGAACTAGGATTTAAATAAATTGTATTTGCTACTTGAAATCTTGCGGTTATATGATTACATCCTATATCGTAATGTCTGCTTGTTGATTAGTTGAAAGTAAGCTGTTGACAGTCATGTTTTAACTAGAATTGGAACATTCTAACGTCAGTGTGAAGAACTTCGTTAAATTTTCCCTCGATATTAAAATGCCTCAGTCAGTCGTATTACAATCCTTTAACCTGTTATGTTTATCTGTATTATTGCACACTGTACATTTTTGTTAACCCCCGCCGAGCACATTTTTCTATTCGACACGTATTTTAATTTATTTTTCCATCTGAAGGTCTACTCTTGTTCTTTGCCAACAATTCATTTCCTTCTTTCTTTTTTCAATTAGTGGTTGTAATATGTTTACTTCTATTATTTACTTTGCACGAATCTACGAGTGTTACACATTTCTGACTGATTTTTGTACTGGTACTAGACTACTGGTCGTTGAATGGCAGTAAGATTCTGATTTTAGAATCACAGTTTTGTCTCATTGCCTGTCAACAGCCAAAGAGGTTAGTTATCTAATATACGTTATTTTACTCATAAGTCAATTAATGCTTGTAATTTGTCAGCCACGCACGTGCTATAAATAAATGTTTTAATTTATTTCCAGATTTTGCGTGCAATGGATTTACTCAACGGCTTCTTCAAAAACCCTTTTTCCGTGTCATGTGCAAAGACTAAAATTGCTCGTTGAACGTATGTGAGATCCAGATAGCTACCCCCTCTGACAGCCTCCATTTCAAGGAAGGTGACCGAGTTCTGTTTGATGGTCACGGCCTTCAAGGTCAGTGACGAGTGTACCTTCCGGGCATGTCTTGGACAAGAGAGAGCGTAGAGAACAACAGGGAAATGAAGAGAAGGCAGCTGCGGAGTGGGGTAGGCCATCTGGCTTGGATTGTTCGTAGGTCAAAGGGGACTCTAGTTAATACCAAATCCCTTATCGTAAGACTTTTATCCACTGCCGCTGTCTTTAATCTTCGCCCTATTTCTAATGGATCCAGGAAGTGCTTTGAAGGATTTGCCAGCTTTGAATCTAGGGCCGACTGCAAGCGGATGTTTAATAAATTTAGTTTTACAAAATTGGCGTGCAGAAGTACGTCACTAAGTTGGATGTTGCGCGTTTAATATAGTTGTAAAAGGATAGGTACGTCTTAATATTCAGGTTATTGGGTAGGTATATTATGTGTTACTATTGTTCCTTCTTTCGTGGTTCTGCTTAACATAACTAGAGCCAATCTTCAGACGCTCTTTACTCAGTTTTAAGGAGGCCGTTCCCGGGAGTGATTTTCTGAACAGTTGTGTTTCTTAGAATTTACAGTTACAGGTACGCCATTAGAATCACAGCTCACAGCCGTTATGGAAGTCGAACGAACGGTCTCTTCTGTAAAAGGAAGGAGTACGGCAACTGGTATAGACTTGAGGAGAACGATGC
Organism: Stictocephala bisonia; assembly: GCA_035578905.1. Classification (NCBI taxonomy): domain Eukaryota; kingdom Metazoa; phylum Arthropoda; class Insecta; order Hemiptera; family Membracidae; genus Stictocephala; species Stictocephala bisonia. Next base: position 238,440 of record JAQJVL010000787.1, read on the forward strand.
AGGTAACACACTGTTGTATTACTTCTGCTTATTTTAGGACGTATTAGTTTCATTTTATGGAAAAATATAAAAAACGTCGCTCACCTAAGTATATAAAAAGTCCTTTGGTTTGTTTTTTATCGCAATGGCTATATTACTCGAATGATAATAATACAGATTTTATTTAATTGCTGGAACCCAGAAAATAATATTTACCTTCAATTCTACTGATGTAAATTGACCTTGAGAAGTACGTAGCTTCATCTAGTAGCTTTCACAACAACAACCTGCGCTGCTTGTTCAAAGCCCCATAAAATCGCGGGAGTGCACACAATGAACGGTAAATCATGTCCGGCTACGACCCGGCGGTTGGAGAGAAAGTGGATCGGAAGGTGCGCCAGAAAAATGAGTAAAACAAGAAACACTTTCTGTCACCGGTTCATGGATCCTTAACTTGACGTGGGAATTGGGTTTAGTTTCTAAAATGGGGTAAGCAAAGTTAATAAACCCTATACCCAGTATGTTCCCAACAGCTGTCTATCACGTTGGTTCCTTTCTGAAATTTTAAATGAGGAATTTTCCTGAAAACCATGGATTTACCATCACCATCTGATACTGACCTTGGAGGACGTACGCTTATGGTAGATGAGATTCGTTAAATGTAGTTACTTGTCTGTTGAAAGATATTTTAAATTCTAATATATAAACCCAAAGTCATGAACATTTTTGACTTTTTTTCTGGCACATCGATCCTTGTTTTTTATAATATCTCGTGTAAATATCCTCTTCAGCAAGAATCATCTTTATACTTATTTACATACTTTTTTATCATTAGATGTTTTCTTCACTAATTTTCATACATTATTCATGTTTGATGACCTTTCAAACACGTTTATATGTCGAAAATGCTTCCTGTACAATCTCACGAGTAGAAGATATCAGGTGGAGGTGGTTACTCCTGACCTTGCTACCAGGGTCATGGCCGACGTACTCGATGATTACAGCACGACTGCCGGGTCGTCAGAAAGACCTTGGCCTTCTCCAGCTCCTGCATCTTCGGTCATCAAACAAAAATATGCACTTGACGTCATCTTTGTTTACTTTGAACAACTCAAGTATCATATCGATGGTAATTTCATCGGCGTAACATTTTAGCTTGTGCGTATGAATGATTTATATGCGTGTGGATGAACTGTACAATGTGATTAATAGGACTGAGTTCGACTTTGCTAAAATATGAATTGAGTCTGGTTATTTATAGCCCAATAACCAGGGCATTTAAGGCTCTACTGTTTATGTGGAATACAAATCACGGATTTCCAAGCATGACATTCAAGTTTTCACCACTAGACAGACACCATCCAAACCTTGGTCTCCATCAAAATACTGCTCTAGTAGTGTCCACGTCCATAGCAACCAGTCGTGAGAGGATTTGGAATTGAAAACATGGACTACGATCTCCACAACGTTTTGCCCCCCCCCTCCCCCCAAAAGCTGGACAATCTAGGATTGATGTATTTTGGACGGTCTTTCGTAGTCATAAGCTTACATTTTTGACAACATAGTAGTTCGGGCTAAAAAAATCTAGGATTGATGTATTTTGGACGGTCTTTCTTAGTCATAAGCTTACATTTTTGTCAACATAGTAGTTCGATCTAAAAAAGATTACACGTAAAGTGAATTATTTGTTTTTTATTTGTTTATTACAAACATATAGACACCTTTAGAGTTTGACAATATACGGCCTGTTATATTCTGTAAATTTGTAGTGCCTTTAGTTATAAACAATCATTCGTCAAGATGATTTTTGGTAGATGTTTATGGCTCCAGAAAACGTAATGCTAGACCATTTTACACTCTTGCACTACAGCTGCTAGGTATGGGCAATGTAAGTTGAATATTCTACTTACCTTGGGTATGGGGTTCTACTTTCTTACAGTTGCGTAAACCACTTAGCTAGTTCGATCGTATGAAATTGAGAGGTATTCAGATCGCATTACGCTATGGCAACACTACGACTGGAAGAGTTATTTCGACCAGTGAAAGGAAATTCAGTACTTTGCTCGTTTTGCTATTTAATCTCAAGTACATTTCCCACATTATGTTCTTGAACTAATTGTTTTCTTCGATTTGAAATAGAAAACATAACTGGTAGCAGTATTTTCACGTTTGTTACCTAATACGTAATAATATAATCATTAAGTGCTGTTTATAATTTAGTTACTAAACATTTTATTATGTAGACAATCTACTAAACAATTTATAGTTGATTATTGAAATTACATAAGTAGCTGAGAATATCTATAATACAAAACATTTCAAAATATTTTAGATAGCGCTGAACATTACTGGGTCATTGAACATTCAAGAGCACCAATTGAGAAATGTTTTGTTATCTTAACAAGCTGTTGCCATGATTTATTTTACTGTTTCTGAGAACGTTTATCGTAATTAGACGCTTGTTTGGCTAATTAATAGAGTTATGTGAATTTTGTTACGTGTTTGACCAAACAGTTTAATAATGGGTGGCGTGCTGTTTCGTCCACGCCCTCTTTCAATTACGACCGAAATTCGTAGAAAAATACGAAATTCGTCCATGAGGATTGATACAGGACAGTTGGTTACATGTACACCGACATTTTCTTACACTTTTTGGCCAAGTACCTGAGTTGTGTTTAACAGTATTCTTAATGTTATAATTATAATTCTTATTCCCATAGTAAAATCCAGGTTTTGGATTGGCAATATTACAGCTTTTACAATCATATTGGCATGTTAAATATTTTGGCAAAAAATCAGCTCTGGTTAAGCAGTGAATTTTTTTATTCGTTGTATATGTGTTTTGCTTATGGGGAAACTTATTGGTTGAAGTATGCCCCAAATGAACCCTTTATTACAAAAGGAAAAGATACTGTGAAGAGAATGCAGAAGGAGTAAAGTAGGAACCAATTGATGCTATGATTACTGAAGTGAAAAGACTCAGTGAAGAGAATGCATGTGTATGAATGATTTGAGTGAAGCAGGCACCAATTGATGCTATGATTACTGAAGTGAAAAGACTCAGTGAAGAGAATGCATGTGTATGAATGATTTGAGTGAAGCAGGCACCAATTGATGCTATGATTTACTTAAGTGAAAAGAATCAGTGAAGAGAATGCATGTGTATGAATGATTAGAGTGAAGCAGGCATCAATTGATGCTATGATTTACTTAAGTGAAAAGAATCAGTGAAGAGAATGCATGTGTATGAATGATTAGAGTGAAGCAGGCACCAATTGATGCTATTATTTACTTAAGTGAAAAGAATCAGTGAAGAGAATACATGTGTATGAATGATTTGAGTGAAGCAGGCACTAAATTAAGCCTTGATTAATGGAAGTGAAAAGACTCCGTAAAGAGAATACATGTGTATGAATGATTGGAGTGAAGCAGACACCAAATGAAGCCTTGTTTGCCAAAGTGAAGAAGTGCCGGGAAGAGCTTGCAGGTGCATGATGGTTGTAGGGCACGAGACACCAAAAGAAAGCATACTACTGAGTTATTATTGAGTATTGCAGTTGGCTGGGCATATGTAATTACTATGATGGAATAGTTCCTATAACAGCTGTCCTTACAAGGAAAGACACGGAGCCTAGAATACCTTCACCCGCTTCTGTATCGGTTACGCACTCGCTCCGGGCAAATGTCAGTGATATGTCTAATCTGCCTACAGTTGCACAATCTACCTGTTGATTGGAGTCGTTGCATCAAACGAATAGCTATAACATATGAAAATTAATGTTGATATCCATTTTTCCTCCATTGCAGTCTTTTACAAATATTTAATGTGGCTGCCCTATTGTTAAATTCAGTGGTTAAGAGAACGGATTCACTCCACGAAAAACGCCAAACACAGGAGTTGTATTTCAACGATTTAGTTCGTTTAAGGGCTCATACTAATCGTATCGTAACACTAGATGTGTCATTTGCGAAGATCTATACTAGTGGACCAAAAGTAGATAATCACACAGTGTTAACTACAACTAATCATAACAATAAACACGAACCGTACAGTTTAAATAGAACAGCATATTTTAGCGGTGACTTGAGCAATTTTTGAAAAGGCTACCTTAATTAAGCTGCAGAAAGAAAAATATTAATTCTTCATAGTAAATATAAAAGTTAATGCACATCATATTTAGTAGACCTTTACATCTACGTTATTAAGAGTCAAAAACTTGACAAGAATGTCAACATTATTTCGTCAAGCTCTCAAATAGTTTTAAAAAGGCCTCATCAGTTTAGGATTTTTTTTAAATACGAGAGTGGATCTGCAGGTGAAAATGCACTCTGGAGTGAAAACATAACGAGATTTAGACATACTTGTTCTGTACTTAGTAATAAATATTGTACATGTAGTTAATTATAAATCATAATTAAGTAATTTAATAGTTTTTCCCCTTGTCTGTTCTTCATAAACTCTTAAACATAAATTGCTACTCACATACTCATAATATATTCACCTGTTACTATGATGAAATTTAAATAATATTACTGGCCTCTATGCACATGCCAAAAGTCAAATATCAGGTGACATTGTCTAACCCTTGTAACCACTGGTGTGAACCCCGCCAACAACGCTTCACCCCCTATCTAAAATTAAAACCCCAGTTGAACTTTGATGTTACGCAGAACTATTCTCTCGGTTCTCGCGTCGCGACTGCCGTGACCCTCTCTTACACTGTATAATTTTAATTTCATTAACCAGTGATCTTGTTTTTTATCAATCTCTCTTCTCTCGATTTACCCAGCATTTTATTCAAAATTCGAAAGTGTGTGAACTCTCAATAGTGTTGTGTTGTGCTCCGAACTGACCGCTAGACAACATCAACATCCCAGGCCTGGTGGATCCATCTCTACGGTCATCTCTCATCCTCTCAGTTCTTCGCTCCAAGATATGCACTATCTCCTTTACAGGCATAGTTGGTTCTCTTCATTAATTTCTACATATAAAACGAATATCCTTGTTCGTGGTAGCGTTCTTTTGTACTATTTCTTTTACTAACGTGGACGTTAGTTGGTCCACCGATAATACATTAAATTTAACAATCTCTCAAAACGCCATTTACAATAGTCATAGATTAAAACTCTATATCTACAAATATAACTGTTGGCCCTCAATCAAGGGTCTTGCATTACCAATCTACGGTTAATTTAATGGCTGTATCCCAGGATGGCTGTCATAATAATCGTTATTTGAGAAAATGTTGAAGCATAATATATAAGGCATCAGATAACGTAGTAGCTCTAGAAATTTGTAAAAAACCAATCGCAAGCTCCTGTAAGGAGGAAATGTCCTGTAAAATTATCCTGTTTGGCTTGCTAAGCGATTTTAATGCATGTAGTGGTTAAGTAGTTATACTCAAACCACATCCCCTCGCTTGGCGTTTCAGCACGAGCTATGAACACTTGAGGTGTAAGCAGTCAGCTGTCTGTAGTAAATTCTGGGAACCTCTCTCTCCCTCTCGCCTGCATTGCACTTTGTTGTCACTCCTGTGTGATTCTGTACTTTCTTTCGGTCATTCGTTCGTAACATATTCGTGAAAATTTTTGCAAGACCTTATTTGCTGTTGGTTTTGAAACTTAAAATATTTGTACATCTTTGATGGACTAGTAAATGTACTTCAAGCTGCACAAGTCAAATAAATATTGCTTTATTTGATTTTAACGTTTCCTACTTTTTTGAAAATTCGACTGTGACACGCTAGTCTCGTGTATACTACAGTCACAATTGATGAAATTGAACCTTCAGTCCTCTAAGGTTATGTTAAATTGTTATCAAAATCTAGAAATGAAAAAAAACCAAACTTTCGTATGTTTGTGAACTAAAAAAGTGGATTCGACATTTTTACACAAAATTCCACTTATATACAAGAGTGGTTTTACGTTTTTATTTCAAAAAATTGTAAACAGGCATTTCAAGCGTTTTCTGACATACCGACATACTAAATTTCACGAATGAAATAAATGTCAGTGCTGAAAAATTGCTACTATGACCAGCTTCCAAATCATATCTTGTAAGTTTATTACTGTAGCAAGAATTTCTTTATTTATAAAAACAAATGTGAATTATTATATTTAAGATAAAATCAAATAAACACTCAAACCTTTTTTCTCTAACAACTGGAGCCCAAATCAACGACTTATAACAGTTAACAACAGACTAAACCACAGCAAAGCGTAAAAAATATTTTTATGTAGAATTGATTCTTGAAACATACTGGAACCTTGAACACGTCCTCGTATCCCACTCAGGCTGTTTGGCAACATGTTATTTATGCTCATGGTGTCGGGTTAATGGCAAGATAACCCTTCAACAGTATCTTGTCTACGTTCTGGCCCGACCCTACTTAGCACGCCGATGATTTTGAAAATGCCACACTGCGGTACCCAATGTGGCACCCTGGACCCAAAACCAATTTAGGTTTTCGGCCGTGTCTTCTGTGACATTCCAGCTGGCGTTGACGTTAACCAAGCCAGCTGCCACAAAGATCTTTCCGATTCCAAAATCAGTAGAAGCCAGTAAATTGTGTTTTCAAGACAGCAAAATTGTTTCAAATTTTGCGACAAGATCCCAAGCCTTGCAACAGCGGTACAAAACTGGTTGCAGAAGAGTTCACCTTGAACTGGAGAGTCGGTAACATTGTCTACAGATTAAGTACAGATTAGAAGCTGGCGTAGCCTTGACATTTCGCCAGTGTCTAAGGTCTCTGCACTGGGTACAAAAAAGGTACCGTTCACAAAAAGTACCGTGATCAACAAGATCTGTTCATCAATCCGTTCTTTTCAGAATACCCGACTTCAGAGGTGAAAACATCAGGTTTGGGCAATAACTGGCAATACGCGAAAGCTGCCACCCATCCAAGACAGCTCACAGAGCTGTTCATGTGACATTTTATGTTTCTCTGAGGCCTCCTTTAAGCTTACATTGACATCCTAATATACTTTATTTAATGAATGTCCTGACTTGACATGAGCGCGCTTAGTGGCTTTTGCACATTTGAGTGCAGCTCTGACGCGCGGTATCGCCAAGAGTGGGCACACTGCGTTTGGCATATGACAGATAATAATTTCGTCTTGAGGAAGATATTTTCGTTGGTTAAAACCATAATAAAGTAGAACATTATAAATAATACTATAAGATCAATCTATAAACAAGAGGAAATAATAATGTAAATTCCATTATTATAAAATATTTACTCACAACTCTAATTTTCAATATAAAATACGTAGGTCATAAAACAGGTGCAATCAAAGAACTGAAACGTGGTATCAATGCATAAAAAAAGGTGTTGCTATGGTTGCGGCTGGCTTACATCGTCACGCCATTGGTTGTATAATTTCCAAACTCCTCGTAGTTCCAGCATTTGCTTAAGTAAAGTGTAGATCTGTGCCTAAAAGAAAGTTCACTGTTCATGGTTGAAGTGAATTTAATATAGATTAAATAGCATGTTCAGCCATTGGTGTAGAATGGTTCATACAAAGTTCGTCCAAAATCTAAAATCATCAGGATAATATTATAAATAAACATCTATAAGAAAAGGCGGCATTAGATGCGTGATAGCATATATGTCGTGTGAACCTTGGAACTAGTTCTCTGTCATTCTTAATCCAGATATGCGTCGTTCTTCTAATTTTAATCAATGATTCAACTTCAGAGTGTATAACAAGTATTGACTCAATACACGCAAAGGTGAATTGAAGGAGGATTCAAAACCACTCAAAAGGACTTTATTGAAAAAAAAAAAAAAAAACTACTAAAGACACTTTGGGCTATGTTTATTGCTCACTATAAATTCAACTGTATAAATGTTTAGAAAGCGTGTCCGTGCTGGTGGTCGCCTCATTTTATGGTTTACCAGATTCTTGTGGCATCTTAAATTGCAGCGAATCGCTATCCGATATCCTTGGTGGCGAAAGCCCAACATGGGCAGGGAAACCATAGCAGCTTTCCACAAGTCTCAGTACAAAATATATATAGGATGTTAACGGAAATTTTGCTTGGCGGAATCACAGCTGGTTCACGATGCGTGTTAGCAAATGGTTTTATTTAAATTAGGTGGTATCATTCAAATATCATCACCTTAACTGAAACGAGAGCAAATTGTTTGACAACTCTTCGTACATAAATTTGTCTTTGTTCTTTTTCAGACGTATTTTATTTGGAAATGTTGTTAAGTTAATTTCTGTTTCCCATTTTGAGAATTCTTTGACCTCCGATTTATTTCACCTCTTCAACGTTAAATCAGAATCTGTTTAAATCGGTATTTTGTATTGATTTTCCTAAGCATTAGCAATACTAAATTGAATTATTTTTGTCAGTATCACTGTACATGTTTGGAAGGGTTGGTGTGTTAATACCACTGTACTTGTATGGGCATGTGGGTGGGCTTCTACCTTAAATTATCTTTAAGCTACAGGGACGATTTTCTGCAATGTATACTTCAATTTTATTTGATTGAGTAAGTAATAAACTAAAAATTAATTTTGAAAGTTTATTGTGATTAAAAAATAAATGCAATTTGACGTTTTAACAGTTTTTAATCTTCTATGGCCATATAACATACTCCAAGTAGTCATCCTCTAAAGTAGATACTCAAGGCGACGTGTTGATGACCTGCCATCCGTCGCTCCAGACCTACGACCTGCACAAGTCAAATAGTCTCTATCTCATCTCTTCAAACACCCAAGGCGTGTCAACTCATCATCATCACAGATATCTCTGTTTATCATTGGAGATAGCTCTGTAAACACTTCTCTTCAGCAGACCAAGTCGACACTTTCGGTTAGCATTCATCCATTTTTAGACCTTGAAGCAATCCGTTAAGTTTCTTAGGTTTTTTTAAAGACTATTTTCCTTCTAAACTCTGGTCTACTTTAAACAACTTCTGTTCTGAAAACTTTATAAAAAATAAAGTCTTTTTTCAGTTTATGTTGTTCTTTTCTTTTATTTTTGTTTTGTCGCTATATTTATTTATATTTGAACGAAAGAAAATATTTGAAGATTTTAATTAAGAAATGCCATTTGCGAGATTAATGTTATTTTTTTCTTTACAAGATTAGTATATTTAATGTGTGATTTAGTCTGAGATAACAAACCGATAGGCCTAACCATTACTTTTCACCTAAATATTTTCGTTTGATATGTACTGTTTCGAGTGTCCGTAGTTAGAGTCATCCACCTATCGTAATGAGTGAGTGTGAAAATAAATGCCCTACGTAACTTTGATTTGCGTGTGTAGTCCAAAAAATAGTGTATCTTATAAACCGTCTTCTTGGAGTTTAAATTTGGATTCATAAATCAGTCGACTAAAATTAAAATTACAACTGTAGAAGGGCTGTAAATCATTGTAGAAAGCTATCATAAGTTACTGTATTATGCAAATATTGCTACCAAATTTTGAATACTGTTTTTATTCATTAAGCAGGCCCGTCTGCTGTTGAGGAATGCCATTCGACCACGTACAGTATGTCAGGAACCGGAATTTTGTGGTTTGTGGTCGATACAAGTATTACTCAATTACTTCGACAGGGCTTCTCGGATAACTGTCGATCCGCTTCGATCCTTCAACGTCCAGATAGAATTATTTGGGTGCCGTTGTCTACTGGAACTGCAATTTCGTCCTGGTGCGTGGTCTCTCTCAAACGCTACCAATCGAAGAAGGAACAGCAACCGTATAATTTATATCGTGCTGATCTTGCCGGTGAGGTCTTTGAACACCTGCACTTCAAATTTTTTAGGAGAGATTCGGGAGAGCGAGTGATCGAGCCGTCTTAAGGACTCGTACCTGAGTTCTAATCCTGGCCTTGACTGTTAGTTTTTATCAGGAATATTCACCTTGTACTGTACTGGTTCTCCTCCTTACTCTAGGACTGATAAGCTCTCCGCATACATGAATAGTAAGTATATGGTGGATGGGTAAAAGTAAGGGTAAAGAGGTGATCGGCCTTTCCTTAAAAACAAAAAGGTAGTTTCCTCCTCTTGATGTTCAAGAAAGTTATGTGATCTAGGGCTTACATTATTACATCCTGTGAGACCTTCATTGTCTTCCATTTGGAATGAAAATCAGTGCAGTTTTGCCATAGTAAGAGAACGTATATTATCTGATTCACAAACATCTCTTCACTACGTTTCTCTTTGAGGCAAAATTTAAGTGATATATGGCCTATCTTGTCTTCCATTCACCTCCTCAATTTGGAATTAAACTCAGTGCAGTGTTGCCATAGTAAGAGAACGTGTATTATCTTTGTCTTCCATTCACCTCCTCAATTTGGAATTAAACTCAGTGCAGTGTTGCCATAGTAAGAGAACGTGTATTATCTGATTCACAAACATCTCTTTACTACGTAACTCGTAGAGGCTAAACAATACAACGCAGCCGTCAAATGTTCAGGGTTCCATAATACTTTGTGTAAGGAACATCAATTAATAACCGTAGTATGAATGATTGTCTATTGTTCCAAGCCCATGTGGTGAGGATGGCGAATGCGGAATCATCATTTTCATTGTCAGACTAAACAATGTGAGTTGGTTAACGTGCCAAACAGTATTTACTTACGGTAGAACCTAAATATTCCTTATTGCTACTTCCTCATTTTCCATGTGCTTTGTCTTTTAGAACGTTTTTAAAGAAATTAATTTATTTAGTTGTTTGAAGTTTGTATTTACTGTCATTTAAATCTGCGTTTCTGTTCTCGCTGTTCTGTAGAGGCGGATGGGGCGCATTCCTCCTTCTAACGAGTGGTTTGTTGTTGCCATTTCAGCGAGTGATGACGTTGCTGGAAGCAGTCATTGCCGTATTAATTACGTTATTCTATCCTGGATTAGAAAGTCGGTAATTAAAACAGCAGTGGCGCCGCCGAGCGACCAGTTGTTGAGTCATGTTTAAGATAGCCGCTGCCCGGCCAACTGCTGAATAATGAATGATCAGCGGCTCTTTTCTCCTAACGTTGTTTTCCTCCAGCGCTCTCGAAGAAAAGGCTCATTAAGTTCGGCGATGTTGTAATGTCTTTTGGAGTTTTAAAGCATCGGTTTGATGGGAACTAACAAAATCACGTATTTTGTAAAATGAGGCTGAGGTTTTTTAAAACATAAAATTACTGCCTCCAAACTACGACACGCAGCCTTTTCGAACTAAATATTTTCTTCAAGAATATTTTTTCATTAGGGACATTTCTAACTCCTGATATTAGAATTCCTTAGTCCCTTGTTAGATCCTCTCACAATGTAAACAATTTGTAAATTACCCTTTCCACATACCAATTAAGAAGTGGATCAATTTGGAGAACTTCCCATACATTTTACAATTCTTATTTTCATTATATTTTAACCTTATAATATCACTAAATTATGATGTAAGTATCTAAATTGTATATTTTTTTAAATTATTGCAATAAATATAGTAACATTGAAACTACCTTATGTGGTATGGGACGTCATTATTGTTTGATTTGCTCTGCTCAAACAATCGATTTGTTACGATTGTTTAGTATGCACCGTTCGGTCAGGTATGCGCGTATCGTAAATAGTGAGTGGCCAGAGGCTATATATGAACGCCGTGAATCACGGGAGGCGCTGGGGTTCACCCATATTATTAGGAGATGAAATAGAGCATCGTCAGGATACGGATGGCGGGGGAATATTTACAACTGGGACTTACGACCGGGCGGGCCGCGACTGTCACTTCTCATTACTAACTACTTGTGCCTTGTTTACCTCCTGCTCGTCGTCTATAACTACGACCGGGCGGGCCGCAACTGTCACTTCTCATTAATACCTACTTGTGCCTTGTTTACCTCCTGCTCGTCGTCTATAACTGCGACCGGGCTGTCCGCAACTGTCACTTCTCATTACTACCTACTTGTGCCTTGTTTACCTCCTGCTCGTCGTCAATAACTACGACCGGCCGGGCCGCGACTGTCACTTCTCATTACTAACTACTTGTGCCTTGTGTACCTCCTGCTCGTCGTCTATAACTACGATCGGGGGGGCCGCAACTGTCACTTCTCATTACTACCTACTTGTGCCTTGTGTACCTCCTGCTCGTCGTCTATAACTACGACCAGGCAGGCTGCAACTGTCACTTCTCATTACTAACTACTTGTGCCTTGTTTACCTCCTGCTCGTCGTCGATAACTACGACCGGGCGGGCCGCAACTGTTACTTCTCATTACTAACTATTTGTGCCTTTTTACTTCCTGCTCGTCGTCGATAACTATGACCGGGCGAGCCGCGACTGTCACTTCTCATTACTAACTACTTGTGCCTTGTGTACCTCCTGCTCGTCTATAACTACGACCAGGCAGGCTGCAACTGTCACTTCTCATTACTAACTACTTGTGCCTTGTGTACCTCCTACTCGTCGATAACTACGACCGGGCGGGCCGCAACTGTCAATTCTCATTACTAACTACTTGTGTCTTGTTTACCTCCTGCTCGTCTATAACTACGACCAGGCAGGCTGCAACTGTCACTTCTCATTACTAACTACTTGTGCCTTGTTTACCTCCTACTCGTCGTCGATAACTACGACCGGGCGGGCCGCGACTGTCACTTCTCATTACTAACTACTTGTGCCTTGTTTACCTCCTACTCGTCGTCGATAACTACGACCGGGCGGGCTGCGACTGTCACTTCTCATTACTAACTACTTGTGCCTTGTGTACCTCCTGCTCGTCTATAACTACGACCGGCAGGCTGCAACTGTCACTTCTCATTACTAACTACTTGTGCCTTGTGTACCTCCTGCTCGTCTATAACTACGACTAGGCAGGCTGCAACTGTCACTTCTCATTACTAACTACTTGTGCCTTGTGTACCTCCTGCTCGTCGTCGATAACTACGACCGGGCGGGCCACGACTGTCACTTCTCATTACTAACTACTTGTGCCTTGTGTACCTCCTGCTCGTCTATAACTACGACCAGGCAGGCTGCAACTGTCACTTCTCATTACTAACTACTTGTGCCTTGTTTACCTCCTACTCGTCGTCGATAACTACGACCGGGCGGGCTGCGACTGTCACTTCTCATTACTAACTACTTGTGTCTTGTTTACCTCCTACTCGTCGTCGATAACTACGACCGGGCGGGCCGCGACTGTCACTTCTCATAACTAACTACTTGTGCTTACCAGGCAGGCTGCAACTGTCTCATTGTAACTAAAATAATACGTTTTTTTTACTTTCGTGATCATTCATATAAAGTTCCTTGATTTAATAACATAATTTTGTGTATATTTAATTTGGTTAAGTATAGTTTCTTGACCTACCCTTATGAAAGCTTCTGGAAAGTGCCATTAATTTATGACGTATTTATTTGGAATTTTATACGGTTGTACTGAGTTCATTGGCCCTAAAACGGGCGAATTAAAATTCCTTCAAGATAAAGTTTCTAGTGCTGAAATTCCGCGTATCACAATGTCAAATAAAAAATCACAGTAATAACATCGATAGACTACTTAATATCAAATGTTTTATGTTACGGTCCCTTTCATCCGTTATCGCGGGTTTAGCAATGTGTGACCTTGTCCCTTCGACGAATACATGATTACAGATAGCACGGGTCATTGCTCAACTATCACCCTGGACATCCAACAATGTGCCAAGAGGTTGTCGTTAGATATCCGCATCATCGGTGATTCTACGTGATATTCGGAGTAAGTTATTGATTCTAATGCAGTAATATTTTCTGTGTCTCTAATGTGTAATAAATTCATAGTAAACAGGGTATTTTTATAAGGGTGAATTAGGTTTTAGGTTTGTCGGTTTATTAGACATAGGTGATTGCTATTATAGTGAAATATTCATAAAAAAGTAGCAATTCTGCTAGAACATTTAATTCCAATTAGTTACTAAATTTATGAAGAAAACTAAGTCGTGTAAAAATATCTTACCCTAGCACTGTTCTGCGTGAGTAATAAAAACTGGTTACTGTAAAGATTGTAGATAGGGGTTTTTTTTTACCTCTTCGGATTCTCCGTGATTCGATTACTCCGGAACTGTAGTTTATTCGGATTACCACAACCTATCGATTCTTATCCAAGACCTATTCTTTTTCTTTTGTTAAATGACGTATTGAGTTGAAATACACATAATGAGGTCACATTAGCCACACGAATACTGCTGATGTGAACCATGTTACATACTTGCTGATGCCAGTACTGAAGGGTCAACAGCCTGTTCTCTCCCCATTTGCATGCCACCCGGCGGTGAATTTTGGCCACTCGATGACATGTACCAGATAATGATGGTCCGTAGGGAAAGTGCCTCAGCACGACGGCCTAACTCTCCTCCGGACCACGTCAAACCTGCTCCTACGCCACATTAGTAGTAATCAGCTGATAGTCACCCCCCCCCGCGGTCTATTTTGTCATTTAGAGGTTAAGTTACATAAGAGAAAGTGGTTCAGTCACCATATTATCAATGTTGTTTTATCACTGGAACCCCTAAAGGCAGTTTGGGGTTTGTTCTTGTTATCCCATGTTTCACTACCCTGGGAACATTAAAAATGTGTTATCATGTTTGTGTAGCTATTTTGGCGATACTCTCTATTTACTTAGCTCATTGCTATGTACATATTCGGTATTGTTGCTTATTTCCTTCTAAGAAAGAGGTTCAACATATGTTAAATATAACAATTTCAAAAGTCATACATTCAAGTTCCTTCCAACACCAAGTAAAAAAATATTACCCAACTCTTATTACAACAACAACAACAACAACAACTGAAGAGAGAATCAAAAAGTGTTTAATTATGACTATTTAGAATTTGTAAAATTCTAGAACATCATTTGTTTCATTTACTACTTAAGATGAAACTTAAACTTCAACTCTTAAACCACTTACCCTGTAGGTGGGTAGGAGAGTCAATACCACTGTGACTCGTCTAAGGTTACATTTATAATTTACCAGCCGACAGCCCTTGCTTTTCTACGGGGTGGTTATCCTTCCCTTCGTATTTCTATCTTAAACCATCACATCAGTATAAAAGCTGAGACGTTCTCCTCGTTAACAACGTTTTATATCTAGAAAACCCAATGTGCTAAGTTTACTCTATGGGAGTGCCGTAAAAATTACCTTAAACGTTTCACAATGAAAGCCAAATGAATTAGCTAAGCTTGTGGGGTCATGTTTACGTTTTTTGTAGCAGCTTTTTAAAATAAATTATTGAAAAAAATTCCAATTTTACTCTACGGTGACAGGTTGTTTCTACCCGTTTGGATGGAGTTTCGAGGAATCCTTTCTTAATTGTTCTCTATGATACAAAAGCTACGAGTAATACAAAAGCTTACTTCCCTCGAAATTTGATCAAAATATGTTCAGCGGTTCCGGAGATTTCTTTATGAATGAGTATGTAGTTTTTTTTCTATATTAAAATACTCGTTTGAATTAGTAAGCTTATTATAAATTATTATTGATTTAAATTCAAAATGTATTTCTAAAACACGTAGTGCTAATGGATCGTGTAAGAACATTTCATTTTACTTGATCTGTTACGGTTACCGAGTGTTATTCCTCTCTCTCTGTAGACGCACGTGCTCTGGGCAGTCGTACCTCATGACTTCCTAATTGGCCGAGCCCCAGGGTTGTGGCTCCCCCTATCATTTCGGTGGTCAGTGCTTCGCCTCCAGGTGCAAGTCCCGAGCAAGGTCGTTGCCTTCCTTCAGAACACTCAACTTGTCTATGTAACAAGATTTATGCTGGTTCGTCAGTACCGTTCTTTAAATTTTGTTCTATTTTGCAAAATGTTTGTCTATTGTCTTGTAATAAAACATTATTTAATTTATTTTAATTTTTCGTTTTGCTATTTTAATTGTACTGTCATTTTAATGTATTTTTGTTTCGTGAATATGATGTGTAAAAGGGGACTAAATAGTCCTAACATCGTAAATGAAGACTGTTTACATTTCATTTTCTAAAACTACAAATTTAACTTACATTTGTAAGATATTATTATTTGTACTAACGAAGAAACGCTCTCAAACTACAACTGACTGATTACTACAAATTAGGAAAATCTACATTTTTACTTTATTATTGGTAACAATTCAGAGTATTTACAACAAAAAAGAACACCGTATTTTTGCATAAAATAGTCAATATAAAATCCAAAATAATGTCGAAAAGTATAATTTTGTAATACCCCCTTTCTACCACTTTTTCTAGTAATATGGCCAGTTATAAAAAGAAATGATAAAACATTATACAACAATATGGATATTTGATTCCAGCAATAGAAGAAAACTTAACAATACAGATTTAAATGTAATTCCCCTAATTCGTCTGCAGAATCTCTCTTTCCGACCAAGCCAAGAACTCTATATAGTACTTAGTATCATGATAGAACAAGCAGTAGAACTAAACCACAAACACACTACTAAAATACAAACCAACTTCCAGAAAGTTCAACATGGTTTGTATGTTTTCAACAAAATGTTTGTTGTGTTACTGAACAGTTTCGTCCTGGTAATCCGCGGTAAAAGAGTGCAATTTGTGCAGATTGTCAAATACAAGTTTCGATAATTGCAATATGTTGGAATATTGATCAAAATAATAAAATTATATTTCAAAAATGTAATATAATAGATAGGCTCTTAATGCATTGGTGCGAGAGAGAAGAGCAATTAGTGGTGGAAGTGAGACAGAGAACTACTCTTCCTCCACTGTGTAATTCTATTTAAAAATTGTCACGGCAGCCAGTATGACGGAAGGCCGCATGTTGGCAGCGCCATAGCAAGCACCGCTCACTACGTCATTAGTAACAGTGAACATTGGTTGGTTTGATTAACACTAACGATTCAATCTTAAAACGATAAAATTAAATAATTATTTAGTATTCAAATAAAAATTAATAATAACACAATGAAACATATAACATAATGTCAAAAATAAATGTTAATTAAATAAACAGTCAGGTGCGGTTCATTACAATTAATTTTACCAACTAAACCCTGTTGAAGTTGAACACTTGAAGAGGGAAATTTTTTTACTATTTGGAGGGCCAGGCTTCAAACCTGGTAACGACCCCTAAGCCAAAAAGGCTTATTGTGCGCCCTCCTTAACTGGACTTCAAACATCATGCAATCTAAGGTCCTTAGAGAACCTTGGAAATTGCCTTGATGAGGTTTTCCTTTGCTACCCCTTGGCCACGTTCTAAAACGCCGGCCAAGGTGAGAGCCCGCTTCCTAGCCAAGGTCTGGCCGGCGAGCTATGGCCCCCCTGAAGGATTAGGTAGGCTTACTGTAGCTAGCCCTCACTACCCCACACACACACACTCACTCAGGAGCGGCAAATGACCTCGTCCCGTCCCTACCATAAATCACTCACTATAATTCTATTACAAAATTGCAACTTTTTTATTTTCCATTTTTCTCTCCTGATATTGTTATTTTTGTAATCTACATGAAAATCTAAGAAAAATGATACCGAACATGATAATGTAAAACATAAATACCGTATTTAATTGATTAAATAATATTTTGGTGTTAACAAAATAATTATTTAAATGTTATACTTAAAAAATGTGTAGTTACTGTATTTCAAATTAAGACTTGTTTTAATCATAATTTTACGTAGATTACAAAAACGCTAGTTTAAAAAGGGAAAACGTAGATAGTAAAAATATTACAGTTTTGTATTAGACACCCCAGTTGCTAATTATTTATGACAAGCGACCGAGAAAGGTTGACAAGGGCTGCCCTGGCGGTGTGTGTGCGTGCGTTGATGGAGGGTCGCTTAATCTCTCAGGGGCCATAACCAAACGGCCAAAGTTAGGGCCGTCCAGACTCCTCCCCACATTTCCTAACTAAGAGAATGGGGGTTGGGAACCCCATCTTGTTCATGTGTGCCTGAAACGTCCAGTGTCCACTTATAAAACAAACCACCCTTCGGAGTTCTGATCTTGCAAGAGAAAGAGCTTCAGCCGTGTTGGAGTATGACGGCCCCAACAGGACCTCCTTTGCTTGACTCTTGCCTGCCAGGTCTCCTGGAACTTGCCAGCGACCCATGTAGAGGCAACCCTCTTGGCGAGGCTGTAAGCAACCCCGCATGCCGGCTCTGGGCCAGCGAGACGTTCCTCAGTGCCAGTGTTTTGCCCTCTCGTTTCCCAGTACCCCGGTGTGACTTAGCACACATGACAGGATTACGCTATTGAAACGCGCCAGCGTTTTGAGAACCCCGAGACAGTACGAAACTAGACTCGTGGTGAAGTCGAACGATGCAAGTCGATTACCCCTAACTTTTGCATGTTAATAATATTTGCTAAAGTTAAGTCTGGCGATAGTTGCTCACTTCCACGCGGTAACACTAAGTGACTTTTCTTTTCTATTGACACTTGGGCTTGAAAGGATGTTCCACTTCCCAATTAACATGGTCTTTGTCGCCAGAGAGAAAGTATAGTGATAGTCCTCTCTCTAAAAAAAGTAATTTGTGTCCGCTCTTCCCTTTTGTTCGGAGGAAGTTTTTGAAAGCATAGCGAAAGAGGAATAATTGACTTTCAATTGGTTGTAAGATGAAAGTCAACTGGTTCAAACGCGTGTATAATGTTTATTTTCTGTAAGCTTTACCATTAAGGAGGCCGTTTCAGAAGACGGAGAAAGACACCAAACCTCTTGAACTTCACCCTGAGAAGATGTCAGGTCGTCTCTACGGGAACGAGGGATGGAAAGTATTTTCACATATCGATATATCGCAAACCAAATATTGATCTAACGATAATATCGAAAGAAAAATATCGATATATCGGCTACTCGATATAATATATTTATACATTATTTATCTCATTAAAATTATGCAATAAGTCTTGTGTCATGACCAAAAATACACTCATGTTTTGATGTCACCATAGCCTACTGATATAAAAATTAAATACAATTATCTACACGAAACAAGTTGTGGTACGTGGGGTTTAATGAAAACAATTCAAAATAAGAATAATTATACCTTTCATTATTATGTTAATTATGAAAGAATAATGTAATAATAATTTACGCATAAGAGGCTATTTATATATGTTTTTTTTCGAATTGTGATAATTTTTGTGAGAGAGAATAACGTTAATATTTAGTCATATGATATATCGGGCCAAAATATCGATATGGTCGATATTATCGAAAGAAATATCGATACTAATTTATCGATATATCGAAACATTTAAATCGATATTTCCAAAGTATCGATACATCGTTGCCATACATAACGGTAACTGCTGTTGGTCTGTTCCTATACTCGAATGTCACCTTGCTACCAATATCTCACGTCGTCTCCACGGTAACCGCTGACGTCTAGTCCCATACTCGAGCGTGACCACACTAACTCCCTACCCTTGGAAACTACCACTTTACGTGTTGACAGCACATTCTTACGATTCGTTTTGCTACCCATGTACGCGTACCGCCTGGTCGTAAATAAGGACTGAGTACAGCCTCTTTTATCGGCTGACGTAAACTCCGTATTTTACGCAATTTTTGCCGACTCCAATTTGAGCTTAACCAAGGGGTCCGTAAAAGTGTCGAAGTACTAGTGTTCCTTTGTTGCCCTCGGACACGAAGTGCCCAAACGAACAACCCGCCCCCTATGCAAATACGACCAGTTCTCCGGAGTATTTTACAATTTATTTATAAAGGTAGAACTATAAATTTAAGTGTTCGTTGGGTCTTTGCAACAAACGATATTTTTACGAAACGCTATCATCTCTACGCCACATACTATCGATTGTAGATTGTTACAAATTGCTTTTTGATCCCCTTAGTCCGGGCTTGGTTTGATTATGTTGCATAGAAATATTTTGATAATTACGTAATTTTTTTCTTATACATACGTCAATAACAAGTCTATACCCTCGAATTATAATTACATACAATAAAAGTAACTACAAAGAAAATTCATAGCAAAAGAGTTCATAGTTTCAACATTAAGTTGGCCATAAGTAAAAGCTATCTATTCATTTATGCCAAGTCTTATTAATGCCGATACGTCTTATTTATTTATTTATTTATTTATTTATTTATTATACCAACGGCATTACACCAATTTACATTGTTATAGGAATAGATGACTTAAGGCTACAAGAAACAATGATTCTCAATCAAAAGTCTACATCAACAACTATACATTCACTTGCACTGTGAAAAAACATAATTTGTTGAAAAGCTAAAGGTAATATTCAGAAAGAGTAACGAGATATAAAATTTGAAAACATTAACAAGAAATCAGAGATAATCAATTAACATTATTAACCATAACAATAAGATAACAACACAATGGTAACAATATGAACTAGAAAAGAAATAACAAACAATTTTATGAGGTTAACAAAACATTAATAACATCTTAAATATATAACAACTAACAACCCACCAGTCCAGCAGTAATGAGGCAGCCTAGCAAAAAATTTTCAGATTGTGAAAAAGAGAGAAAACTTAATAAATATATAATAAAGAATGTAATACTATGCTTAATGACAATGATGAAATGATTATAGTAATATGGACAGCATAACAACAACAAGATAGACGGGCCCAGAAGACTTGCACCAACTCATGTAGAACGCCCTCAATCAGCAGCAGCAGCCCTCCTCACCACCGCCAAACTGTCAGAGAAGAAGTCCACGACACCACAGACGTCGTTCCCGGAGCGCATCAGTCTTGGCAGAGGGCAGAAGCGGAGGTAGTTGGTAGCAGCAAAATCGAGCTCAAACAACCTCACTTGCCTCGTACTTCTGGGGAGATGGAAAGTGATTTGTTCAAGTAGGTACGGGCAGTAGATAAGGCTGTTGAGGAGCTTGAAAAGAAAGGCGAGATCGGCAGCTCTTCTCCTCTCCGCCAAGCTCCGGAGATGGTAGGCGGCTGACAGCTCAACAATAGGAACGTCCAAAAAGTTGTATCCGTTTCGGCAGCCAAGGAACCTCACGAAGCGCCGCTGCACCGACTGAAGCTGCTGGATTTGGCCAATATGATATGGAGACCATACAACGGATGCATACTCGAGCAGCTGGCGAACAAGAGCCTTGAACAACATTGTAGAGACGCTGATACTCAATCCATGTCTCGAAGTCCTGATCACCAGTCCAAGTAACCGTGAGGCCCTGGCGCAGATGTTTCTGATGTGCGGGACAAACTCGAAGGATGAGTCGATAAGTACGCCAAGATCCTTGATAGTGCAACATCTTGCGATAGGGATTCCATCCAAGAAGTAAACGGCTTCATGAGGGTGCAGCTTTCTACTGTAGGAAATCAGCTTGGTTTTAGCGGGATTTGCAGACATCTCATTAGCAAGACACCATCCGAAGACGTCGTCGAGGGCACGCTGCAATGTTTGGCAGTCTTGATGAGATTTAACTTCGACGAATAGCTTGATGTCATCAGCAAACAGAAGAAAGGGTACCTTGATAACCTCCTTGATGTCGTTAATGAAGATGGTAAACAGAAGAGGGCCAAGATGAGAACCCTGGGGCACGCCGGAGCTCGCCAGAAATTTTGAAGAAACCTGGGACTGGAAAACAACAGCCAGGCGCCGATGAGAGAGATAGCTTCTGAACCACCTCAACATCGTGCCGACGACTCCATAGCCCTCTAACTTTGCAAGAAGATGGCGGTGACTTATCCTGTCAAAGGCCTTGCTAAAGTCTATGTAAATAGTGTCGACTTGGCTCCTTCGGCTAAGAGCCTCCATCACCCGACATTGAAGGGTGAGAAGATTAGTCACCGTAGACCGACCAGGTGTGAAGCCATGCTGCTCATCTATGATGACACTCTTGAACAAAGGCTGTACAACGTCCAGGACAAGTCCCTCAAATACCTTGCTCAGGACAGATTGTATAACTATGGGCCTGTAGTTGGCCACATCCCTGCAATCACCAGATTTGAAGATAGGGATAACAAATCCATCCTTTAGTGCCGAGGGGAAAATTCCAGTACACAGGCTGAGATTGAATAGATGATGGACTGGAGCAACCAGTTCTAAGTGACAAAACTTGAGCACAGCAGGGGGGATATTATCGGGCCCGCCACCCTTATTAGCGTCCAGTTCCATGAGCTTTTTATCGACCTCTTCAACGGAGACCTTGCACTCAGAAAAGATGAAAGGAGTGAAGAACGAACGTGGTGGCACATCATCGGGGTGCGAAGGCGAGTAGACAGATGAGAAGTAATCAGCAAAGAGCTCACACATCTCAGCAGGACTAGAGACCTCCGTTGACTCGTGTCTAAGGGAACTGGGAACGGACGACGTGCGATTAAGGTTCCTGACGAAACTCCAGAAGACCTTGACGTTGTTGGATATGGTTGAGTTTACATGGCGGATATACCTAGAGCGGCACTCCCCTGCAAGAACCTTACATCGACCACGGACGCTGCAAAAGGCCTGGTAGTCCCCAAGATCCAGAGTGGTTTTATACTTCTTATGGAGGGTCTTCTTCAGGACAACAAGATCTTTAAGTTCCCTGGTGAACCATTTAGGGAAGATGGGTTTGCCCACACGTTTCCAAGGCGAGTGTGACTTAATAATGGAACTCAGCTGATTACTGAAGCTGGAGAACACACCTTCAACATCTTTGCTGTCGCAGTCGATCTGAATGGCGCCACGCTGAAGATCCTGCTTCACCATATCGAGATTACATCTTGCAATATTCCGGATGGGTGCAAGGCGTTCAGGACGAGAGTAGGGAGGACATGATACCGCACCGGAAACAAGAAGGCCCGGGTGGCAGGGCTCAGGGGCGAGAAGTGGTTCGTCTGCAAAAGTAACATTAAAGATTTCCGGAGAACCAAATATAAGGTCGAGCTGAACCCCTCTTCTCTCTTCGTCGTCCTGTCCGCTTAATGGCTGCCATCGACTTAGACTTTACTAAAGAAGTCTGAAAGAAATCATCGCCCACATACTGAAAATAAACTGCTTGAATTCAATTTGATTTGTAATAAGTGAGCCACATCACTTTAATGTGCAGATTAATTCAAGTCACGTGCGAGCTACACGGGAGGACCTGTGTGTAATTGTGATTGAACACATTGAAGGTCTTCTGTGTATAGGCTTGGTGGGAGGACTGTCGTATGATTGTTAAGTCATGGAAAAATTGTCGTGTCGTAATTGTGGCCATAGAGTAATTATATTGCTTACTATGTGCTGTGGCTATGGAGTGCGATATGTATGAGTAGGGTACTGAGTATAGGTGAACCTGTGACCAACGGTCTTTCAGCTTTCGAAATTTTATTTTGCAATTATTACAAAAGTACAATAAGTTATCAAAACTAAAAAGCTACAGAGTCCTCATCGCTGTATTGGGTTCAGATTGGATAGATACCACCGTTATTGTATGTCGAAACATCACCTGTTCCAGATGTAAATCATATTCGTGAGTCCTCAGGTTCTTCCTGGCGTTTGACGGACAAGGTCACCCTCGGGCTTCAGTCAACGACCTCACCAGGAGTCCAGCCTACCTATCAATTATTGTAAGAATCCGCGAAAAACTGGGGGAAGTATAACTGCTGTTGCAAATTGCTGGAGAAAATAAGGACTCATACCCCCGTCGGTATAATTATCACAAAACAGAAAACAAGATTTTGTCCGTTAGCACGGAGAACGCCGTTGTACGGTAACTCCCGAAATGCATGCATTAGGTTTCCTCGTTTAGCTATTTATTTGTTTCAACTTATCATCATAATAACAAGATTTAAAAATTAACAGAATCTGGAAATTTCGTCAAGTTTTACCAGTCCAGAACCAATTTTTTCAAGTATTTAAGAAATTTAGGATCAGTTCCTAAATTTCTTTTAAATTTAAGAACAATTTTCTTAAAAAGAACCAGCTGAAGGACTCATGGATGGATATCACAAAATGGTTGTTTTTTTAACAGAATTCTGACCAAAGAGAGTACGACGGACCCCACAACTCATACGTTGCCCAAAGGATTCTTTATGGCCAGAAATTGGTTGAGCTGAACTGTTGTATCACACGTCACAGAAGTGGGTGGCCGGATGGTTTGGCTGGTGAGAATTGCCTTGCTGGCACAGGCTGAGCTGTTGTATCACACGTCAGGGAGGTGGGTGGCCGTATGGTTGCGCTGGTGAGGATTGCCTTGCAGGATTGCTGGCACGAGCCGAGCTGTTGTATCACATGTCACAATGGTGGGTGGCCGTATGGTTGCGCTGGTGAGGATTGCCTTGCTGGATTGCTCGCACAAGCCGAGCTGTTGTATCACATGTCACAATGGTGGGTGGCCGGATGGTTGCGATGTTGAGGATTGTCTTGCTAGCACGAGCCGAGCTGTTGTATCACATGTCACAATGGTGGGTGGCCGGATGGTTGCGCTGGTGAGGCTTGCCTTGCTAGCACGAGCTGAGCTGTTGTATCACATGTCACAATGGTGGGTGGCCGGATCCTCGATAAACAACAATAAATCCAGCTTATCGGCAATCCCAACACTTTCTACTCGCTTAGCGTGACGCCAGTCTCCTCGTGGACAAACTGTCGAGACTGGCTCTCTGAGGTGGATTCTAAAAGTAAGTATAATAATTGTTGATGTAACTGGAAACTAAGTTCTTTTAGCTGCTTGGGTATTTACTGTCAAATTCTTTGAAGGGGTTGTTGTCATGCAGTTTTAAACAATTCGCAAATAAAAGTGAAATTTGCGTTTCATTTTGACCATACAATTTTCATAACAGTAACATTGAACACTGATTATGACAATATCTTCCATTTTTCCTTTTTTCAAATCATACCTTTGCAATACGACTAATATACTGAGATCTGCAAACGAGATAATTCTCAATCACTGCAAATGCCGTTTTATAGTACACATTGTCACCATCGTTATTATTTGAAGAGGTTGTCGTCGTTTTAACTGCAGCAGTTGCATACGAGTGGAATTATCTTGCTGGAGATACCACGAGTGTTCTAATAGAGACAACCCGGTGCGAATTTCCATCTTGTCATTTACATAATTGAATCTAAACGCGTTTGAAGCCGGAGCCGGTGCAAGTGCAGCGCGGTGTTGCCGAGTCGTGCGTGGCCGGGAACAAGAGAGGCGCCACACCCGTCCCTTGTGGCATCCCACACGAACATCTCCCGACAAATGCACAACTAGTACGCACTCATAACATTAAATTTATGACAACAACACGCTGTTGTCTCATCTTTAGATCAACTTCTACCGGTCGTCCCACGACCGATCATCTGGACCAATGTTTACGTCAGACTTTCATAAGTTAATCGGTAGGATCATCTTGAAGACTAATGCAACATTTTCAAGGTGGTCGACGTCTTCATGCAGATTTTTTAAAATAAGATCACTCGCAGAGCACACTGTGTGTACCGACATCAACGTCAGTCCATCGCAATTATTTCTCAATCGCCTACATTCGTTCTTGTAAACCAGTTTCTCTTTTCAAGGGCAAATGCTTGTTAACTATTTTTTCCAATGTGAATGATTACAAATGACTATATTGAACACAAAACCTCTTTAATTTTTAGCCTACTTTTTAAACAGAGACTTTCTTTAATTAGGTTTCTTTTGAATGGTTTGAAAATTGGAGTAAGGTATGCATATTACAGTATATATAATAAATGTATAATTTACTGGAACACTATCCGATAATTTTAAGGTTGTCTCTTTACGACATAAATGTAGAAACTTATATTTTCGTTATGTAGTCCTTCTTTTTAGTTGAACAACAGGATTATCTATATAGTAAGGTATAGAAATAGATTATTTGACATAGCAACACTGGTTGAAAAACAAAAGATTGAGATGTCTGGGACGCGTTCAAAGAAGAAGGGAAGACGATGTACTGGGAAGAGTATGGACTGGTCAGCCACTCTAGGGAGGAGACCAATGGGAAGACCATGACTCAGGTGAAGGGGACCATGAACCTCAAGACACTGATAGGGGATCTGGAGATGGCAGGAGATAGATGACAGTGGAGGCAAATTCTTGGCGAAACCAAAAATCACTTGGCATTTGTACAGTAAGAATTAGTAACCAAGTAATAGAAATAGATGATCCTTCCTTCCACATTGGTTGAAATGAAATTTGGTTTGTAAGAACTGTTTGTGGTATTCTGTCAAAAAAGAGACCACCGCTTTCGCTTATACACCTGCTAAAGGATTACAATTTAAAAAAACCTTAGATGCCATTAAAAAGTAAAAATAATCACATACCTGTCATGACAGAACGATCCATTAGCGATTCAGAACATTTCTGAGAGCTGGATGTATGTCATCGAATCAAGGTCCTGACATAGGAACGCAGTTCTCATGTCTTAGACATCTGCTTCCAGGAACCTCTCATCAAGGTAGTATATACCATACCACAGAGAAAAAACAAACAGAAGTCGCATCCAATAGTGCGTTAAACTGTATGTCGAGTTAATGTGTTGAGTAGTTATTTCTCCGGTTTGCCATGCGATGGAAGGACCAGAAAATTGTCAGTCCCTCCTCTATTCCTACCAAATCCTCAAGGATAAATATATTTATTTTTTACTTAAGGTATGTGAAGATGTACACTAGTCGAAATCTATTTATAACTGCAACCTAGTCGTTCACTGCGTTCAAAAGAAAGGACCTCTGTTTCTTTCTTCTCTGATACCATACTCTCAAAACGTACTTCAAATCCCTTTGTATCGCCAATTAATTATTGTCCATATATTTCCGTGAATACAAAATTTGATCGGCTGATAATGATTTTACAATTTTAATTTGTCAGCAGAATCGCCTGATGTTGTCGAGCTTTCTACGATGATGATTTGCTTTCTTGTAAAACAATTAAAAAACGAAATGAACAACTAAAATACAAAATTTAAATACATTACCGTATTATTTTTAGGAAAATTCTTAAAAAATAAGTGTTAGCCTTAATTCAAAATTGTTTTAGAAAAATTATAACAATATTTTGAGACGAAACCTCAGACGAGAGATAACTTAACAATCATATTAAATAATTATAGTAAATACTTTCAACTTGGGTTTACCTTATTAAGCCGTTAACGCTCATCTGCCAGTGAAACTTCATTTTTGTTTGGATGCGTTATTATCAAAATGAGACAAACAGTTTTGCAATTAGTCAGTTGTGAAGTCGGTTAAAGCAGAACTGGTCAGCTAAAGGATTTAAGTTCGTTCCTAAACAGAGTGAAAACAAATTTTGAAAAGGATTAGGTGATGACCACCTGCTATTCATTTGTCATTTTACTATTAATTAATGACCTTTTCTAAAATATACGGTCTTAGTTGGTAGCAAACACTGTATTGACTCATGTATCTTATCACGTACATTACATTGGAATCTAATATTCGTCCATCTCTTGATTATCAGCATTTTAACGTTAAAAAAATTAAATAGAAACCAATTGTATGCCGAGAAGTTTTCATAAGCCGTCTTTAGCCTGTTTGATTAGACTTTCAATTTTCGTGTGAGTCGTTTGCTACAAAACATTTCAACTAAGAAACCTTAAA
This sequence comes from Stictocephala bisonia, assembly GCA_035578905.1. Taxonomy (NCBI): domain Eukaryota; kingdom Metazoa; phylum Arthropoda; class Insecta; order Hemiptera; family Membracidae; genus Stictocephala; species Stictocephala bisonia. The sequence continues at coordinate 265,900 of JAQJVL010000787.1, forward strand.
AAATTATTTACAACCACACGAAGTACACAATTAAAAGTCATCACAGTACTCGGGTTACCGAGATATGTAAATAGACCACAGAGATATCGTCTTTGTTGTAAGAAAGTTACTGTAAAACTGTTTCCTGGTGTTTCGCAAGAGATAGCAGTTGTCGGATTTGTCACAGAGCAATCAAGGTGAGATAACAGGTAACGGTGGGTCCGATACTAGCTTCGCTGCACTGCTGTGCAGGTTCTTTGTACATTCACAGAGCAAGCAAGGTGAGACAAGCAGGTAACGGTGGGTCCGATACGAGCTTCTCTGCACTGCTGTGCAGGTTATTTGTACATTCACAGAGCAAGCAAGGTGAGACAAGCAGGTAACGGTGGGTCCGATACGAGCTTGTCTTTAAGAGATCAAGAGTCTTGCCTAAAGCCACTGATAATGGTTGATGGCATTCTTCTTGATGAAACAAACACTGTCAAGTTCCTGGGAATTCACCTAGATAGGGCGTTGACCTGGAGCTGCCACATTGACAGCGTTTGTGCAAAAATTGCCTCTGGTATTTTTGCTTTGAGAAACATTTCAAAATTTTGCACAGTTAAGGTACAGTTAATGGCCTATTTTGGTCTCATTTACCCTCACCTTACCTACGGAGTAAGACTGTGGGGTAGCTGTTCCTTAGACAAACTTCAAAGAGTCTTTCGGCTACAAAAAAGAGCAATACGAATAATTTCCAAATTAAAAGTTAGAGAGTCATGCAAACAGTCCTTCAGGGAATTAGGTTTGCTAACGCTGCCTTGCATTTACATTTTGGAGACTGCACTCTATTGTAGATTCAAATGTAATTTAACACGAGGTAGCGACATCCATCAACACGAAACAAGAAGTAGTCACATTTTTAGAGTGGCTCGGCACCGTACATCGGCCCTGGAACGCAAACCGTCTGTAGCAGGCGTCAAAATTTTAAACATTCTCCCAGATTATATAAAAAGGGAACAAAATTTCAACAAATTCAAGTCTCGATTAAAAGGCTACTTAGTGGCTCTCGCTTGTTATTCTGTGGGTGAATTTATAGCTGACTCCTAATTTGCGGACGGCTCGGGAGAGATCCTTGTATGAATGTTAGTGCTGTAGAAGAGTGTTTGTAGTGAATGAATGCGTTAATCTGTGAACGAATGAACTCCCCCACTAAGCTTTGCTGGAATTGTTACTATAGTTATTTTATCACATCACTTGATGTATCATTAGTTTGTAGGATCATTTTTATTATAATATGACTTTTGCTATACGATATGTACATATTGTCAAAAAGCAATAAAACTATTTCATTTCATTTCATTTCATTCATTTCATTTCATTTCAGCTTCTCTGCACTGCTGTGCAGGTTCTTTGTACATTCACAGAGCAAGCAAGGTGAGCCAAACAGGTAACGGTGGGTCCGATACGAGCTTCTCTGCACTGCTGTGCAGGTTATTTGTACCTTCACAGAGCAAGCAAGGTGAGATAAATAGATAACGGTGGGTCCGATACGAGCTTCGCTGGACTGCTTGGCAGGTTCTTTGTACCTCCACAGAACAAACAAGATGAGATAACGTGTAACGGTGGGTCCGATACGAGCGTCGCTGCACTGCTTGGCAGGTTCTTTGTACCTCCACAGAACAAACAAGATGAGATAACGTGTAACGGTGGGTCCGATACGAGCGTCGCTGCACTGCTTGGCAGGTTCTTTGTACCTCCACAGAACAAACAAGATGAGATAACGGGTAATGGTGGATCCGATACGAGCGTCGCTGCACTGCTTGGCAGGTTCTTTGTACCTCCACAGAACAAACAAGATGAGATGACGTGTAACGGTGGGTCCGATACGAGTGTCGCTGCACTGCTTGGCTGGTTCTTTGTACCAAATGAGAATTCACTAATGAATATTTTATTTGGCAACAACGACGAAACGTGTTAAATGCAGACTTGTTTGTTAAGACATATCATCTTGCAACCCACAAACTTAAACTGTTTTTTCCTACAAACTAAACTTTCAATCATTTCTTCATCTAGATTATTAAAATTCCAAACTAGATTAGTTGCATCTGGTAAGTGCTCTGGAAGGTCCCTCAAGGTCATTTGACGCTGATAATCTAGATAAGAGGACCTAGAACCTGTTCCAGGTAGTAAACGCAATCCCCTTTCTTTACGCAATGTGGCCTAAACACCGGCTCAAACACTGCATTATCATAAAAACCAATCGACCTTGGAAGATAGGCTCGTCGTCTCCTTCGAGCTGGTCTGTCTCTTCGTGCAATAGGGAAGTGATGGGTTTCTAATCGTGTTTTTACTTTGAGTGTTTTTGTGTGTAATTTTTTCACTATGACTCACTTCTTGTTTTATTATGCACATTGAAATTTATTTATCAGACCTTCGATGTGATATATGTACGCAAAGGGATTTAACCTTCATTACGTAAACGTTGTCAAGGACAGTAACTTGCTCATGTGACATTTCACTTATTATTCTATGTTGAAGATGTAACGAAAAGTGTGGTTTTTCTAAACACGGTACATAGTAGAGTGTTGCGCTAGTTCTTAATCAGTTCAAACTACAATTTAATTAGAGTTCAGTTAATATTTTTTAAAACTATAACAAATTGTTGTTTTATTATTGTTAGTCGTAAAGCTCCCAAGGTGGAAGATGATAATTAATGCAGGTCCATTTTTGGAACTTCTTGTCCTTATTATTGCCCACCAGGTTTTCTTATTTTTTGCGAAAATTCAGCTCTTATTAGCTCCATTCTGTTTCACTCTCGGAACTGTTTGTCTGTGGTTTAACTACCCACTTTCAAAATTTATTCTAAAACTGTCTCGTATAAATTTTGTCATTGCTGATCTTGGTGAATTCTGTATCTCCTAACATACGTTTTCCTCCAGTACCAAGAGATGCTAAGTATTTTACAGTCGTTTTTGTGAGTCTATGATCAGGACGCCTCATTATGTTGCCGTACAATTTAAGCCTTATTTTCTTCACCTGTGTCTCTATGTTAAAACAGTTTTTCAACTTTGGACGTTTTCTATAATCTGCATACATTTTCGGACCATCTTGGCTCAAGAATTTTTCTAATTATTTTCCTTTCTTCGTTCTTTAGATTTTCAATGTCTCTTTTCCTTGTTAGTGTCAGTGTCTCGCATATAATATTGTACGTTTGCTTATTGTATTGTTATGTTCAATTTATGTATTTAGAAGATAAGACATTTTTTAATGAAGGTTTCGCAAAAATTCTTGGCCTTTACGAGCTTTTTGTATTCTTTCTTGTTGTGAGTATTTTTCACATTAATATTGTTGTTTTATTGTTATTTAACTATGTTGCATATACCTTGTGTCTTTCAATAAATAAGTATTTGATTAATACATTCATCTCGAGGAACGATTTTTTACGTAGGACACGTTCTCCAAGATGTTTCAAGAATTTCGATCAGTTACTGGACTGTGTAGGAATGTATGTGAGAAACTACGTTGAAATGGTTTCTAGATTACATTGTAAGCAACACGTAACAAATGGCAAGAGACTGTACCACTACATTGCTTTGAATTGCCTTATTGAAATAAGTTTCACTTATCTGTCATCACATTTTAAATATGAGCCTCCTATATAGGACTTGATTTAAATTCTTGGCAGAGGATATGATAGCTGCTATTACTTTGGAAAGGTCGAGTCGCTTGTCTAACTAGATATTTATTTTATTTTTTTAGCTAATTTGGCCGGACAGATTGCGGCCTGCGTATTATATTTAGCGCATATAGAGGTTTCAGTGGATAAGGGTAAACGTTCCACCACGCCACCACCGTAAATCATGGCCGAGACTACTTCCGTCTTCGAGCTCCGGTTTGTGTTCAATTTCCGTAACAGTGTTTAGTGAACCGTACAAGTTTGTTTTGTTGTTTATTTTTTTATTGCAGCCGACTGTCTACCTAGTGTCCATGACAATTTTAAATAGAAAGGCACAGTGGGGGAAGAGTCTTTCTCTATCTCACTTCCACCACTCAGTGCATTTGTATCGCACCGGTGCTTTCAATACATCGCAATCTTAGCGGCCTATCTGTAGTTTGTTTTATTTTATGAAATTTATCGGAATGTAATGTTTACTTTGACTATGTTATATTTTCTTGATGGTATTCATATAAAGTTTTCTTAGTAAAATGACGGGAGCTGCAATTCCTCTTGCAATATAAAGCCTTGCTTTTACCCTACAGATGTTCCCACTGCACTTATTTTATTTATCAGATGGAACTCTACTTGTTAATATTTAACGTCAATTATTTAATGTCAATAAATACTCGTATGCTTCAACGCTTCCCGTGACAAAGGACTATTTCCAGTGTACATAGGTTACCTTCGTTTCGCCCAAGCTATTTCTCAGTTGTCAAAGATAAGTTCTATGTAGACCTAGATTGTTTAAATAGTCCTTTGACGCTTTTGACACTAACACGTTTTGTGAATTTCTTACGAATCCGCCCTCTGCACTAATATCATACTCATGCCACTCAAGCAATCATACAAGACTCAGTCCGTAATACTTGCTTGTTAGAGGCGACCCTTGGAGTGGCTCAGAAAGGTCAGTTACACGCTTGGTCTAGCCAGCTTTCAAGGTTCGTGATTGGCCTTCGGGCCATTAAAGGGCGAGAACCCCGAACTCATTAAACCTAATCTTAGACGAACAGACTGTTTTAGTGGTTTCAATCAACCGTTGCTTCCATTGGAGGGTTCTAGCCCATAAAGATGTGACGGATGGCGTTTTAGAAAAAAACAATCTCGACCGGCTCCAAATCAACTTCATGATTTATTTAGCAAGGGGGTGAAAAGAACTTGGAAGTTGTGAACTGCCAATAAATTTGTTTACAAAAGCTCAGTATCCAAAAACGATGTTCTCGCTCATCACACGAAATCTCTGGAACCACGGAACAAGTTTTGATAACATTTAGAGGAAAGTTAACTTTTATATCATAGAGACTCGCTAAGAAAGGATTTCTCGAACTCCATTCGTAAGGGGTAGAAACGGCCCCTGAAGTTTTCCCATAAGAGTAATGTTGGCATTAATTTAGTAATTGATTTCAAACAACTGTTGAAAAAATATAAACATGGTACTAAAGCTTGTATGATTTGGTTTTCATTGTGAAATGATTCGTTTCTACTAAGTCTGACATGATTGCACTTTGCATCCACCTAAAGTTGACTTATAAGGTTTTCTGGACTATAACACTTTCTTTACAAACCTCTAGACCGGTGGTTCCCAACTTTTTAGTACTAGAGTACCACCTAAGGCTTTTTCACTACACTACTATGAGTTTAGCTGTTTTCGTTATGTGTTTACAACCTGCGAAACATCATATTTTCAACAGCTGTCTATTGTTTACTACCGAAAGGAACATTGTTTACAACCGAAAATTTTCCACAGTCAACAACACCTGTTTTTATTCCGTAGTGTAGTGAAAAGTATCGTTCAAAACTCGAGTGAAAGTGTTTTGTATGTTCTCGACCATTCGAAGTGCTCGACAAGTCTCGCACTTCAAACATATGGTCTCGAACATGCAAAACCCCACTTTCCACTCTTGTTATGACATATACTATTCCGTGGCATGGCGTACCCACAGAGCATAGAATAGAGTAATCATAATGTATTATATTCTGTAGTAGTAGTTGGAGCCGACATCTTGGTGAGGTGGGCACAGCTGATGTAAACTAAAAATGTAACCTAGTTTTGAAATACAACATTTGATAAAATTGAAATAATTCATTTTAAACACCACAGTAAACAAAGTAAAACAACTAGAAGTAGGCAAATGTACAGCAATAAAAATAAATAATAATAATCAAATTAATTGCTTTCAAAATTTTTATCTGTAAAAGGTAAATCCATCCTGTTTATTTTATTGTTATTGTAACCAGCTGCGGTAGCTCAATTGCGTTTGGAAGGTAGGAAGACTAAGGTTCAGAGACAATATTGCACTACAAGTTTTTAATTCAGCTGATGCTCAGCTTCAGTCTATAATTGAGCAGATAGTGAAAGGGGCCGCCATCTTGGTAAGAGTTCCAGCTTCACTTACATTGCCGTGTGTCTACTCAATTTTATTCTCTGTTCTGTGGGCGAACCATCAGTTGTATCTACGAACTCGCTTCGCTCGAAATCTATAATTCAGTCATCATTAATACGCCGATCGTAGATGAATATGAGGTTATAATGAGTGTATATAAACTCATTATAATGAGTGTATATAATGAGTCATTGTTTTTTAACCAAGGTCAACTGATCCTTATTAAGTAAGGATATAATAAGGACAATTTATCAATATCCAAATAACCAGTGCATCCAAGGAACCTACAGCTTTACAGGAATCTGAACCACGTAGAATTTGTCTGATTATCAGCTCACTTATAATAAGCCTAATTATCAGATCACGACTCCCAATACAACTTTCGGAACCTGACTACTACCATGGGCATGGACACCCCAGACTGCTTTAGTAGTGTTCACGCCGATAGCTACCATTGAGCGGACACCATGTCAGATAGAGTATAGAACCTATCGCCTACAGTTTTCCCAAGTAGCTGGGTACAGCACTGCGCCAGGAGTACCGATTTTGATATTATAGTACCTACTGCTGTATTTTCAAATATTGAAACACATTTATCGATCATTTAATAGTTGCACTCATAACGTACTTAGTGTTAGGTTGATACCGAAGACTGCAGAAATTACTTACTGTACTAATCACATTCATACACACGTCATGATGTGACCACATATGGTAAAATGAGATCTATTCTATTTTGCCACAGTCATCAACACCAGATATGGAAGCGCTCATTCCTCGTCTCCGAGAAGCAAGAGGGCACGACATCGCGATTGGCTATCAGCAACCGATGGCCAAGACGTAAGTTCGCGTGATAGCTGGGTGCAGGCTGTGGCGGTCGGGGCCAAGCTGTCTACGTCCATTGTGTATCACAATACCCGCATCAAGGCCAGTTAGGTCCATCGTATGTGTGAAGGAGGACTTGGACCGTCTCCCATCGTAGTTATCGTAGGTCGTCAACCTTAGAGCTAGGGATACCGACATCACAAACCAAAAGTCGATCTAACAATAATGTTGAAAGAAAATATCGATATATAGATTACCCGATATATCGATTTGTAAACGATTTATCTGTATAAAAATGTGCACTAACTATTATGGCATGACTAAAAATACACTCATGTTTTGCTGTCACTCTTAATAATATCCTACTGAATGTAAAAATTTAATATATTTGTATATTTGAAAAAAGGTTGTGGTCTGTGGGGTTGAAAGAAAACAATTAAAAATAAGAATTATTGTACATTTAAGTATTATGTTAATTATAAAAGAATAATGTAGCATCATTCGTATAGGATCACCACCCGTTCCACCCACTGGTCTACAATGAACTACATTTTAGTGCGTTAACTTGACGTAAAAACCGAAATAAATTTACTTCATTATTTAAATATGTGTTTTGTACCCGAAAGAGATAATTTAAATGTGTTTGTTTTTTCGAATCTAGATGATTTTGAGGAGAGAAAATAACGTCAATATTTAGTGATATGTAATATCGGGCCAAAATATAGATATGGCCGATATTATCGAATGAAAATATCGATACTAATATATTGATGTATCGAAACATATTTATCGATATTTCCAATGTATCAATATATCGTTGCCATCCCTGCTTAGGGCATGTGTAAACTATAGTAGATCAAAGTAAATAATTTACCATCCCTCGTTAATACTTTGAAACAAAACATATCCAGTTTAAGAGAGCAAATGATTACTACTACCATACACAATATAAATAAAACTTTCCACTCATATGGGTCCCTTGAAGGTGGTTTTAATTTTTGGTGAAATTAGCTTCTGTTAGATTTTCACAAGTAGCGACATAGGTCTCTCTCTCTCTCTCTCTCTCTCTCTCTCTCTCTCTCTCTCTCTCTCTCTCTCTCTCTCTCTCTCTCTCTCTCTCTCTCTCTCTCTCTCTCTCTCTCTCTCTCTCTCTCTCTCTCTCTCTCTCTCTCTCTCTCTCTCTCTCTCTCTCTCTCTCTCTCTCTCTCTCTCTCTCTCTCTCTCTCTCTCTCTCTCTCTCTCTCTCTCTCTCTCTCTCTCTCTCTCTCTCTCTCTCTCTCTCTCTCTCTCTCTCTCTCTCTCTCTCTCTCTCTCTCTCTCTCTCTCTCTCTCTCTCTCTCTCTCTCTCTCTCTCTCTCTCTCTCTCTCTCTCTCTCTCTCTCTCTCTCTCTCTCTCTCTCTCTCTCTCTCTCTCTCTCTCTCTCTCTCTCTCTCTCTCTCTCTCTCTCTCTCTCTCTCTCTCTCTCTCTCTCTCTCTCTCTCTCTCTCTCTCTCTCTCTCTCTCTCTCTCTCTCTCTCTCTCTCTCTCTCTCTCTCTCTCTCTCTCTCTCTCTCTCTCTCTCTCTCTCTCTCTCTCTCTCTCTCTCTCTCTCTCTCTCTCTCTCTCTCTCTCTCTCTCTCTCTCTCTCTCTCTCTCTCTCTCTCTCTCTCTCTCTCTCTCTCTCTCTCTCTCTCTCTCTCTCTCTCTCTCTCTCTCTCTCTCTCTCTCTCTCTCTCTCTCTCTCTCTCTCTCTCTCTCTCTCTCTCTCTCTCTCTCTCTCTCTCTCTCTCTCTCTCTCTCTCTCTCTCTCTCTCTCTCTCTCTCTCTCTCTCTCTCTCTCTCTCTCTCTCTCTCTCTCTCTCTCTCTCTCTCTCTCTCTCTCTCTCTCTCTCTCTCTCTCTCTCTCTCTCTCTCTCTCTCTCTCTCTCTCTCTCTCTCTCTCTCTCTCTCTCTCTCTCTCTCTCTCTCTCTCTCTCTCCTCTCTCTCTCTCTCTCTCTCTCTCTCTCTCTCTCTCTCTCTCTCTCTCTCTCTCTCTCTCTCTCTCTCTCTCTCTCTCTCTCTCTCTCTCTCTCTCTCTCTCTCTCTCCCTCTCTCTCTCTCCCTCTCTCCCTCTCTCCCTCTCTCCCTCTCTCCCTCTCTCCCTCTCTCCCTCTCTCCCTCTCTCCCTCTCTCCCTCTCTCCCTCTCTCCCTCTCCCTCTCCCTCTCCCTCTCCCTCTCCCTCTCCCTCTCCCTCTCCCTCTCCCTCTCCCTCTCCCTCTCCCTCTCCCTCTCCCTCTCCCTCTCCCTCTCCCTCTCCCTCTCCCTCTCCCTCTCCCTCTCCCTCTCCCTCTCCCTCTCCCTCTCCCTCTCCCTCTCCCTCTCCCTCTCCCTCTCCCTCTCTCTCTCTCTCTCTCTCTCTCTCTCTCTCCCTCTCCCTCTCCCTCTCCCTCTCCCTCTCCCTCTCCCTCTCTCTCTCCCTCCCTCTCTCTCTCCCTCCCTCCCTCCCTCTCTCTCTCTCTCTCTCTCCCTCTCCCTCCCTCCCTCCCTCCCTCCCTCCCTCCCTCCCTCCCTCCCCCCCTCCCTCCCTCCCCCCCTCTCCCCCTCCCCCCCCACAGCACATGTTGAGGTAACTAATAACGAAGTCCGAGCGCTTATTTTAAACTAATCGCCGTTAGATAGCAGAAGGACTGCTGAAAATACATTACCCTCGGCATTCTGTTTCTATTCAAGCCTTGATAAAAAAAATTAAGTTCATTTACTTAAGTTTGAGTAACAGCCATTTTTCAAAGCGTGGATTGATATTAGAAGTTTATTACGAAATTCAACAATTAATTTGATAAAATTATCGGAAAAATCATATGATTAACGAATATACTCCTTATCAAAACATATAATATATAGAAGGTATGTATGAAAATTAACACCTACCATAGCAAATATTTGGTCCTTAGCAATATATCAATCCGCTATTTGGAGCAATAAATACGGTACTTGTAATATAAGATGTACTTGTACACTTAATAGTATCTGTTAGTTAAATTAGCTCTAAATTATGGTGGGAAGTTTTATGTGTCCTCTATATTTGTTTTTATTTAATAATATTTCAATTTTGATGTTTTAAAAAGCTATTATAATTTTAAAAATTTGTTATTTCACGTTTTTCCATATTATGAAATAGGTTCTTGTGATACTATAACATATTATTTTACTAAAGGTAAAAGAGAAGCCGTTTCTTAAACGAATCAAATTATTAACTAAAAATCAATTAATAAGTAAAAATTAACCAGTGCGAGATCAATAATTACTTTATTTATAATCTCCTTTGTTCAGCGTCCTACTAGGACTTTGGACAGCACGTATTGAAAAATGATTGTACAGAAAACAAATGAGGCAAAGTTCTAAAGTGATGCTTTATCAGTTTCCAATGCAATCAGGGCGAGAATTATCTCTGGCAACCATAAATTCTCAGTATTGATGACATTTTGTCTTTTGTTACTTTCAGCACTTTTTCTGGCGGTGTTGTTTCATACGTTGTTTTCCTGATTATATGACCTTGATAAGACACGAACATATATGACCTTGATAAGACATGAACATATATGACCTTGATAAGACACGAACATAAATGACCTTGATAAGACACGAACATAAATGACCTTGATAAGACACGAACATATATGACCTTGATAAGACACGAACATATATGACCTTGATAAGACACGAACATAAATGACCTTGATAAGACACGAACATAAATGACCTTGATAAGACACGAACATATATGACCTTGATAAGACACGAACATATATGACCTTGATAAGACACGAACATATATGCTTTCTGTTACATCAATGTAACTTTGTTGTTGATGATACTCTTGAGGACGCGCCTGTACTATTCCAATTACTCACAAAAACAGTCCGGACAAGTAGCCCATGTAGGATTGTTGTCCGCCCCCTTATGTGGTTTGAAAAGGTTACGGCAAACCATAACCTATTTGGACTCTTTGTCCATGAATTTACCTACTCAAGTAGTTCTTTAAACAGAAATCCAACCTAAGACGCCATCTTGCTCAGATAATCGAAATAAAAAACCTTATTATTCTAACTAATTTTGGCGTCACTCACGCCCACTGAAAAAATAACATTCTCACTGCCTTCTGCAGCAATATAATCACGTACAAACATAACACTATTTGTATTATTACTCTTTTAATCTGCAGTTCTTCTTCATTCACACTTAAAATCCTTTTTATCATGTTGGGGTATATCAATGAAAGATTTTGTTTAGGCATTGTTCCGATCAAATGATTGCACATATTTAAAAAAATACGTGTTATAGAGCTATTAGTAAATAATTCTGAGAAAATACATGATGTAGGTTTTTTTATTAAATCACGTAAGCTCATAATTCCTCACTTAGATTAATAAATAATAATAATATATTTACACAATGAGTTAAGGGGTAAGTTTCATGATACATTTTTAGTTCCATGAACGTTTGCATCCTGGAAGGGTCCATTGCACTTTTGTCCAATGCATGATGTTGTTACTACAGTTTTTCTCTGGTCATTAAGCAATATGAATAGAATGTTAGCTGCTCAAATTTCGTCCATTAAGGAAATTGTTGAAAATCAAACTGACCTATATAGTCGAAATGCGTCCTCTCGGATATTGTAAAAACCACACCTGGTTTACAGCTCAGTTAGCGAGGTCCTGGCCGGGGTTTTGCAACCGCAGACAGTCGTGACATGTCCGCCGAGACTCCATCATTGTTTATTCAACAATAGCTCTCAATTTGCGATCTCTTTGTCTAAATGTCAGGGTGTTTCGCCACCACTACCCCTGCGTCCTCCGCCTTGTTTCCCTGGGTCACCATCAGTGACGCAAGAGCCATCCGGCGCATGCTGAGAACAGAAAATATGATGTAGACAATGGAATTGTTGATGCTATGAGTAATAATTAGGTCTTATTGATTGATGAAATTGATTTCATCACATCATTGCAAGTTGACACAAGTCATTGCTCCGTGATCTGACGTAGCAAAGCTTATCTACTCAAGCTCCTGCAGTGGCGTAGGAAATTTGTTTATCTACTCAAGCTGTTGCTCCTGCAGTGGTGTAGCAAAGCTGTTTATCTACTCAAGCTATTGCTCCTGCAGTGGTGTAGCAAAGCTGTTTATCTACTCAAGCTATTGCTCCTGCAGTGGTGTAGCAAAGCTGTTTATCTACTCAAGCTATTGCTCCTGCATTGGTGTAGCAAAGCTGTTTATCTACTCAAGCTGTTGCTCCTGCATTGGTGTAGCAAAGCTGTTTATCTACTCAAGCTGTTGCTCCTGCTCAGGCGTAGCAAAGCTGTTTATGTAATCAAGCTGTTGCTACGTGCTCTGGCGAAGCAAAGCTGTTTATCTACTCAAGCTGTTGCTCCTGCAGTGGTGTAGCAAAGCTGTTTATGTACTCAAGCTGTTGCTCCTGCTCAGGCGTAACAAAGCTGTTTATGTAATCAAGCTGTTGCTACGTGCTCTGGCGAAGCAAAGCTGTTTATGTACTCAAGCTGTTGCTACGTGCTCTGGCGAAGCAAAGCTGTTTATCTACTCAAGCTATTGCTCCTGCAGTGGTGTAGCAAAGCTGTTTATCTACTCAAGCTATTGCTACTGCAGTGGTGTAGCAAAGCTGTTTATGTACTCAAGCTGTTGCTCCTGCTCAGGCGTAACAAAGCTGTTTATGTACTCAAGCTGTTGCTACCTGCTCTGGCGAAGCAAAGCTGTTTATCTATTCAAGCTATTGCTCTGTACTGTGGCCTAGCACAATTGTCGTATATTATCAAGCTGTCGTAGCAGATCTGTTATTCTAATCAAGTTGTTGCTCCGTAATGTTGCGTAGCAAATCTGACTTATCTTATTAACTAGTTTGCCCCCACGTTATTAAGTATTATCTCATTGTACCCACGCACGGTAATATTTTGTCAGTCAACCGGTTGCCGTGATACACTCATATTATTACTATTATAAAAGTGAATAGCAAATTCTATGTAAAACATAATTTACAAACAAAGTCAATCATTCTTCAGCTATTTTATTTTTCTTTATTTAATAAGTATGCTGGAAGATTTTCGTAATATTTAGGCTGCTACAAAATTCGATTTGGTTTTGATTAGCTTGAAATTAAAAATTTAAATAAAATAGTTTAAGCTAAAGAAACTTAAAACATCCAATTGGTGGATTTCCCCCCTAACTTCAGGACAAATACTATAGTAAATATGTAATATCTTCAATTTCTCATGACATGACTTTTTTACGTATTTACATAAGTCCAAATGGCTTTCTAATGTTACCGAGATAACTCGTGAGTTAATATTTTAGACCTGTTAGAACCTTTCCTAAGGATTTATTTTCCGTCCCTGCTTGTCGGCCCGTGGGACCGGAGATCAAGGCAGAATAGAAAAAGCTGAGGGCGTTGAACAATGAATGGCCTTCTCCCCGTCCACACACGTGCGCCGCCCGCTGCCTGATCACACTCCTCCGTCCTGCCGTCCAGCCTAGGGATGGCAAATATTTTCAACATATCGATATATCGAATAATCGACATATCTCAAACCAAATATCAATCTAACGATAACATCGAAAGAAAATATCGATTTATCAAAACACATTTATCGATATTTCCGATATATCGTTGCCATCCTTAGTCCTCAGTTTTCTGTAAATACCGTCGATTTCTCTAATCGGTTATTTTTGGGGGATAAATTAAAAACCAATGCACAACTCGCACCCATAACTGTACAAGGTATACTCCTCTGCCATTCATAGAGCAGTCTTCTTTGAAAGTACAGAGATAAAAAAAAACAGAGGTCGCATCCAATAGTGCGCTATATGTGTGACGAGTAGTTACTTCTCCACTTTGCCATGCGGATGTCGGAGCCCAGCCCCTTGTCAGTCCCTCCCTTATCCTCAATGTTAAACGTACTAATAATTACTAAGATTAGTTGTAATCTATTTACGACTGCCACTTAACCCTCAACAAGAAAGCGACGTTTGTTTATTTTTATCTGTTTTGAAAGTAAACGTCACTACATTGGCAAAATATTGTTAAATCTTTCAAACGAAATTTCTTATTAAAATATTGCCCAAAGATGTTACTCCTTGGACACTTCAATAAACTGTAGGCCTTCAGTAGTATCCCAACTGCCTTAATTTTTCCTTTAACCTACCCTAATGGCAATGAAGATTTAAAATAGCACCTGATTTGGTAGTCTGCGTGGTGCAAAAGGATTATTTCAGATTTTCGTTATAGAGAATAGTGGGTCACTGTTTAACAATTGGTCGGTATCGTAGTTGGTTGAAGCCCAACTAGATATGCTGAAGGTTCTTAGTGCGATCCCAATCAGAGTCATAACCAATTTTGAGAGAATGAGCTGATAACCGCCGGCTGTTCATTAGTCATTAGGTTATTAATTAATGTCATTTTCTAAGTAATGGTTGTTCTTTGTAACATTAACTTCGCTCGCTCATCTACACTCACCAATCTCTTTCGAAATATACAATAAACTGTTTATTGAACATCAACATCTTAATAATAAACAGAGAAGAACCAAACAAGGTAATTTTTGAACGTACTTATCAAGAGAATTTCGTCTTGAATGGAAGAAAGGACATTTTTCATCTTCTCTACAAGGGATTGAAAAATGCTCGTGGTGGGTTTTCGTCTTGTAAAGACAACAGCCAGCGATCAGTCCGACCAGTCCTGGTATGTCCTTCGACCGATAAATTATCAAGGAGCACACATTCCTGGCCAGACCTAACCTTCTCAACACATCGTCTCTTGTAGTACACGACTGATCCTATCTGGGAACCATAAACTCTGAACATGATGTGTCTTGGCATTGCACCAATGAGTTGTTTTCCACCAATGAAGCTGTTCAACCGACCTCACTTATCTCCGAAGCCTTGACATTAGTATCGAACCATAAATCACTCGTGACTCAATTAAACAACACTGAAATCAAAATATGTACTTCGTCAATTTGATCAATCGATTTCCGTTTTAATTAGCCCGTACTAATTGGCCAGTTACGAATTTAATTTAGTAATTTAGCACAGCTCGTGTCCTAGGCTCGGATCGATTCCATTCATGGCCAAATGGATCATATTGATGGATGACCCCAGATATTCAGCTGTCATTGGGGTGTTAATAAATTACACCTACGGAAAATAGGCCATGGTACACAGAGAAAATAAACAAGGTCGCTTTCTTATGGCCGCAGCTAACGTCAGTGCTTATGTTACAACGAATTCACGTCTTTATACATATGTAGTAATAATTGTTGCGTTTATCCTTGAGGATTTGGGGGGGGGGGGGATAAAAGGAGGGATTGACAGGGTGCTGGCTCTGCCCAATCCCTGGAGAAATAACTATCACACACACTGACTTGAAGGAAAAGACGCTTTTGAAAAGACAATTTCTCGAACTAGCTCTGCAAGAAACTGAATTTGTCCTACTGAGAAAACTCTGGATCTTACAAAACGCGTCAATTTATAAAGTACCAATCGAGTATTTTAGGATGTCTACATTTGTCTACCGAGTTAATCGTGGTAGTTAGTTTTATCTGAAACAGTTCAGCTACCCGAGACGTGCGCAGCGTGCCAACCGGTAAGGCCATAGTCTGATATTTCGTCAGGTTTTATGTAAATATCCCTGTTGAGTATTCTAATGAGAGCTTGTGATTTCAGGTGCAGCCGCTAGGATGAGCCAGTGAGCCGCCTTCCTCCTCGACCGACCAGGTACGTCCCATCTCTCATCTTCACCACAACTGGTCTTTACGCCTTCCCCAAATCCCTCTAATCCTAATTGATACTGTTTGGAAGTCTGTGGGCTCAGCCCGTCAAACGGTCTTTCTTGGCACAGAATTGTGTCGAATTAAATTTAAATGTTTGTGTTTCATATAATGATGCAGTATGTAAAAACAAACATAAGCTCCGTCTTCAACGTACGATAATGGAGATGGGAATAACATAATTCTTCTAATTTAGTGTAATTCTCTTCTACTTTTAAACAGTGATTGCGGAAAGGTAGTAAAGTAGGCCTAAATGAAAATAAAACTTATTTTTTAACTTGTGAAAAGTGGTTTACAAATTTGTTACTATTAATAAGTATTGTCAAGAAAATCCCTTGTATTTACTTTCCAGATTAAATAAAATACACCAGCATTTATATTTTCTTGCTATCACAGAGAAGACATAAACAGAGGTCCTGTCAAATATTGTGCTGAATGCGTGTCGAGTAGTTTTTTCTCCAGTTACCATGTGATCCCGTTATCCCCCAAAATTCTTAAGGATGAACGGAGTAATTGTTACTTAGGTGTTTAAAGACGTGCATTACATGTAGGCCTAGTCTATTGTAATTTCCAACGAGGCGTTGTCTGCGGCCATAAGAAAGCGATATTTTTTGTTTTCTCTGGGTTACTAACTACAGACCAATAGTAGTTTTACCAATTATTTCAAAATTTGCTTAAACCCTCCGTAGTCAGCCTCCACAAATTTTATTAGGAATACTAGACTCCAGATACTAAATCCATTACTAAACACAAATAACAAGACTTTTTTACACTTTCTGTGATATACATTCAAAATCCGTTGACTTAAGTCGGAACTGTTACTATTATTGGCGGTCATAAACGCCGACACTCATTGAAGTTTTAGTATGTTCCGAGCGATAATTTGATAATTAGTCACGTCATTGTTCCCTGTCGGCAGCGGTGGCGCAGTGCTGTAATCCAGCTACTGTATTTGGGGACAAAATGCTGTAGAGATTGTAGAAGATGGGTTCTTTACTCGGCCCTCACTAGAGAAGTCTGGAGTGTCCGTGTTGGTTGGTAGTCAACGTCCGGATATTGTATAGGGAAGAGAACTGAGTATCATGATTGTCAAGTTAGTTGAAAATCAGACCAATACTACGTGGTTCGGATTCCACTTAAGGCTGTAGGTCTTAGTTGCTCTGGCTATTGGACTATAAATAAATGGCTCTTTCTAAGGAACAGCAAACCTTAGTAACAATGACTGGTTCTTCTGCACTCATCTCATATTCGCGCATATTTATACGATCTACATCTTATTGATGAATAATAATTAAAGAAAGTATTCAGAACGATATAATAATATGTGCTAGAGCAGTCAAAAGAACCTGAAGAGCGACACATTATCTATATTACTTTAGTACATAACTTATGTAGATATACTATTGGTAACTCATAGTATTTACATAGGCATCAATTTGAGTCTAGTTTACAGCGCGGTTCAACGTTTGATCGTTGAATTATCAGGAAATATGATTCATTCTTCTTCAAGTGCCATTACTGCTTGCTCCAGTCCTAGACAGACAAATGGTACAGCTCTCTGTATTACATCAGCTCGCACTACGCTGACGACCAATCAGTGGTAATCAAAGGCACAAACTGGTTGTCGGAACCGGATACACGTAAGGTCTCAGTAGCTACAACACGTTGAGACACCATGGCCTGTAATCAAGTATCAGTCACTGCTTTATGATTTGGCTTTCCCGTCAGCTAGAGACGCTCTTCAGGATATGTGAAGCGTTACATATCTCACGTCGATATGTAACAGATAGTATATTAAAATATATGTAATTAAAATAAATGGTTCCAAAGAATTGGCGCAAACGTTCCCCCATATTAAACACTAAACAAATCAAAACTTTGAAAATTACCAGTTTGATTCCCAAATATGTTTTTTTTCCCATAACTAAAAAATAGTCAAGTTATAGACATGCGGTTTTTACTAAAATATTTTAAATTGTAATTCACATATTTTCTGAAAATTTAATAAAAATCGTTAGAGCCGTTTTTGAGAAAATTCCATTTTTGTATGTTTTTGCCTGTAAAAATAAAAAAAAAATCAAATTTAAAAAGTTAATAAAAATGATCGGAGATATTGGCTAAATACACCTACATACCAAATTTGGCATAAAAATTTATCCATCCGTTTGGTCTCCAGCGAACTGCACAAACACACAGACAGACACACATACGGACAGACTTAAAAGATTTTTTTGAAAAAAACACTTTTTGGTTCAGGGGACCCTAAAATGGATTTTTAGACAAACTTGTAATTTTTTTATGATCACAATACTTTCTCTATGTTTACGCATATGGGAGAGAGTAGAACCATGTATTTTCATCACAAAATCTACCGAATCACTAAACAGATTTTGATGAAATTTTAGTAGGAAGCGTACCTTCTATCATAAGAAAGGATTTCTCGAAATTTCTAGGATCAGAAACAGTCCTTGAATGTTTAATTTTTTCTACAGGAGGAACATTGGTATGAATGAGTTCATTTAATTATTTATTTCGAACAGCTGATACGAAAAACATAAACATAACACAAAAACTTGGTGAATTTGGTTTCCATTGAAAAAAATGCTATACGGTAGGTCATTTCTACAAACTCTGACATGATTGCACTAATTTGCATAATTATAAAGTAGACTTATAGGGTTTTATAGACAATTTATTTATTAAAACTATCTTAAGAATAAATAAATAAATTATCTAGGAGAACGGCAACTGAGTAAGCTTTTACATTGATGTGATGGTTTAGAGAGAACCACGGAGAGAAAGGTAAGCAAGCGTAGAGAACCACCCAGTACCGAAGCAAGGACTTTCAGCTAGTAGTGTATAAAATCGTTCGAAATTGGTACCGCTTGTAAGTGTTACAAGAACGTCATTATAATGGATAAGGTAACAAAGAACATTCGGTATTAAAGGTAAGGTCTGTAATAAGGCTTTAGGCAGTGGTAGACAAATAAGATATATCATAACCTTTTCAAAAAATATCTGTTGGGACTTTAATAATTTAAAATGTTTTGTTTCAAGGCATAAATGCAACTCGGAAAATAGTTTCATTAATTTTCATTGTTTTTCCATCAACATATGTTATATTTAATTTTTATTTAAAGCCGATTGAATGTGATTCGCCAGAACCTTTAAAAGTGACCATGTTTAATTAGCTTATTGACTTAGTGCCAATCTTATTTTCTCATCTAATCAAGAAGCGAAATTATTAATATATTTTTTATTTGAGTGCGTCAATTTTCTTTAACATATACAACATACACCTGCTAATAAAGAGACGACAAAACGGCCTTTGACTTTGAAGTAAAAAAACAACTAACAATCTATGTCTAGATATAATGTATATCTTCAACAAGTGTGAAGCGACAGCTTTGATTAGATCTGACAAAAAGTGCGACAGTTCGACACGCGCCATTGCCGCACGTGTGTGGCGCAACGCGCTCACGCGAGCACACGCGCCACGCAGTCTCTCATCAATTATAGATCTAATGGGCTGTAGTTGTTAACAATCCTGTGTTACGGTTTGTTCGGGAAGAATCCTGTTGTTTATTACCTTAACACCTCTGTGGCAGTCTAGTTTAGCAGTTTTTTTGTTGCCAATTTATAGTAATATTAAGCTTATGGAAAACGATTGGCCAAATTTATGGCTATTATTATTTACCGTATTTAATTATTTAGATTTGGGATGCCGACACAGTTTGTACATATTTTAAAGCAAATATGAATGGTTTCGTTAGTGAAGGATGAGCATGTATGACCTGTGTGGTCTTGTTACTAACTAAGGTCGACTGAGCTCAGAAAGGATAATTTGCAATAGCCAGGTTAACTATGGGACACACAGCATTTACGTGGAATACGAACCATTTAGTGTTGGCCATTTATTTTCGGCTAATCTACAAGTCTGATACTCATTTTTCTTCCCTAAATATAATCCGGACCCTGACTATCACCCAACACGGACACCCAAGACTTCTCTATTAGTGCCCACGTAGATGGCAACCATTGAGTGGACGTCATGTGCTAATTCACTGCGCCACTAGTGCTTATAATTACTTATTACTTTCAAAATTATTATCAAGACACTAGTGAGGAAAATGTTGTAAATGGCTAAAAAGTAAATAAATAAATCATGTATTACTTTATAGTATTTAAATATTTATTTTCTTTAAGATTCAATGTATTAATCAAGACTACGACAGTTTGTGGTTAAGACTTTCCCTCTCTGGAATAATATTCCCTCGGTCTGATAATGAATTAATCCAGACCGCAAACCAAGGGTCAGCGTTTCTAGCGGAATAGAGATTTTGTAATTACAATGTTTGAGTTCCGACCTTTGGCCCCGCTTTGGGATTTGATTTAAGATGAGTTATGTGATTTGGAGTCTCTCGTTCGCTATTGTGGTGTTTGTCCGTCCTTCCGCATTACTCGATCATATCTTGTCGGTTCATTCGCAGCTTTCTTCCTCCGAAGTGTGAGATTTCTATTCAGGTTTCCGTTGCCTTTCACGCATGTTTTTTATTCGTTAAAAAAAAAATAAGCATTAAAAATATTAACTCTGAATATATTTAAAACTCGTTTGAAACGATTTTTGTTGTCAAAATCATTTTATTCAGTTGATGAGTTTATGACTAACCGCTGGGCAAATTAAAAATTAATTGTAATAAAGTTCAAAACTGAGATTGTGGACTGTATCTGAGCGTCTTGGCGAGGCCGTAGGCCAAGCTTACTTCACGAGCGTAGCGAGTATTAATTAGCGTACGTACTCGTATTAGCCACGGCGAATACGGACTTCGAATAAGTGTGATGGTGGATGTGAGTGAATGCAGCCAAGTTACAATACTACTGTACGTTTAGGGGTGGGTGGGTGATCTTCTCTAAGGAATAGGGGTAAGGCCGACTATTCCTTAGAAAGTGTCATTATTCAATAGCCCAATGACAAATGAAGAGCCAGTGGTTATCTCCTGATCCTTTTCTTCAACATTTTTTATGACGCTGAAAATCAATTGTAGATAATAAACCTCCATCCATTCAAAATTCTTCGTTCGTATAACTAAAAATCGTTATTTATATTGTTATATATATACATACAACTTTTTCGTCATTAATTTACTAAACCTACCATATTTTATAAAACTTCTTTTATATTCTTAAACGATTTTTTTAAATTTAATATTTGTTGATGTCTGAAACCAAGTAGGCGAAAGGCGTCACGCAAATAAAATACTTATAGATATTTAGAAAATTTGTTAACCATTTCAACTCGTATACATAGTATTATTACAAAATTTAACTGATTGTGCACGATGCTCTTATTCACAAGTAAAAATGTAACGATTTTTTTGAACCCCAGATCCAAAACTTGATCTCCCTAAAAGTTAATGTACAACCCAAATTAATAACCCTAGGAACACCCCTGATTTATACTTAACAAAATTATGTGCATAATTTTGTTTTAAGCAGTTTTAACAGTTTTAAGCAACTTTGATTTAATTAGTTGTATTTCTTTGTAAATTTTAGTATTGTTTGATGTGACCCATGCCAATGCTTGTAAAGTTTAAAGGCAATAAAGAAATTTTGATTTGATACATTTTTGCAGTTTTATTGTATAGATTTTTACTCCAATATTTTATGTTGTGTTTGTATAAAATGATTGCTACGTTAAAGATTTTTGGATTATTAATAAAACAGCAGTTTGCACATAAACAAGGCAGAGCAGTTGTGAGGCAAAAGCTTTTTAAAGTTTAAATGGATCGGGGCGACGAAGTGTGAATGCGGTGCATTACAGCATGTGGCCCCTAATAATAATCCACAGCTACGTAGCGGGAGTACTGGCACCAGGAATACCAGCGGGCTGGGAGGTCCACACATCTCGTTGTTATAGTCGGGGACAACTTGGGCAGACAAGGACAATTAAAATATCAGGAGAGTAGTCACCAAGAATATCAGCGGGCTGGGAGGTCCACACTGCTCGTTGTTATAGTCGGGGACAACGTAGGCAGTCAATGGACAAGTAAAGTATCAGGAGAGTAGTCACCAAGAATACCAGCAGACTGGGAGGTCCACACATATCGTTGTTATAGTCGGGGACAACTTGGACAGACAAGGACAATTAAAATATCAGGAGAGTAGTCACCAAGAATATCAGCGGGCTGGGAGGTCCACACTGCTCGTTGTTATAGTCGGGGACAACGTAGGCAGTCAATGGACAAGTAAAGTATCAGGAGAGTAGTCACCAGGAATACCAGCAGGAATAATAGCAGGTCCACACATCTCGTTGTTATAGTCGGGGACAACTTGGGCAGACAAGGACAATTAAAATATCAGGAGAGTAGTCACCAAGAATACCGGCGGGCTGGGAGGTCCACACTGCTCGTTGTTATAGTCGGGGACAACGTACGCAGTCAGTGGACAAGTAAAGTATCAGGAGAGTAGTCACCAAGAATACCAGCGGGCTGGGAGGTCCGCACTGCTCGTTGTTATAGTCGGGTACAATTTAGAAGATCAATGGACAACTAAAATATCATGAGTAGTGGTACCAGGAATACCAGCGGGCTGGGAGGTCCACACATCTCGTTGTTATAGTCGGGGACAACTTGGGCAGACAATGGACATTTAAAGTATCAGAAGAGTAGTCACCAAGAATACCAGCAGACTGGGAGGTCCACACATATCGTTGTTATAGTCGGGGACAACTTGGGCAGACAAGGACAATTAAAATATCAGGAGAGTAGTCACCAAGAATACCAGCGGGCTGGGAGGTCCACACTGCTCGTTGTTATAGTCGGGGACAACGTAGGCAGTCAATGGACAAGTAAAGTATCAGGAGAGTAGTCACCAGGAATAATAGCAGGTCCACACATCTCGTTGTTATAGTCGGGGACAACTTGGGCAGACAAGGACAACTAAAATATCAGGAGAGTAGTCACTAAGAATATCAGCGGGCTGGGAGGTCCACACTGCTCGTTGTTATAGTCGGGGACAACGTACGCAGTCAGTGGACAAGTAAAGTATCAGGAGAGTAGTCACCAAGAATACCAGCGGGCTGGGAGGTCCGCACTGCTCGTTGTTATAGTCGGGTACAATTTAGACGATCAATGGACAACTAAAATATCATGAGTAGTGGTACCACCAGGAATACCAGCGGGCTGGGAGGTCCACACATCTCGTTGTTATAGCTGGAGACAACTTAGACAATCAATTGACAAGTTAAAAGTATCTGGCGGACTGGCATTAGGAATATCTCAGTGGTCTGGAATGTCTGATAGTTGTTGATTCATGGATCATGTTATATTAAAAACACTTGTAGAAAAAAATTAATTCAATGAAAAATAAATCCGCCTTGCGTGGTAACTGCAAAGTGTATCTTCCAAGAAGTTTTATACAAGCACAGTCAAACAATCTTCAAAAGTCCCGTATCTTAGTTTAAGAGAATTGTTTACACAACAGACTATCGAGAAAACGCTTCAGTATTTGTAAGAGTATTTGCCTCACTTATAACCTCTGAAGGTCGTAGCCATTATCAACTTTGTTATCACTGAGATACCTTGAACACTCACAAGGTATCGGCCGATCCCAATGTTTGCTGTTGGAATTATCCAATTGCTGTAAGCAACCCAACAAGTCAACACACGTGACAAGTTCTTCTATTCAGGACCGACAAGGTCTTAAGGCTACACCTTGTAGACGAGTACTCATCATGTGTTATTTACTGAAGATGCTATCTTAGGAAAGAGACGAATATTTGACTTGATATATTATAGAGTTAGGCTATACGTAGAATTTGTAAAGGAAATAACTGAACAATAAAATTTGTACCAAAATATCCTTTGAAATGTATTTTAATTGTTCTAGAAACGGACAACTCTGTTCCAGATTTAAAATATAACTCAAAAGTTTGTACTATCGCATCATTCACGTTCTCATTTACTTAGTTAATGGAATGAAAATTTACTTAGAAAACATTTGAATAACGATATTCTGCAGTTTTTGCTATTTTAGCTATCTTGAGGAATTTGACTATCTAAATTACCGCATTCCTTAGTTTTGCTCATCGTATCAAGTAAACACGGAATTGTTAGAAATACTTGCTTCTGTATGTGATAGCATAGCTACATTCAATTGTTTAGCTAGTTCTCAGAAAACTGTTGTTTGTGAACAAACCACAGTACGTGATGGTATAAATATACCTTTTATGATTGGCCATCTGCAAGTGACTAGGTCATCTTACAACTGGCGGATTCTTCTTACAGCAGGTAACAGGAATGCTGAACGTATTGGCTAAATAAATGATTGGTAAAGGAGTTTGACAAACTTATCTTAATAATATATATATCCAAAAACCATATACTCACTCGCCACGAAATCTCCGGAACCACTGAGAATATGTTGATGACATTTGGGGGACATTTTGCGTTAATTCACTACCACTACCTTGGTTAGGTTATATTAGATTTAGTTATGTTGTGTTAGGTTTAGTTATGTTAGGTTAGGTCTAAGTTATGGTTATGGTAGTTAATAAACGGAAAATATCTAGCTTTTGTATCTTAGAGACCTATTAAGAAAGGCTTGATGGAAATTCCATACCCAAGAGCTAGAAACAGCCGCTCAAATTTTCCCTTTTCCCACAAGAGTAAAATTTGGGTGAGTCTAATTTAATGTACTACTTCAAACACGTGATACAAATACTCCTACATCACCCAAATCTTGGCTAATTTGAGTTTCATTGTGAAAAGTTTCAGGTAATTTCTACTAACTCTGACATGATTGCACTACTTTTTATCTCCCTACAGTAAACTTATATGGTTTACTAGACTGTAATACTTTGTTATCTATTAGAACGTCAGCAGGCTAAGTTGTTATATTGATGTGGTGTTTTAGAGAGAACCACGGAGGGAAGGGTAAGCAAGCGCGAAGAACCACCCCGTTGCGAACCAAGGGCTGTCGGCTAGTTCAGTATAATATCTGGGGTTTCTTCTTTATGTATATAGTTATTACGTAGGGACCTCCCTATTAAGCTAACCTGCCTAAGGAAAGCTAAGTTTCAATTACGGTTGGTATTTGGTAGGGTCAGTCATTGTTGAAACTGCAAGGCGTGAAACTAAATGTATGAAGCTGATTTTCACATTTTTACAAAAATTAAAGCCAAAGTGAATTATGTTCACGTTCACATTTGTGTATCACGATATTAACGATTTGCAGTTAATTGAATGAAGAATACATACAACTTTAATTGCATATTTTATCAGTTGTGCAAGCAGTGATAAATTATACTTTGTACATGCACTTATGTTTCGCAGCAGTTGCAGTCGATCTAGAAATAGGTTCGATATGCAAATTTAACTGCAGTGGAATGCAATTTGAATATCGTATTTGCACTTTTTCAGTGAGATTATACATACATTTATTTATTGTGTGTCAATTACTTCGTTGCTAATTGTATGCTGTTAAGTTTACAAACATGTTGAAAGTAACAGAAAAACATATATTAATAGGCTACATAACTTTATTAATCTGTGAAAGTTGTGGCTCTCCGTTACGATTTGTGCCAAGCAGTTATAGTTTTTTGAACCAGTTAATCATGTGTTGGTCTTAATTAGCTTCTAATTAAGGCTTAGAAAGTGTTTTCATTGGGCTAAACAGGAATTTAAAACTAAAAATAAATTTGCACGCTATAAAATCAACCTTTAAAGGTCATGCTTTGCTAGAAATCAGGTCGTTTTCGAATGATATTATTCTTAGTAATTTTAATTCAAAACTCATTCTTGTCCATGCGGTTACGTATTTGGTAGTTAAAAAAATTGTTTCTCGAAATGTAGGACCACACGTGAATTGCACAAATAATTCTTGTTGACACGTTAAATCAATTTAATAAACTAGCACATAATTTTAAGTATCGGTGAGTATGACAAATGTATTTTCATAGTTGTTTGAACTTAAATGAAGAGATGAAATCGGTCGATAATTAGAAACATTATTTTGGATATCGTTATTTCAGAGGTATATACAATTTGACAGTCTTGTTATGGCTACGTGTGAGATGTGGTACAGATGGTCAGTGTCTGTGCTGACTGGAGTTGTCCCTTCCTACTCCCCTTCCCCTCCACCCACAGACAAAATAGTCGCGGGTCCGTAGGTCAGTGTAGTTGCAGTAGCATAAACGACTCCCACCTCGCACCTTTGTTGTACACGTGTGCAGACTAGGCCGGCCCTCCAAGCCACATTATGCCACATTGTATTTTTCTTGTGCCTTTTATTTCGTTCCAAGATTTTCGTTCCTCTTTCAACAAATTTATGATTTTTCGACTGATTAAGCTAAATTAATATACGACCCTTGCTGAACTCAGATTGTCTTTAACGTTTTACGATGCTTTGTAAATAAACATTTGTTTCAGTGACCATTTTGAAGGATACAATATTTATATACGAGTAGTAGACTATTAAATAAGTGCGTATTGTTATCACAAGTATAGGCTACAGTACTCACCCTACTATTACAAATCTAGCAAAAGTCGTGAGTCCAGCTTTCATGTTTCCAAATGATTTATCCTTTCAACTGTTTTTAAACACCATATACTGCCGTTTGTTTCGACACTTCAATAACATATCAAAGAGAAAAGTGAAAAGTGATAGCAACATCTGAAGACTAAAATCCCCAGTAAGGCGTGCCAGATATTAACTCGTTGAATTAAGAAATTTGTACTTGATTGTTTGATGAAATTAACGTTCAGGCTTTTATTTATAAATTATGGCATTTTCGGAAAGTTTAACTAACCTTTTTTAAAAATTAATTTGACTACTTGTTAATATACTTGTAAGATAAACAGGATTCTACATATACAAGTAATTCACGTAGATTACAATAATCGTAGATAATTCGTATTGCTAATAACAGAATAGGTCCTAAAATGGATCCTTGAGGAACTCCAGATTTGACAACGAAACGAATTCTACAAATTGACTTCCATATAATAATATTATATGTAACTAAGCAAAATATCGTCAAGTACAGTTTATTTATTAGTTTACTAATTTTTTAGTGGATGAAAAGCTGTCCCTAAGAATCTGTCATATTTAAATGTTCATAATTCTATTAGATGGTTGATAGTGTTAATTTAATTTGCGCAAGTGTGTGTTTGTTGTCAGAATGGCGTGACGTTTGTTTATAAGAGTCGTGACGTCATACAAAAACCCGAAAGTCGATAAGATAGCAATCGACTTACCCGATCGATCAATCGGTTAAGGTTTGCCAATTCACGGCTATTGTGATGAGTGACTCATCATATTCGCATCTTCTGGATGGGTTTTCACGACTAATGCACGCCTAATTGACAGCATTTCAGGAAATAATGAGACATAAATCCTAACGCTTCTTATTGATCGGCCCAATCACTTGCTTATGTATCGTTTAGTTTTATTTTATCAAAAGGTATGTATTTTGAAGTAAATATGAAATGTTTTGTCACTGCATTATATTCCTTGACAAACAAATTGTTTTCTTATACATATTATCACTATAGGATAAGTAGGTAAACTCATTATCACTATGTCAGTTTTTTTGTAACTAGATATAACTTATAATTCAATCTGAATACAAACAAGACACTGTTTAAGAAACATCGTACGACCTTAATAATACGAAATTTTAATTTTCTTAAGAATTGCGTCGGAAATATTCGGTATACTCTAATTATTTCTTAATAATAATACTCTAAAGGCACAAATTGTTGCACAATAATTGTCAAGAGAAAAATAAGTACTGTATTATGAAATTATAATTTTCTGGTGTAATGAAATCAATATACTCTGCTATCAAAGCATACAACTGGGTAGAACTTCCAATCACGAAAATCTGTAGGAATAATTACTACTTTTATCCTTGATGAGTGGAGGGGGGGGGGGGTTGTAAAGGCCCTCCTGCCATCAAATGGTGAACTGTAGAACTAACTACTCGACACACATTCAGCTCACAATTGGATGTGCCCTCTGTTTCTTTCTTCTCTATGGTTCTACTCTTTTCACCCTGTATTTATGTAACGGAGTGTTTCTTTCCAGGCAATGATGGGTGCCAGAGCCGTGGGCCTGGCGGTGGCCATGTTGTGCGTGGTGGCGTCGTCCCACACCTTGGATACGATCGACTCCAGGTTCATATCTTATGAAGGTACGTACAGTTCATTACTCTAGGTTGATCGCTTCTTTTTTCTGTACAATAAAGAGGATAAGGAATTTTGTTTTTTCTCATGTACAAAATTACTTGTTTAATTCCTTTGTTTAAATGCATTTTAGTGAAAATTCTATAGCATGAGGTTTACATAATTTTTTACATTTTGTTACTTTAATAAGTTATTACTGCGCTTACTGTAGCAAATGTTGCATGATATATTTTTAAAGTTCCACTTTGACTAGGTGACGTGACTAATATAGTCTCGTGTTACGAAATATAAAATTAATATACATTATTCTTATATACAAAAATGTCTATGGGTATAGGAATTCTGAAATGTTTGTAACCATATAACCTAGATATGCTTAGGTTTATTTTAAAGGAAATTTTATTGAATGATGAGTGTAGAAGATCAGTGTAGTCTGGTTGCTGTTTGAGATAGACTGATCCTTAGGAGGTTATTTTGATGAGAGATTCAATTCATTTTGGAATACGTACTAGTAATATCCATACAAATCCATCACAATTCTATTGTGTTATATATTTTCTGTTGGGCGAATGAGGATATAAAAACAAACTGATCAAAATAATTACAGACCCATATCCTTGGCGACCTGTTTTTTAAAAGCCAATATTAAAAGCCGTTGCCCACTTGTTCCAGCCTTCACCTCTTTATCCTTTTGATCCTACAAGGACGATCAGAGCCCACACAATCCTCAAGGCCCAGCTATATAAGGACCTCTCGGCAAATGGCCAGATGCCACTTGAAATGCACTTCTCAGGTCACCGAATCCATCTTGATGAATAATTTATCTCTAGGCAAGGTTTAGTTTTTATTTTTAGAGACTTACTGTGATTTTTTTAATGTTATGATTTCAAAATTTTCAATTTGTGGTTCCCGTAATTTAAGGTAAATACGTTATACTCACTAAATCAGTAATAGAAGGGGTTAATGTAAAAGTTGATTACGATAGGTTAGGTATGCCACCACTGCTGGTTTAGGAAAAAACACTAGCGCTCCACTACGGAGTTGAAAACAGCTGATAATCATAGAAACAATATTTAGCATTGGATGAGGAATATATCACTGTGTATGTTAAAAAAAACTTAATCACGTAGATATAGTGATAGGTTCCATCAAGAGTCAAGACGTCTCACGTTGTGTGAATGACTTGTGGAACAAGGACCAATGATCGGTTACGTCGTTTGTCGTGTGAATGTCGTGAAGCTCTTGTACGTAAGGTCAACGGAAGATTACGACTTCTCAAGTTGTGTGAATATCAAAGGGCTTGTGTACGAAGAATCAATGAAAGTTTACATCGTGAATCACTGAACGGTTACATCGTGAATCAGTGAACGGTTACATCGTGAATCAGTGAACGGTTACATCGTGAATCAGTGAACGGTTACATCGTCAATCAGTGAACGGTTACATCGTGAATCAGTGAACGGTTACATCGTGAATCAGTGAACGGTTACATAGTGAATCAATGAACGGTTACATCGTGAATCAATTAACGGTTACATCGTCTGTCTTGTGAAAGTAATATATGTTCGTGTACGTATAAATAAAGGTCTATAATTCTTAGGATTGGGTAATTTGTTTTTTGTGTGAGCCTCAAGAGATTTAATCTACGTAGAGAGTTACTGAAAATTCATATAGAACGCCTCAGTGGCCGTTATATATAGATTACAGCTAAGTTAGGTATTTATAAATCTGTAAATAGTTAGACAGATATACAAATGTAAATTTGGAGGGAATAAGGGAGGGACTGACAAGGTGCTGGGGCCCTTCGACATACTGCACACGCACTGTTGGATGCGACCTCTGTTTATTTCTTCTCCGTAGTCAATAATCATTCGCATTATGTTCAAGTACGTACGATTAGAGGAGATTGATGTTCCAATTTCTTCGAAACGTTTTAATTTTATTATTTTCTTCACCTATTAAATTGGCAAAAACGAGTCGTGTGTCTCTAACGAGACGTATTTCCAAAGGGAATTTTCAGTTTCAAGGTCTTTGACTTGTGAATTACAACATGTGTTTTTTCATTAGCCATTAATATGCCCGCTTAGTACACAATAAGCCAGTGTATCCGAGTGGGTTATCAGGCGTGCAGCCCCGTGATAACGACTGATAACGTGTCTGTAGAGCAAGGACGCGTGAAGTTGTACACGTATGACCGAGATACACACGTCAATTGAAGTATTAATTAAATGAGAAAGACGCGATTGTGTCGATCAATTGACTTCTTGATAGGCGTGAGCTCTCTATATAGAGGCCAATACGAAATTGATTTTACGTTTGACAGTCGATTTAATAAAGCGAGATAATTTATAACAAATAGGTTTAGTGAAATAAGTCCGCGAACTAAAGATTCGTCTAGTTATAGCTTTTAACCGTAAAACTTAATTCCTGTCAGGGTTTTTATGTTTCTAATTGAATTTCTGCATTATTATTAGTTGGATGTGAATTACTTAAAAGCGCATATTAATCTATTAATTTTGATATAAGTTAATGAATTTAATAATTATTTTTATAATGTAAAAGGGCCCAATTATACAAATGGCATATATATATAATTCACATAATTGACAAAATAACAATAAACATTGCTAAGATTTTATCGTTTAGAGTAATGTTTCAGCATCACATTTAATACGTTTACATTAAATTTATCTGCAAACTAGCAAATCATGTACACCCATTGAAAAGAATTTGTTATTTTCATGTGACATGTTACTGTAGAAAAAAGAGCTGTAATCCAGCTACTTGGGGACAAAGTGATTGGGAGATTGTAGGTGATAGGTTGGATGCTCGGTCCTCTTAATACCGACATGGCATCCGCTTAATGATTGCTATCGGCGTGGACACTACTAGAGAAGTCTGGGGTGTCCATGTTGGGTGGTAATCATTGTGCGGATGTTGTGTGGGGGAGATAACTGAGTATCAGGCTTGTCAATTAGCTGAAAATCAGACCAGCACTATGTGGTTAGTAATAAATAAATTGCCCTTTCTGAGGAACAGTTGACCTCAGTTAGTAACCAGACTACACTCATCCACACTCATATAATCATTCATATTCGCCTTAAAATACCAACAACGTTGAGTCGGCGTCTCATATGTAAGAATGTAAGAACTTCTGCTGTACGTATAATTTTTATTGAGACATTGTGTGAGGTTTAATATTTTACTTTTATCAAAAGCTTACAATTACAATTTACCATACTGTTTGGAGCATGACAATTGTGTAAGTCAAGGCTGTTCTCTTAAGGGTTGATAAGAGGACTGTCAACTATTTTTGCCTATTGGTGGGTGGGAGTCTTTCAACGATATTCTGTTGTGGGTGACTGGGAAGCTGTCAACGATGTTCTGTTGTGGGTGGTCGGGAAGCTGTCAACGTTTTATCTATTGTGGGTGGGTAGGAGGTCCGTCAACGATATTCTTTTGTTTTGGGCGGTTAGGAGTCATATTTTAGTATTGCTCTAGTTCTCACTACAGCTGACATGGTTTTGCTGGTTTTTTTAAAGAGAAAGATTAATCTAAATTGTTTCCTAAATAATGTGACTGCTCAATATGTTTCAGCTCAACACCATCGAAACATATTTAGATAGTCTAATGCTAAAATGAAAGCATGCTTCTTCTTTTTTAGTGCAGCTAAAGATAATGATGTCAATATTCATTCCTTGTATTTTATACGTCCAACGTTAAGCTACTAAATAACAAAACGGCTTAAAATCCTTCTCAACGGAGTATCCGATAGCAACAAATCACAATAGTAAGTCAAGTTTGAATCTTTGTGATAACATCTTATCATTTGCTTTATTAGTTGTTGTGTAAGTGCGCTAGTAAATGTAGTTGGAAAGTCAGATCTATTGTCCAGATTGGGTTAATTACATTTGTCTTTGTATTTCCTTATTTACAGCCAAGCCAGTCTACTTAATACGCCAGACCCATTGGGCTGAGTTGCCCATTGGTCATCCAGATGTTATAAAAACATTTGAAGTTGTTCATGTTATTTTGTCGTACCTTTTATAAAACCGAACTTTTTGTGCACTTTTTTTAACAAAACTGAAACATTTTGCCGATTCTAATCTGAACGAAAAGGACTTTGGTCACTTCCGCTAATTTAGATGACCCAAAAAAAACTTGAATGTGATTTTTCGTAGTTGTAATATATATATATATATATATATATATATATATATATATATATATATATATATATATCAGCGTTAACCAAGAAAATGCTAAGAGTTGTTTACCGTCTAAATGTACAATAAACGTAAGTAATGACTAATATTATATATTTTTTAAATATATAAAATCCCCTGTATTTTTATTTGTAATTTAAAGATTAGTTTTTTAGCAATAATTTAAATTGATCATTTAACAGTAACTAAACAAACACCACTTCAAAAGAACTAATAATTTTGGAATTACAAAAAAAAAAAAAAAAACACAACAAAAAAATCTACTATCTTAAGCTTGATTTTGATTTAATAAAACCATTAGAAATTAGTTGAGTAGGTATTTACTCGTGGAAGAAAGAAATATGGGTGTCGAGAAGTTTATTCCTCCCGTTTGCCGTGCGGATGACAGCGCCAACCCGTCGTCAGTCCCACCCTTTTCCTACCCCACATCCTCAAGGATAAACGTAGTAATTATTACTACAGATGTATAAAGTTGGAGGCTACATTAGTTTTAGTCTATTTATAATTGTCACTGTAACGTTCGTTATAAGAACGTTCTTTTAACGTGTGTTATAAGAAAGTGAATCTATGTTTCCTTTTTCACTGTGGTTTTTACATTCAAACGGTTGGATTTATTCCAATTCGCACACGCGCACATATATATCAGCTATGATTATTTGCTAAGATTTATCAGTCATTGGTATCCGTTGTAGATTTACTAGTTCCAGGAATTAGCTGTATCAGCCGAACCAGGAAGTGTACTGTGTATCTTTTTTTTCTCTCTTAATAAAATGTTGTGCAAAACAAAGTATCCTCTGTCCAAATCCAATAGTGTAAAAACAATAGTATATTTCATAACAAGAGTGGAAAGTGGGGTTTTGCATGTTCGAGACCATATGTTTGAAGTACGAGACTGGTCGAGCACTTCGAATGGTCGAGAACATACAAAACACTTTCACTCGAGTTTTGAACGATACTTTTCACTACACTACGGAATAAAAACAGGTGTTGTTGACTGTGGAAAATGTTCGGTTGTAAACAATGTTATTTTCGGTAGTAAACAATAGACAGCTGTTGAAAATATGATGTTTCGCAGGTTGTAAACACATAACGAAAACAGCTAAACTCATAGTAGTGTAGTGAAAAACATGTTGCCTTTGAAATATTTATTCATTTATAACGTGTTAATGTTATATTATATAAAAGTTGATAAATTCTTTGAAATTCATTTTCGTAAAGGCAAAGGCTGTGAATTTCCAAAAATTGTATACATCCAAAGCCGTATATATCTTGTATATATCTTTTAATTGTATATATGCCCTAACAATTGGTTATCAGGCCTAAATATTGATAGTACTTTTATTTGACATTCATCACTAAAGTTAATCTTTTTATTGTTTACCATTTTGTAGTTTGAAAACAGTAAGACATATGATTCAACAGAAATTTGACAAGACATTGGTTTGGTGAACATTTTTGTAGGATGAGTGGGTGGGTAACCGTTGGTCAGTCTGTCTGTAGGGTGGGTAGGTAAGTGGATCACATCTGTTGTGTTCAAATGGTGGGTGTACATGGATAAAATCAACCAACCTAACGGCACCCCAATAACATCTTAATCTGAAACCTTGGACTCTCAAAGTAACAATCAAATTTGTTGGTCTCAGCGAACACGTGGCTCCGAGATTATTCGGACATTTCTTACCGATCAAATGGTGCGAAACAAGATCATAACGGCGGTCCGACACCCGCTATGTCTGTCACCGAACTGGTTATTCTCGGTCCGACTGAAACGGGTGGTACGTGCCTGGCATTTTTATCAGTCTGCAAACCTACCCGGTAAGTACTTGTAACTTATATAGTAATTAGTTGAGATAGGAGTGGACGTTGCAGCTACAATATTGTAGTATTTCAAGGAGCGAGGACTTGGTGGATGTGTAACTTAACCTGTAACTCACTTTTACCCGTTTTCAGGGGTTGGTAGGCCTGTTATGGGGAGTGTGTTGAGGGTGGAGAAAGTTATTTTAAGTCAAACACTTGTGTATTATACGGAGAAGAAAGAAACAAGGGTCGCATCCAATAGTGCGCTGAATGTGTCGAGTCTGCCATGCGAATGACAGGGCCAGCACCTTGTCAGTCCCTCAACGATAAACGTAGTAATTATTCCTACAAATGTATAAGTATATTAGTTGTAATCTATATATTACTTCCACTGACGCATTCACCGAGGTGGTTATAAGAAAGTAACCTCTTTTTATTTGTTCTCTGTTCCAAGAATCACGTGCGCCGGGTGGTTGGGTGACATACCACACTCTTGTGTCAAATCAGTGTTGCTGCTTTTCCACATCAGGTGATAAACAAATCACCCATTTTAGCTTTTCTCTATTGACTTCCAATCATTTGGTTCTTTTTTCTCCTAATACCTTTTTTTAATTGTTTGTACAGGATAACACAGAAAAAGAAACAGAGGTCGCTTTCTTATGGCCGCGGTGAAAGCCTCAGTGGTAGTTATACATAGATTACAACCACATACTTGTAGTAATAATTACTACTTTTATCCTTGAGGATTAGGGATGAGTAAAGGAGGGAGCGTGACTTGCTATCGCATGGCAAAGTGGATAATTAACTACACTCAACACTCAGCGCACTTTTGGTTGCAACCTCTGTTTCCTTCTTCTCTGTGGTTGGAAGATACAAACAAATTTACAATCATGATTAATGCAATGCCAATAAATAACTTTCCTACAGCTAATTTACTTCTCTACAATGAAGAACAATGATTGACGTATCCTTATTGTTTGTGTTTCACTGTGCAACCTCAACTTGCATACTTTTATGTAATATCATCCCCCCTTCTTCCATTAACCGTACACTTTGTGTATTCCATACAAAAATAATCCCACCCCTAAGCTATGTAATGAAAAGCCCTCAATGGCTTCGCGGCATGTACAGAGTTGCACTTACCACATCGTAGAGATATTAAACACATGAATACACTAGGATCACTACAAAAACCTCCTGAGAAGTAACTGGTCCTGTTTGTTGTTCGCTGTTGTGATCTATATAAAAAAGTAATTGTATGTTTTGAATTACTCTTAGGGGATAAACCTGCTTTTCTTGCTTTTCAAAACTTACCCCTTACCCTTCCACCTTGCATCCGTACAAGAGCAGAGAACTTTCTTCTCAACTGGTTGACACGACCAAGGACGGAATGTATGCTCTGAACTGGCCCAAACCACTCACCACCATCACTCTCTCACTTTACAGACCCTCCCATTCAATTACTCTACATTTCCACCTGCTTGTTTGTTTTCTTTCCGGCCATGTCCACGTTCCCAACAACGTTGATCTCCTAATTAAAAACAAAATTCCACTCTGTTATTTGTTTAACTGGCTTGTAGTTTGAACTGGCCTGAGATATTGGGCTATTGTTTTCATTTTGCCTTTATTTGTTTTCTTTTCGTGTAGCTTTCAACTCGTAGCGGTGTTATTTTTGAAGCACAACCCATAATTGTAACAGAGTTCAAATTTGCATTCGGGTTCATTCCTTTTGACCATTATTGCGGTTCTAGTAGCACCATAATTTGAAACTTGAAAATAAATAATTAGAGAAACTTGAAACTAGTAAACCTAAAGCAGTTACTTGAGTTAATGTAAAAGAACACACACACGCGCGCGCACACACACGTATCATTGTACGGTGGTTGTACGTCGGTTGTACGGTGATTGTACGTCGGTCACGCGCGCGCACACATACACGCACGCACGCACGCACCCACGCACGCACCCACGCGCACGCACGCACGCACGCACACACACACACACACACACACACACACACACACACACACACACACACACACACACACACACACACACACACACACACACGCACACACGCACACGCACACGCACACGCACACGCACACGCACACGCACACACACACGCACACACGCACACGCGCACACGCACACACACGTACAGTGGTATTGACCCACATGCCCACCCATACACGTACAGTTTATTCTCACCTGTTTCTCTAGTTGTATTCTCTCCTGTTTGTTCATTATGCACATTGTTCAGCCCTAAGTTTGTTGTACATCATCTCATCTCTGGAGCGATACCATGACTATTCTCTCCTGTTTGTTCATTATGCACATTGTTCAGCCCTAAGTTTGTTGTACATCATCTCATCTCTGGAGCGATACCATGACTATTCTCTTCTGTTTGTTCATCATGCACATTGTTCAGCCCTAAGTTTGTTGTACATCATCTCATATCTGGAGCGATACCATTACTATTCTCTTCTGTTTGTTCATCATGCACATTGTTCAGCCCTAAGTTTGTTGTACATCATCTCATATCTGGAGCGATATCATGACTATTCTCTTCTGTTTGTTCATCATGCACATTGTTCAGCCCTAAGTTTGTTGTACATCATCTCATATCTGGAGCGATACCATTACTATTCTCTTCTGTTTGTTCATCATGCACATTGTTCAGCCCTAGGTTTGTTGTACATCATCTCATATCTGGAGCGATACCATGACTATTCTCTTCTGTTTGTTCATCATGCACATTGTTCAGCCCTAAGTTTGTTGTACATCATCTCATATCTGGAGCGATACCATGACTATTCTCTTCTGTTTGTTCATCATGCACATTGTTCAGCCCTAAGTTTGTTGTACATCATCTCATATCTGGAGCGATACCATGACTATTCTCTTCTGTTTGTTCATCATGCATATTGTTCAGCCCTAAGTTTGTTGTACATCATCTCATAGACTATCTGGAGCGATACCATGACTATTCTCTTCTGTTTGTTCATTATGCACATTGTTCAGCCCTAAGTTTGTTGTACATCATCTCATATCTGGAGCGATACCATGACTATTCTCTTCTGTTTGTTCATTATGCACATTGTTCAGCCCTAAGTTTGTTGTACATCATCTCATCTCTGGAGCAATATCATGACTATTCTCTTTTGTTTGTTCATTATGCACATTGTTCAGCCCTAAGTTTGTTGTACATCATCTTATCTCAGGAGCAATATCATGACTATTCTCTTCTGTTTGTTCATTATGCACATTGTTCAGCCCTAAGTTTGTTGTACATCATCTCATATCTGGAGCGATACCATGACTATTCTCTCCTGTTTGTTCATTATGCACATTGTTCAGCCCTAAGTTTGTTGTACATCATCTCATATCTGGAGCGATACCATGACTATTCTCTTCTGTTTGTTCATTATGCACATTGTTCAGCCCTAAGTTTGTTGTACATCATCTCATATCTGGAGCGATACCATGACTATTCTCTTCTGTTTGTTCATCATGCATATTGTTCAGCCCTAAGTTTGTTGTACATCATCTCATCTCTGGAGCGATATCATGACTATTCTCTCCTGTTTGTTCATTATGCACATTGTTCAGCCCTAAGTTTGTTGTACATCATCTCATCTCAGGAGCGATATCATGACTATTCTCTCCTGTTTGTTCATTGTGCACATTGTTCAGCCCTAAGTTAGTTGTACATCATCTCATCTCTGGAGCGATACCATGACTATTCTCTCCTGTTTGTTCATTATGCATATTGTTCAGTCCTAAGTTTGTTGTACATCATCTCATCTCTGAAGCGATACCATGACTATTCTCTCCTGTTTGTTCATTGTGCACATTGTTCAGTCCTAAGTTTGTTGTACATCATTTCATCTCAGGAGCGGCATCATGACATTTTTAACGTGATATTAACTTGTATTAAAAAAAAAACGCCTTACTTCATGGGGATAACTATACGAGCATATGAACTTGTAACAACTTCTGTCGGCTTTATTACGATAACCCACCCATACATGTACGGTGGCATTGGTAAGTACGGTTGCTAAAACAAATACGATTCTGTTGAAATACACGTCTAAATATCACAAAGGGATTTACTTTGCTGTAATGCTTAAATTACATGAACTTGTTTTTTTATGACATTCGCTTGTTTGTTATTCATTTATCACAACATATAATATGCCAGTTTAATGTAAATTTATGAATAATTCGCCGTTCCAAAATCCTTTTTTGCCATTTATAATAAATTTATTCCTTTATGCTTTATTATCTGTCAGAAAAATGTTCAAATTTGTTTCGTTTAATTTAGTACTATTCTGTTGCAAGCTCATTTGTGCATTATTTTTGTACTCGGTGATTGCACATTCCTTGCCGCAACTGATCGTGGAACGCGCAATTATAGCCTCCCAGCCTTCCGTAAGCCACGCTACCTTGCTTTATGAGGTCACAGAGTGTTGTGACCTATACCACACATGTTTTATGGGTCTCCCCGACGAGTGGAATACGAGCTTATCGTTCGACCGGCGACTAATGGACGTCAGGCTGCAGTCTGTAATAGAGTTCACTATCTCGAGATAAAACTTGTTTGATTTCAACTTAGCCACCGACATGATTCAGAACACGCACAAGTTGTGTCGTGCGTTTATTGCAATGGCAATGTACATTGTTTTACCCTTGACTATACAAATAAATAGACAGCTCAAGCCAATGAATTTTCTGTAGACGCGCGCATGTGCTGCTATCTATTGTAATTTGTTTCAACTAAGCGCTAAAACGACTATTTGGCGTACTATTAGCTCATCTGGCTACTATTAGCGTTTGCTGGAGAGAGTCAGAGAGAGGGATACTGCGGGCGCTATCTGTGATAACCGAACATGAACTAATCTCACTGAACAGAATACCCAGCTTCAAGGGGTATTCAATATGAGCGTTATTTTGTGTTGAGGGACCCAGTTTTGTGTTATTAGTAGATACCTACACCTAACTCCAAATATAGGGATGAAGAGAGATAGAGAGG
This sequence comes from Stictocephala bisonia, assembly GCA_035578905.1. NCBI lineage: Eukaryota > Metazoa > Arthropoda > Insecta > Hemiptera > Membracidae > Stictocephala > Stictocephala bisonia. Next base: position 304,820 of record JAQJVL010000787.1, read on the forward strand.
TAGACCGCTGGCGCTGCGGTGAAACACCTAACTCCAGAGATAGGGATGAAGGGAGATAGAGAGAGGTAGACCGTTGGCGCTGCGGTGAAACACCTAACTCCAGAGATAGGGATGAAGGGAGATAGAGAGAGGTAGACCGTTGGCGCTGCGGTGAAACACCTAACCAATATACTTACTTAACAGGAAAAAAAGCTTTACGGGGCCCATAAGAGTGGGTAGTCCTCTTCTTTCTATAGTCATTAAACACTATGTAATTGGCGAGTTAAGTTTAAGGCAGGCGACAGTTTTAAAATATTCCGCGCTTGAATTTTGTTTCAGCAGGGAACAAAATGCTGGTTGATTCAACGCCGGTGTCAAACACATTCACTATGTATTCGAATATATATCGATTTTAGATTGCATTTACATACATACTACAATCTTTCTTGCATTGATTTATTTATTAACAAATCTTTCCAGTGATCTTTTGTATTGCAAACTTTTCTTTGAATTAATATTCAGTGTAGTTTTTTTAACAATATCGTCAAGTTTGTTACCCTCTGAGGTATCCTTCACCTTTCCTTCTCTCGTACCTCCAATACCTCTCCAGGAACTCTTTTCAGAAGTTGGAACCATGAGATGAACAATCTATCGAAATTAATTAACCAGATTCCTTTTTTCGCATCTACTCAAAGAGAGGTCCTATGGTTCATCATCTTATCCATCATCTTTCAAATCATGAGACGGATTAAAACACCCATAACTCCATTGAATGCAAGGTTAGTATTGGACTGGTTGCAGTTTTAATACAAGTAAAATCACTCTTAAATTGAAACAAAATTAAACAGAGAATCACACCAAGAACGTCTGGAGTTCTGTCTGGACTAAAAAACATAAGCAAAATTTGAACGGATAATTTGGCAATCTTGACCATACACACCACAAGCACAAACAAACTTCTCCGTACCCACATATTACAGTAAGCCTTTCAGGTTGGCTGCACTTACACATTAGATCTTATCACACTCTGTGTCTCTCATTATTCTCTCCCCATCTCTCTCTTATCATATCTATCCCTTAATTGTCACGCTCTTTCTGAACACTTTTCTATCAGACTTTTTCTTTTATAAGCCTCTCTTTTATCACTCTCTTTCTCCAATCAGTCCCTCTCTTATCACTCTTCGCCTCTCATCACTCTCTCTTATCACTTTCTTTCGCTTAACAATGCCATTAATTTGGTCAACAACGAAGACAACATTTGTTACTGAACACTTAGTTATCTTTACAATTTATTTTCACTGCGTAGTCTCTATACAATTGATACAGTAGCAATGAAAATAAAATAAGGGGAGCTAATAAATGGCAATTGTGAAATAAGACTTCTAGTTACAGTAATTTGTTTTCCATGAAATGCCCTCATCAAACGTAATTTAGTTGAGCCTCCATCATCTTCACAGAAAGGAGAGAATTGTTCTAATTTCACCTTATCCAGTCCGTTCGCATCCAGTACACGGCCAATGATTGCGTCCATTACATGAACATTCCTACTGTGGATTGATTTCATTGGAGCATTATCTGTAATTTAAAGTGATGAGGAATCACAACACTGTGTTTACTGAGGACGGCGTATATCACTGCTGTTCTTAAATTACCTTCATCATTTCGTTTGTGATCTTTGTTGTGATAAAATACGCATAAATTTGACGTCTCTAACTTGGCTATTTTACGTCAGCAAATGAGCTTTTCGATTCAGCTTACTTTAATTATTTCAGATTAATCACAATAATTAGTAAATAATATAAAATTAAGGATATAATCTGCGTGCTGCCGAAAATGAAAAAAACAAAACAAAAGCACACACACAAACAAAAACAAAAAAACGAATGCCGAAACGATCAGGGAAGTTTTGTGGTGTATAGCCTTCTATGTACTATTTATTAAGAAGGTTCTCGTTTATTTACTTGATGCTGTGCTTTTTGCGGTATAAGGGCTAGAATTTTTACTCTATAAATTTCTAGATCAGCCGAGAACAGTCGAGAGTAACCCAAAGCGTTAAAAAATGTTCAGGGATGTCTTAGAAAGTTTGGGAACATTTCAAAAATTTTTGGAATGGTGTTGAACAATTCGCAACACTAGAGAATGTCGTTGAGTTCTGAAACATTAAGGCCCATTTAAAGATTTGTTGTAGAACATTCCAGAACACTCGAATGCTGTGACATGTTCTGACAAGTATAGACTATTCAAATCCATATTTTTTTCATGGCTGTAGGACACTAAAGATGCTGTCTATCTTGCTTATCAGCCCACACTTAAATTAATTGATTGTTCTATTTCCTTCAATCCTACGCTCCAGTTTATGGTTCTACACTCTTATATATATATATATATGTTATGATAACTATACTTATTGAATATTCTTTACCAAAACTCTTTGTAATTTTCCAAACATATGTTTATACATACATTGTTAATATTTCTCAAAACCAATACTTTTTAAATGTAAACAAATCATGCTGTTTTTTAAAGTTGATTAAAGCCTTGATTTTCTTACTATATTTCAGATTTCTTAATTTATTCACAACAATATCATGCATCAGTCGATGGCCAGTTGTCTCTCATCCCATGCCTCAATTGAGGGCTCTACCCTCTCACATTCTTCGCTATAGTTGATGTCTCCCCTCCCCCTTTGTACACTATATTTAATGACTATATTTCCTCCTACTTCACAATAAAGTTGATGGCTTTCTTCCCTCCTTTGACACACAACAGTCGATAGCTCCCTCCCCCCTTTGTACACACATTTGATGGCTCTATTTCCTCCCATTTCACAATACAGTTTATGGCTCTCTTCCCTCCGATTTCTTAATATTGTTGATGGCTTTCTTTCCTCCCATGACACACTATAGTTTATGTTTCCCTTTCCTGTCATGATACACTACAGTTGACGATTTTTCCCTCCCATGACACACTACAGTTTGTTTCCCTTTCCTGCCATGACACACTAAAGTTAAAGGGTTTTCCCTCCCATGACACATTATATTTATGTTTCTCTTTCCTGTCATTATACACTACAGTTCATGTTTTTTCCTGCCATAACACACTACAGTTGACGGGTCTCATCTCTTCCATCGCAAACTACTGCATACAAAGAAAATCAAAATTGAGGAAACTTTAAAAAATATTTGAATAGAGTTCCGTGATTTTATTCCGTGAAGCAAAAAAAGGAAGGTTACATGTCATCAATGTTATAGAAATCAATGTTATAGATCTTATCATGTTTTTAATCCTCAGGTAAGATTTTTAGTGTTAATTCTTGTCATTAATCCAAGCAATAAAGCATTTCAAGCTTATTTTCATTTTGAATCATAGCTACAGCAATGACTTATAAAGTCTTCTTGTCCAGCAATGTCAGCACAGAAGCCTCGTGTCGTGTCTTACCGGAAATCGGATACTTTCTGCTGAAGGCGTGCTGAGAGCAGCCGGTTGCTGACGCAGGCGGTAGTTTGCTGAGCTCAACTTGCAGTAAGCTTATATTATATGTGTCGTAATTGACCATGTTGTGTCAGAGGTCTTGCTTCTACGTGCAACTTCTGCTCCCGCTTGAAGACTTATGATTAAACCGACACTCATGGTGGAGGCGCTTTGTTCTTATTTCAAATGTCAGCCACTTATTAATCTGTATGTAGTTTCTAATTCCTGAACTCACATTCTGTGAGACATTCTAAATCTCAATTACGTTACAATAGTAGGCCTACTGTATTGTGGACGAAAGATAAAGCGATTGTCGATTTTGTTGCATTTGGTATAAGATAAAAACTCGATGAATGCTTTCGTTCAAGATTCTATTGCGTCGTGAGAGGGAAAAGATTGTTTTAATCGCAGTCTAATTAGTATGGATACCAATTGACTCATCCATTCTGGACTGCTGATTGATTGACACGGATGTCACGTGACCATTGTCACGTGATCATTCTTCCTCACTTGCAAACGCTTGTCCATGCTCATCATGCAAGTGTCCTGCCTGCAAGCTCTTCTTTCCTGTACTTCGCTCCTGATTTCCTCATTCACCCTATTAGGTTCGGTTGGATAGTTGTATGAAGTCTTCATTTATCGATATGAATTGTGAATAATTCAGTATAATCCAAAATTAACGGCTCGTGACAAATTATATCTTTTATTTATTGTGGATTTAAAGGAGAATTAATAGTATTTTTTATCCGCAGATTTGGATCGCCGACACAACTATGTGCGTATTATAAAGAGAATGTGATTGGTTAGATGAGTGTAGAGGACCTGTGTAGTCTTGTTACTAACTGAACTCGACTTATGCTCAAGAAAGGATTATTCATGAGTAGCCTGATAGCCAGGGTAACTAACGATCCAAACCTCGTAGTATTGGTCTTATTTTCAGCTAATTACCAAGCCCGGTACTCAGTTATCTCCCTAGACAACATCAGGACCCTGAGTACCACCCAACATGGACACCCTAGACTTCTCTAGTTTTGTCGACGCCGATAACAACCACTGAGAGAAAGCCATTTCGGTTAGAGGACCGAGCATAAAACCTATCGCCTACTATCTCTACAGCGCCACTATTGCCGATGTATTTAATGATATATCAAGTAGAAACTATCAAATTACGAGTTAGAGAATAGTTTCCTGTCAGCACAATGAAGTGGCACAATATATCAGAACTTCATAGTACTAATCGCTCACCATTAAGCCTATCTAAACAGTTATTGCCTCCTCTACCACGTTCAAGGAATTCATTACGTGAAATTGCACCACAGATAATACGTTGAGTACTCTACTTCCTTGGAACGGGATATATCAGATTTGTTACATTCTGTGAATTAAGTTTGTATAAATAGTAATTATTTCTGTTAATCTTAGTAAATATATTTTTAAAAAACTATTTACTGACTTATCGTGACATCTCCGGGACCACTGAATAGAATTTGATGAAATTTGGAGAGAAATTAGCTTCTGTATCATAGAGACCGACTAAGAAAGACGGTTAATTTCTGAGCGGTAGAAACAGTCCCTTGACGTTTCCTTTTTTTTCATAAGAGTAACATTGGCACAAATGTTATTTAATAATTTATTTCCATCAAGTGGTATAACACGACAGCTCGTGTATATGAGTGTAGTCCAGTGGTATAACACGACAGCTCGTGTACAGAAGTGTAGTCCAGTGGTATAACACGACAGCTCGTGTACAGGAATGCAGTCCAGCGGTATAACACGACAGCTCGTGTACAGGAGTGCAGTCCAGTGGTATAACACGACAGCTCGTGTACATGAGTGTAGTCCAGTGGTATAACACGACAGCTCGTGTACAGGAGTGCAGTCCAGTGGTATAACACGACAGCTCGTGTACAGGAGTGTAGTCCAGTGGTATAATACGACAGCTCGTGTACAGGAGTGCAGTCAAGTAGTATAACACGACAGCTCGTGTACAGGAGTGCAGTCCAGTGGTATAACATGACAGCTCGTGTACAGGAGTGTAGTCCGGTGGTATAATACGACAGCTCGTGTACAGGAGTGCAGTCCAGTGGTATAACACGACAGCTCGTGTATATGAGTGCAGTCCAGTGGTATAACACGACAGCTCATGTACAGGAGTGTAGTCCAGTGGTATAACACGACAGCTCGTGTACAGGAGTGCAGTCCAGTGGTATAACACGACAGCTCGTGTACAGGAGTGCAGTCCAGTGGTATAACACCGTACTCCTCCTGCTGTGCGTGTTTATCCAAGGGTCATGAGCAAAGTGCATGAGACAGCTTCACCGGGAGTGCGGCAGCCGGTTATTGTATGCAGATATGCAGTGAAGTCACGTGGTCTGGTCGGAACTGCAGTCAGCTCCCCGTCGGATGCCTTTATGTCTTGTCGAATTGAAATTTTCCCGCCAAAACTGTTGACTTCAAGCCCCTTTAGGTTCAAATAAAAACAGTTTGTACTTTATAATTCCGACGTCGCTTTATAATGATTTATTTTCCGCAAGCGTCAATAACATAAATCCCTGCTGGTCTACGCGTATCTCAAGTCCCCTCTTCGGTTTAGATTTTTTTTTTATTTGCAAGAAAAGGCTGTTTCACAGTATATTTTCTCTAAGTGTAGTGTAACGCGACCGTATGTCATAGCCGTGAGGAGTTCACCTCCAGTCACATACGCGGTTCACCTCTAGTCTAATTACAATAATTCTGCCACTGCTCTATTCTTGGCTCTTGCTGACGCTGTTCGTTGCTTGCGTACGAGTGTTTAGATGTTGTGCTAAGCTTGAAGGGGTTAAAGTTACAAATTACGACGAGGTGCGATGTTACACTGCCGAACAATATTCGACTACACAAGGTGGTGTGTTTCACTTCTCTGCATAAATTGTGGTGTACTTACAGGTAGAATGAACGAAGGATTATCAACATTTCATATGTTGCTAGTATAAAAATAATAATAATAAAAATAAATAAATAAATTAAATTTTCTTTAAATTGTCTGGGAAAATCATCAAAGCCGGCATCAGTGAACCTAGAACTGAACCATTACATCAGCGCAGCTGATTGCAGTTCTCAAAGTCATGTTCAGATAAGATACAACACACCTGACCCGCTGGTGACCTCATCACAGTTGATTAGGCAACCAATTGAAAGGTTTTCTTCTGCCGATTGTCACGTCAGCCGGTGGGGCGTGACATTCACGCTGATATTGACTTTCATGCTTCATTTATCTGTTAAAAATTAACTGTAACATTTACGTAGCAATTTACTTAACTGCGGACAAAGTGAGTACCTATCGCCTACAATCTCCTAAAGGCGTTGTCGCTAAATATCTGAGTTGCAGCACTACTAATGGTCAGCGGTGCCACCTAGACGTAGATCATAAAGATATTGGAGGGAGAGTGACTGTAATGAACATAGATGTGAGGTCTTTGTTACAAAACTAACAGCGACTTTTCATTAGAAAGTGCCCATAAAGAATCATTATATTACAACAGTTACGAACGAACGTAAGACACTTAACTTTTAGGGAACCCGGAATTCCAGTCCGAGTTGTAAAACTGTCAGAGAAAATGTTCTACCTCCTTCGCAGACGGAATTTCAGTCCGAGGGATTTCCTCGGACTGAAATTCCGTCCCGCAGTTTTGACGAGAGTTAGGGGTTCGAAACAGGTAGACTCGGACTGAAACTCCGCAAATCTACTTTTAGAATCTGTAGGAGTAAAATTTCAGCAAATCACGTTTACCTTCCTCAATCCGGAGAGATTCTCGTGGCACCCGCCCACCCCTACACCTACTCGCTCATACACCTACTGGTAAGGGGTTGTATTTTGCCACTCAACATCTCAAACCTCTCGTTAACTCACATTGTGCTTGCACCCACTAATATTCTCAGAGCCCAATTTTGTTAATTACATTTGGAACCCAACCATTTGTTTAAGTAGTCATATTAACGATACAACACAATTGTAATCGCAAAATTACTAAACTTAAATCGCTTGTGTTTGTCGTGAAACGTTTTCAGTTCGTAAAACCGATTATTCAACCACGAGACACCTGTGATCTGTACGCGGAAGGCGTTTCTCTCACCTCGCGCGGCGAGATGACGCATGGCTCGTCCGTATTAATGACGAGCCTGCGGCCAAGTGCGGCTCGTTAAACGATAACCGACCTCGATGATGACGTCATTAGCTGTCGTTTAGCTCGATGCTATTCGGCATTGTACTCATTCCAGCTCCAGCCATAAGAGAACTACGTATGAATGTAACGCGTCAACGAGGGGTGTAAAAGTTATTCGCTCCATGATTATTCATATCTCATTACCGTTCCGTTGTGTGACGATTTTTGTGTGATATGCTTGTTTGAAGACGATACGTCTCCCAGTTTGTGTGAGCGAAAACGTGAGACTCTGTAAAGCAGTTGAAGACGAAAATGATCTTTTACAATGGTCGCAACAAATTCGTTTGTCTGTCATTCAGTCAAAAACCCAAATTGATTTTTGTATCAGTACCTAAAAAATGGCTTTGTTTTCTGTTTTTTTTTAAACATTCCTTTTTATTTGACTAACCAGAATGTCTGGAATTTAATTGATCCATTGTTAACCGTCCTACTGTGTTGAAACCATAGGCGGATAAATAGTTGAAGGAGTGCCTTTGATGTGTCGGCAATAAATCTACTTGTAGAATCCAAGAATGGATCAGTGGCTACGACTTGGCAAAATACAAGTGTTGTTCTTCTTATCGCTAGCGTCAATCGTCCGTGGTTTTGGACAATGGATTTGGACCATTGTCAGGCCGTTGATAATGTGGTGAACTATTTATAATAGGCATCAATCTGTATTTAGTTAAATTTGAAAAAAAATTGGGTATTCATTTGACATTAATGTAAAGGAAGTTTAAAGTTTTGTTGTGACGTAACGTGATAGTAAACCATTTATTTATACGGGAAATTATGATACAGTATAATCATAGCAATATTATACAGGTTGCTGTGAACTGTTAAAGCAAAACAATTTTCTAAAACTTTCAATATAAAAACTGTAACTTAGCTAACTTGAAATCGCAAGGTTATACAGTACTAAACATATTCTGCTGGCTGTATAATGATAAGAAAATATTAGAATCATGCATCAGAATTCCTGAAGGAAGGGGTATAATAGACTAGGACCACAGAGGCTCAGGGGCCTCTATAAAATAATTTAGGATCACAATTGCTGATGGTTTAGGAAATTTAGCTGGATTAGATCATTCAGGTTAGGACCACAATTGGCAGTTCTATAGGTATATGATCACAGTTAGAGGCTATGGAAACTTGATCCATCGCGTGTCTAAAAATTTCTCCCAGGATCACGAATAATGGAGAGGGGCGGTAGGTCAGAGTTCGTGACTCGGAAACCGATGTAGGGTGGTCTAACCTTGATTGATCTACTTCTAGATGCTTTGTTATCTCCAAGTCTAAGATCTTTTTCGGTCTCTGACTTTCCATTCATTAGTGACCAAATTCATTCAATTATGACCTTCTAACATTTTTCTAGGATTTAAATGTGCTACAATTGTACATGTCTTCGATATTTTTCCTATGTGGCATATTTTTTCATCGTATTGGGGTTTTCTTATTGGTCGTGTTTTAAAGCAATATATTTAAAGAACAAAATGTAGATATTTGTTTAAACTCAAATGCCTGCTTTAAGAAAAGAAAATTAAGCTACCAAGATCTCTAACCACGGTCGCAGACGCAGTTTCCAGTAGCTTTAAAATAACTGTTTATTATGGCGTGTTTTTATTGATGCTTGAGTTATTGTAACGAGATTCTTAGTTGCTGTCAGAGAAAAATATCAGCAATTTGCTAACAGACCTGTTTAGCGACCCTATCTACTGGTCTGACTCGTCTTGTTTAATGTGCTCTCCACAACTATCCGCATAACTAACTGTCCACATATGTGACCGCACGGATCAATAAAATCATTTATCTTCATTGAAACATTGTGATTCAAGTCTAATTAACACATCATGTATAAATGTTTCTAAGGTATTTTTATATTTAACTATAGCTTGTTTGATCTATCTTCAATCATTCATATCTCAAGAATTTTGAAAGAGATTTTTGCAACATTATGTAGATTCTTCGATGAAAGTGATTTTTCAGTTTTAGACATCAAAACATTTCGTAACAAATATCCCGTTCCAAATAGGATCTTTGGATACTTAAACACGTGATACACTCAGACTCAACAGAGATGATTCCAATACGTTTTCTGTGCTTGTCGTGAACTCAAAACTGGGTATAAAAAAAGAAATTAACATCCTGGATTCAGAACTTTTCCGTAGTGGCTCTTGTTAAATTCTCTATGAAGTGTGGTTTCATTGCTAGGAGTGGGCTTATCTTTCACACATCATAATCGTAAAATCCAAAACTATGTATTCACTCAATACGACATTTCCGAAACCTTTGAACAGATCTTGATGAAATTTGGAGGAATGTCAGCTTTTGTATCATAGAGACCCACCCTCTAAATTAATATTTCTTGAAATTTCATTTATAAGGGGTAGAAACAGATCTTCAATGTTTCCTTTTTTTCCATAAGAGTAACATTTAGTAGTTTAACAATTTAATTCAAACAGTTGATTAAAAACATAAACATGACATAAAAGCTTGGCTAAGTAATTTGGTTTCATTGTGAAATGCTTAAGGTGCTTTCTCTGACATGATTGCACTACTTTTCATCCACCTGAAGTAGACTCATAGGATTTTGTACACTATGCGTTATTATCTAGGAGAAGAGCATCAGACTGAACTTTTATATTAATGTGATGGTTTAGAGAGAACTACGGAGGAAAGGACAATCAAGCGTAGAGAACCGCCCAGTAGTGAAGCAAGTGCTGTCGGCTAGTCTAACTTAAAACTGGCACTGACATAGCATTTAGTTGACGTATTACATTTTTAAGTACAGCGTTCTTATGAGACCTTGCATAGATACACTGTAATAACATCTACATATTTTTCTCTGATAAAGTGTAATACATGTTTTTTCTACTATAATAAAATAATACACGTGTAAAGTAATGAGGATGAGATAGTAATAAATACGTATGAATTGTGAAACAAGACGTTTATTTATGTATCCTTAAGGTAAAGATCGTAAAGACTTAATAAAATGTCATTCATTACAATTGACAGCCGTTGGTTAACAGCTGATCCCTTTCAAAATTTGTTACGACTCTGATTGGGCTCGAACTGAGAACCTGTAGTATATGAACAACTACGCTACTGACCAATTGGAAACATTGGGACAGCACATATGCCACTTTCCATTTGTTCAGAACTGTTTGCACCGATGTTGGTCCTTCCTTCATTGGCGTCACTCTGCATGATTACAATATATCAATAGCTTTATACCAAGCAGGAGAGTTTTAAAGTCGTTCGTCTTTATTTTTACAGTCATCATAAACTCGTGAAACTGGCTTTTGAGTCTACATGTGCCAACTGCGTGACAAAAACTGCAAGAGCGGGACTTCGGACGGCATTCTTCCGGAGTGACCACTCGGGGGTGTACCGGACAGTGGTACCGGTTTTCGCCGGTACGGACTGGTATCTCTCGTGCCATACCACTTATTAATTTCCTCTCCCACTTATTAATATACACTTCGGGAGACAAATATTAGGAAACCACCATACCTATCAGCATAAATTTAAATAACATCTCCGGAAAACTAATGGCTTTTGAAATTCCTCTTCTGATGTGTTCGTAACTCGGAAATTTGTAATTTACCCTGGTTTATTTGTCACTATATATTTTCGTAAATCATATTTTGTCACTAAAAATTCGTCTTAAAACATCTCTTACACATTAAAGCAGCAAGTGTTTATTGTTTTCTGTGGGAACTTAGCATTAATTAGCATAAAGTGGTCGGTAGCATAGTTCATTAAACACAGCTTCATAGGCTAAATTTTCTCAATTCGATCCCAATCAGGACCATACAAAATTTGAAGAGATCAACTGATAGCCACTGGTCGGCCTTAGTTTGTAACAATAACTACATTCGCTTATCAACTTTCGTAGCACTTACATATTGATGATTAGCGTCTTAAGAATAAACAAATCAGGCTTGCCAATGACCAAAAATCAGATCAATATTTTAAGTGGTTCGGATTCCACATAAAACTACAGGTCCTTTAGTTGTCCTGTCTTATGAGCATTAATAAATGTATCTTTACAAGCGACAGTTAACTTAAGTAACAATGACTACTCTCGTTCATCATCACTCATTCGCCTCTCATGTTTGCCCTTAGCTCTACGATTGTGAATATTGTGTTTTTCGGTTCTCTCTCCCTTACGTTTCCACTCGGATGTTTAAATCCAGCTGCACCAAGGCCAGTTCGGGCTGGCGTGGGTTTGACCGACGGGGCGGACGGACTATGTTAATCGGGCCCGCCCAATTACTATTTGAATACAATTACATGCCTTTAATAGAGATCTTTGTGCTTTTAAGCACGGGCTTTAACTTGACAGGTTTATCGCAGCCCCTTCAGACATTTAGTTGATGCTAAGCTTAAATAATACCTTTAAAGTGGTCAGTTTGGTAAGGTGATCTCAAAATATGGCGGATTCTGGATCTCGGTTTAAATTTCACTTCTCAGCGGTATTCAGAAATCTCTTATTTTATTTGTCCTCAATAATTGTCTGTTTTTACAAATATCAGTTTTATACATGGTTACAAAATATATTAAATATAAGATTAAATTAATAATTTTGTTTGGGCCTATACCTTAATTTAAAATAGTGTTACGAATGACGGATATATCCTCCATTGCTGACCAGGTGATTGTGCTCGCCTCCCCGTGCCGATAGTTGCGCACTTCCAGTTATCGAGGCCAATCCAGTTACTCCTAGTAGGTGCTAGAATGGGTGTTATTTTGCCTGTAGATGAAGCCAGAATCCTCGCGAAATGGCGCCCAGAATTACCTACATCTCCATTCCAGAACCATCTCGACAGCTTCAGAAGCTTTTAGACTCGCATGAGTGGCTGAAATTAAATGAAAATATATGTGAGCTATTTAAAGGTAAACCCCTCAGCCGAATCGGTCAATATCAGTGGCAGTGCGAATCTTTGGTGTTCGACCTGAAGTGGATGTGACGAACTGTGAAAGATATTCGAATGTAACGTGACATTAATAATTCTAAATAATAGTAGTTTAATTCAAGTTTTGAAATTGGTTCTTGCCTGGTAATGCAAATCTGTAAATATCCTGTGGTGTGTTATTTAGTTATAAAGTGACTTTAAATAAAAGTAACAGTTGGTAGCCAAAACCTAGTATCGCGTTATTATTTCACACCCTACGATCCGAAACAATATTCACCACTATGGTTGTGATATTTAATGAAAATATATGACAGTTTTTGAATTTTTTCTATGCTTAAAAATATGTTTATAATTTTAAAATTGTAGCTCAGGAACGATCTTTTAAGTGGAACACATTTGCTCATCAGATTCGTCCAATACATTTTTTTAGTAGTATCATTAATATGCTTGCCTACTCTGTCTTGGAGATTGAAAACTTTCAAAGATATGAGATGAGTTGACACAGCAAATCATTCTCTAGAAGACACTAAACATAACCTTTTTGGAAGATATGTAAATCTAGGTACAGTTCAAATATAGTCGTTTGGCTGCTAGCCTTCTGTAGTACAGAGTTGCTCAATACCTAAGCGCCATGCATATTCAATTACCTCGGGATCTGCATGATCTTGCATGACTGGACAACGCTATGACTTTGAGTCTTCCTTCTCAAGTTGTGTTTCTGTACTATTTGGTCACTTCAAAATCTAGTAGGCCTAAGCATAAATCATAGTACAGCTGAAGATTGAGGGATATTTTTGTAAAAATTACTTATTTTATATGAACTAAAATTAAGATTACTATGCCTTATATATTGCTGATCAGCCATAGAGCTAACTGTATTCTCCACTAGGAATACTTTATGCACACCTGAACTCCACTAGGTATGGTACCCTGGTATTTAAAACGTCATAATACACTTTGGACAATGCTATTTGGTAAATGCGTGTGTCCAAAACATCATACAGCTAAATTATTATAAAAAAGTGAGTTATTTATAATGACAAAGGTTAAGTTTATATTTGAAAAATTCAATTTTTTGGCACTGAAGCATATGTTTCGTTGTAAACGTATATTCATTCAGTTACATCGAATCCTGCGGGTGGGGCAGGGTGGCTCCTGTAATACTGCGAGAAATTAACAGTGTTTAAAAAGACCACGAGAACCCCATTACTAATAAATAGTAAATTAAATTGTTTCGGTAAAAAAAATAAATTAAACAAATATACATCAAATAAAAACTTTCTCGAAGCAGATCGATAACCTCTCCCCAATAGTCCCCAAAAAAATGTCAAGTTGAATGTTCACTGTAACAATACTCAAAACACTAGTCCCAGGCGTGGGAAGAAGGTCCAGAGATAAGGGAAAAATATAGGTTGAGATTACCTGCATGCTGAACACTTCGGCCTGGAGGAAAAGTAGCAACCGCAGCAAGTGAAATGAAATGAAATAAAAAAAGTTTTATTTTGTGAGGCAAAGTTAGGACCATTAAGTCCTCTCTTACACTTAACGTCAAAGTAAGGGGGAAGTAGAAAGCTCTACCTTCTGGGAGGCAAAGCGGTCGGTCTAGCCCGAAAGTCCATCGCTACGCCTTGTAACAGGTCCACCAAATTGACGAATAAATTAATTAAATTAAATAAATGATAAATTATTTTAATGAAGAAATAGATACGTTTAATTAAAACAAATACCGAACATGCAAATAATATTCGGAAATCATTGTAAATTAATAGCCAGCAAGTATAGAGAAGTGGGCAGGCATATTTATTCCATGGCAGACCTCTAAGTCCTAAACAAAATTCCGTTCATTGTTATCCTCACAGATAAGGCAGACTTGTTCAGTCTTGTATCGCATGGGACGAGTCTATCTGGCGATCCAGAGGGGTGTCAGTGTGACATGCAATGGTTGAGTCCAATGTACATGAGAGACGCTATTGGTTGACAGTAGGTAGCCTCTAAACCAAATGCTCTCGAGGGTAACGGACTAAAAACCCACGCCAACATCGTCAACGGCTCTGCCACTTCTTTCCAGTCAAATGTAAAGTGCACATCTTATTTGTTACAGCGGGTGACCGCTTGAGTTTAAAACCTAATTACTAATATTGTGAACGTATATATTCTAAAAGATAGATAAATAATTCAGAAAAGTGATTCAAATTGTCTAGATCTTTTATTATAATTGTTGTGCAAAATTTAACACAAACCTTAGTTACAATGAAGAAGGCGACCACGTGGAGTTTCAGCATCACAAGAAGAAAAATTTAAAGATAAGTTCTAGTTATTAACTAAATATAGTATGTTTCCAGTAATCAGAAAAAAGTAATTAAATTTATTTTTGCTGTATTGAAATTCATACAAAGAAAGTAAAAGAATGTAATAAATAAATTTTTTAAATCTAGAGTTTTAATTATTGTAATTTACAGCCTCACCGATTTACCCATAAAAATGACCCTGAAATAAGATAAATAAATTAATTTGAATAATTTTTATCAAATTAACAAGAAACTTAAATTAATGTAACTCATCACAGAGAGGAGAGGTTACAGCCTTCAGGCAACATTTAGTGTGGCAATGCAAGTGACGACCTGCCTCTCCTCCCGGATTCTGGAGCCGAGATACCTTTCTGACGTTAGTTGCTCATACTGAACGAAACAGTCGTCAGCCAAACCAAGAGTGATAAGCCGTTGTAAAGGCAACATGGGAGTAGTCCACCAGTCTCGTCTGTAGCTAGAATAGTGGCTACCCATACCGGCGGTGCCACGACACAAATGCACGTGTCACACACATCCAGGATAGTTTATGGTCATGACTGTTCTTAGGAATCATCCGTCAGACAGTCTGAAGCTAGACTAGTGGTTATCCATACTGGTGGTGCCACGACACAGATTCACGAGTTACATCCTGGATAGGTTATGGTCATGGCTGATCATAGGAGTCAACCGTCAGTCTGTCGTCTGAAGCTAGACTAATGGCTATCCATACCGGTGGTGCCATGACACAAATATATATGTCGTATCCTGGATAGATTATGGTCATGGCTGTTGATGGGATCCGTCCGTCAGACTGTCTTCTGTAGTTAGCTAGACTAGTGGCTATCCATACCGGTGGTGCCACGCCACAAATACTCGTGTCACATCCTGGATAGATTATGGTCATGGCTGATCATAGGAGTCGTCTGTCAGAATGTCTTCTGTAGCTAGCTAGACTAGTGGCTATCCATGCCGGCCAGTAGTCTAGCTAAAGACTATCATAGGAGTCGTCCGTCAGACTGTCCTCTGTAGTTAGCTAGACTAGTGGCTATCCATACCGGTGGTGCCACACCACAAATACTCGTGTCACATCCTGGATAGATTATGGTCATGGCTGATCATAGGAGTCGTCTGTCAGACTGTCTTCTGTAGCTAGCTAGACTAGTGGCTCTCCATACCGGTGATGCCACGACACAGATACACGTGTCACATCCTGGATATGTTCTGTCATGGCTGTTCATGGTAGTCGTCCGTTAGTCTCGTCTGAAGCTAGACTAGTGGCTATCCATACCGGTGGTGCCACGCCACATTAGGATTCTAGACAAGTACTGACCGGGGTTTTTCTTTTGCTGTCTGGTACAAGTGAGTCCGTTCCCCCCAACCAATTGCTTGTCTATTTCTCTCTTGAGTTCCATGGTCGACTTCTTCTTCAGATTCTATGAAATATTCTGCTAGCAAAAAAGACAGAATATTACATTTAGTGGATTTTGCGATTAGTTTATAGTTTAGAGTTAATTTTTATGATAGCCAATAATAACTCGTAAATAAATTAATTAACAAAATGTAGAGTGTATCAGAAAAGGTAACTAATTCTTAAATGTTGTGATATTAGTTATTTTATTTCACTGTTATGCTAAAAATATAAGCATTGTTATGAGTTCAACAGAATAGTTTTATTGATGAAAAAGACCTCGGCAACAAATTCTTAAATGTGGAGAAACGAGAATGTTTGGAAGTTGTACACAGCAGTTGAAAAAACGAGCTAGCTCTGATGTTTTTGTGTTAAACTGTTAATTTGTAGACCATTCATTTTAATCACACTGCTTGGAATGGTCGTCAAACTTGTTCACACCAAAACTTTTAAATGTGTTTTAAATGCACCTCTGTTTCACCATTATTTGAAATAATAACAGGAAACTTAAATTCAACCCATATATTAGTTATAGTTTTCCTCATCTAAATAAATACAACAAAAATATTGCAATGTGACTTAATTGAACTTAGAGAATCTGTGTAATGTGTGTTTTTATGAACAGTTTGTTTATCAGTGGAAGTTATTGATAAGTCCACGCACTTTAGACTAAATGCCAATGAATCAATTGTTTTCTCCGAGTGTGTGAACTTCCTTGGTCTTTTGTTTAATCTTAAATTCAGTATATGTTCACACGATGTTCAATGGGCTCTGTGACACATGAACACGTCTTCATGGATGGTTTATTAAATTGGCATTTTATTGGTGTATGGTAAATTATCACAGAATGTAAATAAAATAGCTCTCTTAAAGATGTTAGATCAACAATTATTTTTTAATTTTAAAAATAAAAAGCATTCTTTTTTTCTCGTAGTTGAGGTTATGAGAAGTCTGTCCAAATCGTATCGCCATCAAGTGTTTGACTTGAGTAACAATGTGTTAAAGGTATTCATAACAGTATATTATATAGTACACTGTGCATTACATGAAGCACCATACTCTAGGAGTTGCATATTATCTAGGCTCCCTTTAATATCTTTGACAGATTTCCTAACTCAGCAGCGAGATTTTCTCGAGGAATTCTCCAGGACAGCTACCTTGCAACGTGTTGTTCTGAGCAGTAAATCGATCAGAACTTTAAATATCAAACGTCCTTTACAGCGGGGGAAGAGTTGCAAGCAGTTTTGGCAGCCACTAGAGGTGGCAGTGACAGGAGAGAGTCTGCCCCGCCTCGCAAACACCGTACAAGGAAGCTTGCTCCTCCCAACTGGGACTGCAACCGATGGTGAAACCAGGTTTATTTGTTTCTTACGGTCGTTAGGTTGAATAAGCTCCTACAGTACAGACCAGTGCAAACTGCAAGTTCCTAACGTATAATAGTGTGTTGTCAAAGAAGGTGATAATTTGCTAGAGTGAGCGACAAGAAGTAGTTGTCAAGCATTGAATTAAGTGGGTGAGAGATCCGTTAAAATTTAAAGTCATACATTAAATAAGGTGGAAGGGTGAATCATTAGAAGTTGTAGTCATATATTAGGATAGAAAGAGAGCCTTTACTAGATGTGTTCGTACTTTGAAGAATGTGGGATTGAGAGTTGTAATAAGCTGTAGTCACACGTCAAGTTAGGAAGAAGAGCCATTATTATATAGATGTTGTCATACGTTAAAGAAGGTGGGAGGGAGAGCCGTTAGGAGCTGTAGTCACACGTACAGTTAGGTAGAAGTGCCATTACTAGGTGTACTCATACATTAAAGAGGGAGGGAGAGCCGTTAGAAGCTGTAGTTACACGTAACGTTAGGAAGAAGAGCCGTTACTAGATGTACTCATACATTAAAGAAGGTGGTAGGGAGAGCCGTTAGGAGCTGTAGTTACACGTAAAGTTAGGAAGAAGAGCCGTTACTAGATGTACTCATACATTAAAGAAGGTGGTAGGGAGAGCCGTTAGGAGCTGTAGTTACACGTAAAGTTAGGAAGAAGAGCCGTTACTAGATGTACTCATACATTAAAGAAGGTGGTAGGGAGAGCCGTTAGGAGCTGTAGTTACACGTAAAGTTAGGAAGAAGAGCCGTTACTAGATGTACTCATACATTAAAGAAGGTGGTAGGGAGAGCCGTTAGGAGCTGTAGTTACACGTAAAGTTAGGAAGAAGAGCCGTTACTAGATGTAGTCATACATTTTTATACCTCCGTCCAATTTTAAGTAAGGTGGAATAGAGAGCCGTTAGAAATTATAGTCGTACATGTAGTAAGACGTGAGAAAGAACCGTTAGAAGTTGTAGTAATTCATTGAAGGAGGTGGAAGGAAGAGCCTGCGGACGTTGTACTCCCACCAAGTAGTGCCGTCAATATGTAAGTCAAGATATCCATCGCAAGAACCAACAAGTAAAACTAATTACATTGATTCATGTTATGTTATAAGAAAATTCAAACTGAAATATTAACTGATCTTTAAAGCTGCATTTACTCGGAGATGTTTTTCAAATCTATATCAGGTTTGAAAACAGCTGACGATTTCAAAAAATAGTTGACAATACATTTAGCTATTTAGTAATAAAACTAAGCTTTCACTGAATGTTTCCCACTATACATTTTTGTTAGTAATCAGCTATACAATTGTTCTTTGATGTCCTGGTTTAACTCCTGCAATCCAGAAAGCTGATAGAGGAATCCTCACTTTTAAAAGCTCATATAGGTAACTCCAACATAAGGTTGACATGATTAATTTGCGCATTGATAATAATTATTTTGTTTCAGACCTGATGACCACTGCTAGCGTGTTCACGGAGCCAGGAGTCACAGCTTACTCCCAGCTCCTCTTCGACGTCGCCAGAGATCAAGTCGTAGTTGGTGCTAGGTAAGTGATTTGCCTTTTTATTGTGCTCCATTTATAAAGATCGAAAATGTCAACGATTATACCTTTGCTTCGGTAGTGAGCGATCCTGCCTGCACGTCTTGCGCCTGCACAACGCCTGTGCCTATCCATTAATCTCTGGGCGGACAGCTGGTCGTGAGCTCTTCAGGCTCTTCAAGGTCGCTTGATTAATAACGCCCCCTCTGAAAGGCTGTTTGAAAACACGGTAACGCGGTCAATTATATCTGTCAACTCTAGCCGAGCTACTGACTTTGAGGTTAACAATTGGAAGGTGATCATAATCTGTGATTTAGAATTCAAAGCGGTTTACGTTCCGTACAAGTAAGCTACGATTGTAGTAGGTTGAAAACTCAATCCTCTTTAATATTGTGAAAGCATTGACCTCTGTCGGGTCTTAGGAGTCTGCTGCACCTGCCGCCATGTTGGAGTTTAAACTCCATATGGGCAGAGTTAAATTCAAACAAAGATTACAGCTTAATTTACGCACATACAATTTAATACTTGGCCGTTTTTTAAAGAAAACAATTCTATAGTACACCCTGAGACAGATTTTTTGTTTATTTTTTATACACCAGTAACTATCGTTCTAATTTAATTTTTTTTTCAAATAAACAAAAATTGTTGGAAAGATTTGCCTCAAGAGGGAACTAGTCACACTTATACTATAAAGCATGTTAAAATATAGAAAACATTCGGTGATAATACCGTTATTTTACAACAACAAAATAATAATAATAATAATAATATAACAAAAACACCATTTTCACCTGAAATACCATGTATAGGTTAGGTTAGGTTAGGTTAGTGTAATATTATGTAGTTTTTCCTCCTAAACACGAAAATGTTATCATTTTTTTTTTTAAATTCCTTTCTTCTTAAGACAAATAAAAACCGCAATATTTATCAAAACAGTTCAGCCTACGTTATGTTTAGGTAAGGTTAGTCAAAGTTAGATTAGGTTAGATTGGTTGGTTAGATAGGTTAGTTTAGCCATATGTATGACAGTCAACATAAACTAACCGACTATTTTGTTGAACGCCTTAGTTATAATCGACGTATGAAGAATTTGATATAACATTCGTGTCTAGGAGAAAAAAAAAACTACATAAGATTATGCAATAAATGTTCTCACATGGAACAACAATGAACAAGTTTACTGTATTGAAAAACTTATTTAGTAGGCCCGTTAAATCTGCCCAATAAAGGTTTGTGTAGGAGTTTTAAGCAGGCTATAGAAATACATCAATACGTCTGATGCAAAGATATCTTTTATATAGTTTAAAATTACTAAAATAGAAAATAAATATAAATTTAATGGAATTTTAGCCACTGATAACAAATTCTAAATACTTGGCAATTAAATCCATCCAAAATGATTTTTAGTTTAATAAATTCTTGGCTTTACTTCGTTATGAATGAAAGTTCTGTACATCGTTCCGCCTCAGTTGACGTAGCGTCATCAATGAAAACTGCTCAGGCGTGAACTCTTTTTTCTAATATTTAAGTCGTACTGATAGTAAATTAGTTAATACAGAATTTGTCCTTAGAATCTGTCTAGTCGCAGTGAGCAAGAAGAGTACAATGTAGTAAGACATAAACCAATTAATCGTTATAGCTTCAAGACGTTTTATGCATGCAAATATTATTATCAGTTGTATATTTTATATAGTAATAATTTTTTTTTTTGCTAATCAAAACTGTTGATGGCCACTTTCCTGTTGAAAGGACCATTGAGTTAACAAGCCATTAATGTCGATGTAAATGTCTTTGGTTTGCTGGCTCGGGCAGCCAGGTGTGAAATACAATGAGCGCCTTCTTAATTACGCTGTCATCGATTATCAGTCGTGTCATACACGCAACCGTTTACCGTACTGGCCGCTGAACATCCGGTTCCGGTGGCCGACGCCAGGTGCCAGCACTGCGTTTATTGGCTTCACTTCCTTATGAATGAATTACACCGTTTGGGCACAGTTGACACAGACTTTGTGCTTTGAACGAACACCTTGGGATGAACGGACACCTTGGGATGTTGATTCTTTTTTATAATAATTTCGCTATACCGATAGTGAACTAGTTGATAAAACAATCAACATAAGGATCTCGTTGATTGTTCAGTTAGTTCAAACGTGAGAACCTCGTAAATAGTGCTGAATGAAGTCTTCTTTTTCTGCCGCTTAATGCACGCTTTCTTCGTTCACCTAATTCAACAGTTGTTAACACCAAAATTATATTTGTCATTTTTAACCCCCCCCCCCCCCCCCGACATCATTCTAAAAATGTAAGAATGCCTTGAAGCGCTGCCCGCGGCCGAGTAGAGGAGCCCTCCAGGATTCGTGTCTGTGTAAATAGTAGAATTAATGCAATTTGGATGTGTCAGATGACCAATATTGTCCCCCGATGTCCTGGAAATGTCGGTAATTCGCAAATCTGTAAGTGTCAAAGCACATGTGTCTAGTAATCCACCAATTTGTAGTTAACTAAGTACTTTAGTGCAGTTTGCCTCATGTCACACGACACACACTGTCCTCCGATGTCGTGGAAATGTCGGCAACTCGCACATCTGTATTTGACATCACATCTGAGGGCAATTTGGCTGATATGTCGAGCTGCAAGAAGAGAAAGAGGGACAGGCCGTCAGAGAAATCAACGGTGCTGACCATGTGTGGAGCATCCGCATCATTGAGAGAAACCCACAGTCACACACGGACTGGCCGCATTGTTCTGAGAGAGGGAGGGGCTGGAAAGATAGTCTATCCAGTAGGACTATTCAGGATGTGTTAATTACACAGTGGATACGAGAGGTACAAAGGCTGCTAAAAACGATTACCGAGTGATGTTAATTTTATTTGGCATAACATAACAGTTTGTTGACTTATGCTCTTCTTTTCTTGAAGTTTGTCTATGTTTTATTCTTTCTCACGATATTCTCGTTTCTTTTCTTGAAGTTTGTCTTTGTTATTTTCTTTTCTCACGATATTCTCATTTCTTTTCTTGAAGTTTTTCTTTGTTTTTTCCTTTCTTACGATATTCTCATGTCTTTTCTTGACATTTGTGTGTTGAAGAGAGATGTGTGTTTTCTCTTTTCTTTTTTAAAACTGTTTTTACGCTTCTAATTTAAATTGAAAATTATTCTTCCTACCCTTCTATTATCATCTTTATCTTACTGTCGTTGTTTTATTGTTTTAATTTTGTTTCTAGTAGTTGTACTTCTGATTCCCAAAATTAGTCTTATAAACAATTTTTGTCTCACTTCTTGCATATTTCCAACGAATGACGAGTATTCTTTTAAATTACCTTTTTTTACTCTTCCTACTTTCGCTAATCTATTCCTATTCAGTCGTTGGCTCCGTCTTTATGAGTACAATAGTACTGCATCGATATAATGGCGATATTTAAGTTATTGAATCCATTAAAAAAATGTATATAACAAAAATCAGTAATAAATACATGTTTAAACTGGGTAATTTACTAGATTGTAGGATGTTTGTGTGTGTGCTTTGTAGTATATAGCCCTTTATTATCTTTCTGGCTCATTGATTTTCGTGGTAAATAATGTGTCAGTATATGTGGCTTAACCATTTTATTTCCTTTGAAGACTCAACTATATGAAAACAACAACTCTAAAAAAAAAAAAAAAAAAAAAAAAATCAAGTAGTGCATACTCGTAACTTCAGTAATTGGCAAATAAACGCAAGTGTTCAAATTTGCGTAGGCACTCTGGCGGAATCATTTTTTTATTAGGTGTAATCAATTAGTTAAATTAAATTTTCTGTAAAGACAATTTTATTTCATTTCGAATTAAAGTGAGAGGGGCTTACAATTGCAATAAAATGTATTTATTTGTGTTTATTTATATATTTTGCTACATATGTACGTATTAGCAATAATATCTTATAACTGTAGGTAAGCAAACACCTATTTCGTCAAAAATCATACACCAATCACTTTTTCGTTCATACCATCATAATAAATTAGTGTTAGTTTTTTTTAATCATGTACTAAAAAAATTTGGATATAAACCTAAAGTATATTTTCAAACTCAGAAGTAGGTTAGAAACAAAAGTGGGCCCAGCCGACTACCTTGGGTACATCCCAAAATTCAACGCATGAGTAACGCTTGAAAGGTCATTACTGGCGATTACACGTTCACCCCTCCTTTTTAAGCCGGAAGTGAAGGATCTAATGTCGAGAACCACCCTTTGGGCACCCCCAGCAACTGGTAGCACAGCTGGGCTCGAACACGCGGCTGGCCAGCCGGGTTATTTGATACGCGTGCGGTTTAATCGGCTTTCACAAATGTGTGACCGACCTTCTATACAAACTGACCATAGTTTTGTTGGGAATGTGTGTTTTTACAGGTCAGTAAGGGATTTTTGAAGATATGTTTATGTAATTTACGATCTATGTAGATTATTAAAGTGGGGTTTGTCAGTGAAGACAGTTTTGTGTTGCTTATTTTCCTAAATGTAATTTCCTATGTAGGTTTTTTGCATTGTATTATTTATAAAATCAGCAATGTGATTTTCACGAAAACATTCTTCCATAATTATAAGTCTTGTGTCTTCATGGATTTAAAGGGGCTTGACAGTTTTATTCGACAAATATTTTCTAAACTCCACATAAACATTTAAATATATCTCAGCGACCTATAGACTTATGTCAAGTCAAACAAGACTGTTCAAAGTCACACACAACATATCCAGTTTCTACTGACATTATCCCGCGAACCGAAACATTCATTTTATTGAGATCTAGGTTTTCAGTTGGTCAAGAAACTGGTTTCTCCAAAGAAGGCAATTAACACGGGACTTGGCTGACAATTATTGCCGTTGTGTCACAGGTAAACAGCTGTTCAAACGGGTTGATCTTTAATGTTACAACACTGTCTTAATTATTTTCAAAATAATTTTTGAAGTTATAAGATAGAAAGTTCCATGTGGGGGATCCCGTTGTTAGTTAGACTGAGAACAAATTTGATCCACACTTGAGAAAATGCCATGTAGGATCTAGCAGCGATTGACAGAACCGGGCATACCCTAACTCACCAATGTTTTGAGGGTGGTTTCTAATATCCAAACTCACCAACTTCCGTCTCTTGGTCAGGAAAACATCACCAGTCTCCCGCAGCTCCCGTTTAAAAATATCAAGGCACTGAAAACGAATTATGGCATTCATAACGTTGATATTAATAGGAAAAGATGGATGTTGTCTTGGAAGGAGATGTTAGCAAAACCAAGAGGCCCTAATTATAAACAAAATGTTCAATGTTGAAGTTATGTGAAAAACTACTAAGTGGTTGCAAGGCTTACAACATCACTAAAGACAGTTGCCAATTTTCAGTGGTATTGATAGTTATTAGGTAACAGTTATTTTTTTATACATAAAATTTACAGATTTTAGTTCTTTTTTTGTGAATTTCGTGTTTATTATACAGTTTTAAATTTCTTATCATTGTCGGCATTATATCAAAGTTTTTGAAAAACCAGAGATTGGATGATATGAAAGAATCTACAAGCGGAGATTCAGCAGACAAGCTTTACACTTGAAAAGGGATGGCAAATATTACAACATATCGATATATCGAATAATCGATTTATCACAAACCAAATATCGATCTAACGATAATATCGTAAGAAAAATACCGAATGAAAATTTTCAAAATAACAATAACTATACTTTTATTTCTTATATTAATTATAAAAGAATGATGTAA